>JAULUF010000010.1:900000-915000 GCA_031834385.1 Semotilus atromaculatus
CTGTGTGTGTGTGATGGATGTGTTACTGTGTGTGTGATGGATGTGTTACTGTGTGTGTGTGTGATGGATGTGTTACTGTGTGTGTGTGTGATGGATGTGTTACTGTGGGTTGGTTTATGTGATTTATGAGGACTCAAATTTGTATAATGACATGTGTATTACACTGGTATTACAACTTATGGGTGGTTTATGAGGACACTTCAAAAGTCCTCATAAATCAAATGGCTTAAAAAACATAAAAAACAATGTTTTATTAAAAATGTTGAAATGCAGAATGTTTCCTGTGATGGGTAGGTTTAGGGACAGGGGCAGTGTGTGTGTGTGTGTGTGTGTGTGTGTGTGTGTGTAAGGGGACAGAATATATAGTTTGTACAGTATAAAAACCATTACGCCTATGGAGAGTCCTCATAATGCTGTTGCACCAACATGTGTGTGTGTGTGTGTGTGTGTGTGTGTGTGTGATGGATGTTACTGTGTGTGTGTGTGTGTGTGTGTGTGTGATGGATGTGTTACTGTGTGTGTGATGGATGTGTTACTGTGTGTGTGTGTGATGGATGTGTTACTGTGTGTGTGTGTGATGGATGTGTTACTGTGTGTGTGTGATGGATGTGTTACTGTGTGTGTGTGTGATGGATGTGTTACTGTGTGTGTGTGATGGATGTGTTACTGTGTGTGTGTGTGATGGATGTGTTACTGTGTGTGTGTGTGATGGATGTGTTACTGTGTGTGTGTGTGATGGATGTGTTACTGTGTGTGTGTGTGATGGATGTGTTACTGTGTGTGTGTGATGGATGTGTTACTGTGTGTGTGTGATGGATGTGTTACTGTGTGTGTGTGATGGATGTGTTACTGTGTGTGTGTGATGGATGTGTTACTGTGTGTGTGATGGATGTGTTACTGTGTGTGTGTGTGATGGATGTGTTACTGTGTGTGTGTGATGGATGTTACTGTGTGTGTGATGGATGTGTTACTGTGTGTGTGTGATGGATGTGTTACTGTGTGTGTGTGATGGATGTTACTGTGTGTGTGATGGATGTGTTACTGTGTGTGTGTGATGGATGTTACTGTGTGTGTGATGGATGTGTTACTGTGTGTGTGTGATGGATGTGTTACTGTGTGTGTGTGTGATGGATGTGTTACTGTGTGTGTGATGGATGTGTTACTGTGTGTGTGTGATGGATGTGTTACTGTGTGTGTGTGTGATGGATGTGTTACTGTGTGTGTGTGATGGATGTGTTACTGTGTGTGTGTGATGGATGTGTTACTGTGTGTGTGATGGATGTGTTACTGTGTGTGTGTGATGGATGTGTTACTGTGTGTGTGTGATGGATGTGTTACTGTGTGTGTGTGTGATGGATGTGTTACTGTGTGTGTGATGGATGTGTTACTGTGTGTGTGTGTGATGGATGTGTTACTGTGTGTGTGTGATGGATGTGTTACTGTGTGTGTGTGTGTGTGTGTGTGTGTGTGTGATGGATGTTACTGTGTGTGTGTGTGTGTGTGTGTGTGTGATGGATGTGTTACTGTGTGTGTGATGGATGTGTTACTGTGTGTGTGATGGATGTGTTACTGTGTGTGTGTGATGGATGTGTTACTGTGTGTGTGTGATGGATGTGTTACTGTGTGTGTGATGGATGTGTTACTGTGTGTGTGTGATGGATGTGTTACTGTGTGTGTGTGTGATGGATGTGTTACTGTGTGTGTGTGATGGATGTGTTACTGTGTGTGTGTGATGGCTGTGTTACTGTGTGTGTGATGGATGTGTTACTGTGTGTGTGTGATGGATGTGTTACTGTGTGTGTGTGATGGATGTGTTACTGTGTGTGTGATGGATGTGTTACTGTGTGTGTGTGATGGATGTGTTACTGTGTGTGTGTGATGGATGTGTTACTGTGTGTGTGTGTGTGATGGATGTGTTACTGTGTGTGTGTGATGGATGTGTTACTGTGTGTGTGTGATGGATGTGTTACTGTGTGTGTGTGATGGATGTGTTACTGTGTGTGTGTGATGGATGTGTTTGCACACTTGTATCCGAGTATCATAAAGGCCAGAGGTTATTATGACACCCTAGCAACCACATGGCAACCGTGGAGCTGTAGAGACTCAGAGACACTGATGTATTAAACACAAGGTCAGTGTTCGTCTGCTGAATGAAGAACATTCTGTTGCATGTTTGAGTTTCAGAGTCTCGTTTATGTGCGACTCTCTCACTTCTGCAGCTCATGTTGTTATTCCTGTCTTTATTATACGCTCTCCTGAACGATACAAACGCTCCCTCACTCGATCCACGCATGAAAGAACTTCTGCTCAACGGGTTTGCCCTGAACGAACTATGAACGAGTTTCCAACTCCTTTTTAACGTGAAAAGGATGTATTTAATATTTCTGGGAATAATTATTTTTCTAGATGCAGTCGATGGCTTGTATGAATGATGTGAGCTGTGAAGCGCATTAAACGTGTTTATAGTGAAGGTTACAGTCTCTCTGAAACTCATTCAGCTGATAGTGACAATTCGGAATCATGGAATCATAGAATCATTGAATAATAGAATTCTGGAATCATATAATCATAGAACCATTGAATAATAGAATCATGGAATCATAGAATCATTGAATCATTGAATAATAGAATAATAGAATAATAGAATAATAGAATCGTGGAATCATAGAATCATGAAATCATTGAACCATAGAATCGTGGAATCATAGAATCATTGAATAATAGAATAATTGAATCGTGGAATCATAGAATCATTGAATAATAGAATTCTGGAATCATATAATCATAGAACCATTGAATAATAGAATAATAGAATCGTGGAATCATAGAATCATGAAATCATAGATTCATAGAATCATAGAATCATAGAATCATAGAATCATGAAATCATTAAGCCATAGAATTGTAGAATCATTGAATAATAGAATTCTGGAATCATATAAACATAGAACCATTGAACAATAGAATCATAGAATCATGAAATCATTGAACCATAGAATCGTGGAATCATAGAATCATAGAATCACTGAATAATAGAATAGTAGAATTGTGGAATAATAGAATCATGGAATCATTGAATCATGAAATCATTGAATCATAGAATCGTGGAATCATTGAATCATGGAGTCATAGAATCATAAAATCATGGAATTATGGAATCATGGAATTATGGAATAATAGAATCATGGAATGATTGAATCATAGAATCATAGAATCATGAAGTCATTGAACCATGGAATCATAGAATCATTGAATCATGGAGTCATAGAATCATAAAATCAATGGAGTTATGGAATTATAGAACAAAATTACCAAAACTTTAAATACAGTATAAAAAAACAAAACAAAAAACTACAATAGTCTCAATCTCAATTCTAACTAATATTGAACTGATAAAATTAATAAATTCTGGGGATGTATAAATAAATATTTGCATAATGTGTACAAATACATAAATAGATACATGTATACAAAAAAAAAAAACGTTTTTGATTGACAAAAAGATTATTATTATGGCATCTACCAGCAGCTGAACTTTGACCTTTTGGATGACTTCACACCCTTTGTGTGCACTAATGGGAAGTAGCAGCCTGGGACTGTTCCAAGATGGCCGCGGGGTCCACTGACTTCTCTCCAAAAGACTGAGTGAGTAAATAACTGGGACATTTCTGAATCATAAGCTTTAATTTGCTGTTGAATAGGTTTCTTCCGTGAGCTCCAGTGTGTGTTTTCAGAATCCAGATGTGCGGATTAGTGCAGTAGTTGTTGACTATCATCACATTATGTGTTCTTTGTTTGGTCTCTTCACATAAAATTGTGTTAAAAAATGAAAACTATGTAAAAAAATTAAAACCATGTGTTATTTATTAGTGGAAATGCAATGAAATGCAGAGCAACAGTTGTGGATTTGATGCAAAACTAATGCTTTATCTGTATATTCTCTAATTCTTGTGCACAGAGAATATGGGAAATGTAGGTTTGTGTGTAGAGTTATAATGGTTTGTGTGTAGAGTTATAATGGTTTGTGTGTAGAGTTATAATGGTTTGTGTGTAGAGTTATAATGGTTTGTGTGTAGAGTTATAATGGTTTGTGTGTAGAGTTATAATGGTTTGTGTGTAGAGTTATAATTAGTTATAATGGTTTGCGTCACGTGTGTAGGGTTTTAATGGTTTGTGTGTAGAGTTTTAATGGTTTGTGTGTAGAGTTTTAATGGTTTGTGTGTAGAGTTATAATGGTTTGCGTCAAGTGTGTAGGGTTTTAATGTTTTGTGTGTAGAGTTATAATGGTTTGTGTGTAGAGTTTTAATGTTTGTGTGTAGAGTTATAATGGTTTGCGTCACGTGTGTTGGGTTTTAATGGTTTGTGTGTAGACTTATAATGGTTTGCGTCAAGTGTGTTGGGTTTTAATGGTTTGTGTGTAGACTTATAATGGTTTGCGTCAAGTGTGTAGGGTTATAATGGTTTGTGTGTAGAGTTATAATGGTTTGTGTGTAGAGTTATAATGGTTTGTGTGTAGAGTTATAATGGTTTGTGTGTAGAGTTATAATGGTTTGTGTGTAGAGTTATAATGGTTTGCGTCAAGTGTGTAGGCTTTTAATGGTTTGTGTGTAAAGTTATAATGGTTTGTGTGTAGAGTTTTAATGTGTGTGTGTGTGTGTGTGTGTGTGTGTGTGTAAACAGTGTTGTACTGGAACCTGCACTGCTGGATCTGTTCATCAGTGATGTGGCTGTTAGAGGCTCTAATTTCAGTTTATTTTAAGGTGTTTATCCAGTTTTAAAGTAAAAATGTTTACTATAAATCCTAGGTTCTATTTAATGTTTGCATGTGTAGAAGTTTAGATAAGTAGGAGTGAATTAAAGCGTGTGAGGACAGTGAACATCTATATAACTGTGTTTGTCTTCAACAGTTTATTATAATCGAGCACTATAGAGTTCAGAGGTCAGAGAGTTAATAAAGTTAAATGCAATTCTGTCCTGGAGATTATTTCACCATGTAGGATTTATTCTTTCATAATTGTATACGCTGTGAATGTCCCTGACACACTCTGTTTGATTAGAGTCAGATTGGCACTGTAGACGATCTCCAGCTAATTGGTCTGATTTGTGTTGAACCTCGTCTGATTGAATCTCATATACCTTAATGAAGGTGAAATTGTTGGAAAAAAGCCCTTTTGCTTCATTTGCAATCTTCATAATAAAATCAATTCTCCCACTTCCCACTTCTGAAGTCGTAGTTTTGAGTGTTTGCTGTCTGAAAGAAGCGTAGTCATGGAGACGGGTTATTCTCACCTGTTTCTCATTAAAGATAATGTACTGAAGATATTTCATTCTGAATCACTGACAACATATAAACATCGTCCATTGCTCTATTGTTCTTTCTTTAGTTCTTTCGTTCTTTCTTTAGTTTTATTGTTCTTTCTTTCGTTCTATCGTTCTTTCTTTTGTTCGATCATTCGTTCTTTAGTTTTATTGTTCTTTCTTTCGTTCTATCGTTCTTTTGTTCGATCATTCGTTCTTTAGTTTTATTGTTCTTTCTTTCGTTCTATCGTTCTTTTGTTCGATCATTCGTTCTTTAGTTTTATAGTTCTTTCTTTTGTTATTTCTATTGTTCTTTCATTCTATCATTCTTTCTTTTGTTCTATCGTTCTTTCTCTCATTCTCTCCATCATTTTATCTCATTCATTCTATCATTCTTTCTCTCGGTCTCGTTCTATCTATCGTTCTGTCCATCATTTTATCTGTTGTTCATTCTATCGGTCTATCATTCTGTCGTTCTTTGTCATTCTATTATTATATCGTTCTGTCTATCATTCTGTCTATCATTCTATCTGTTGTTCTTTCTGTTGTTCTATCGTTCTTTCTGTCTTTTTATCTAACATTCTATCATTGTATTGTTGTTCATCTCTCTCTCTCTCTCTCTATTTTTCTCTCTATCGATCTATCCATCATTCTTTCTATTGTTAGTTCTATCTATCGTTCTAGTGTTCGTTTTATCGTTCTATAATTCTTTCTATCATTCCCTCCAGCTGCCTATCCGTCCATCTTAATGAAATGTGTGTGTGTGTGTTTCTGTAATATTGTGTACAGTCTTCACTTGTGGTTCTACTGTATGTTGATGTGAAGCTCGTCGGCTGATGTGTTTTTCTCTCTTCTCTGTGATGAGAATAGCAGATGAACGAGGGCTGCATCTCTTCTCCCAGAGAAGCTTAGTTTGGCCTTTATCTGATTGAGTTCTTCACTCCACTGCGAGGAGCTCGCAGATCCAACGCAAACCTCTTTTCCATTATGCTAATTATTCCCCCTAAGAGAAAGCCGTTCAGACCGGCGGTGTTGAATCCAGGCGTTTGAGTCTCTGCAGTTTCTGCTTTAGCATTGGGAATAAAAGAAGACCTCTTCACAATCAACCTTTTGAAAATATGTATTTTAATCATTTGCATCAATCATACAGAAGTGAGGGGAATTCTGGCTCAAGCGTAAGGTGCGTTTATATCGCCTTCGGTGATATTATTATTCCTTTCACATTTCACCTCAAGCAGTGGAAATATATTCATAGCACATTATATTAGCAGTTTTCTTCAGAATAAACTCCTTCATAAAAGACTTAATTCTCCATTGAGAACCTTGGATGGTTTTATTCCACAAAAGGTTCTTTATATTTTTAAAATGTTCTTCACACTAAGAAAAACTGATCACCGAAAGGTTCTTTGGGGAACCAGAAATGCTGTGGAAAAAAACCCTTATGGAACCTTTATTTATAAGACTGTAAAGAGTTCCTATCATGGGATAATTTTATGGATTTAGTTTTAATTCATTTTTCAATTTATTTGAAATTTCATTGAAATTGAGTCAAGAACCATAGGGTTCTATATAGAACCCAACAGAACCTTTTTTTTTCTAACATGAATATAAAGTTAGAACTATTACCATTCCCCCCAGAGTAAAATGATCTTACCGGTAAGTAAACACTTAAAGTCCCCCTGTGGTGAAAATCCAAGATATAATGTTGTTTATGTGTCTATGTGGTGTTTTTAATATGCTTTAAGACACACATGTGTAAGTTCATAAGTCGACAGCATTGCTGAGTATTTCCTCCTTAAAACTGCAGTGAACCAAAGACAGTCTCAAAAACACGGTGTGAAATCGCTGGTGTTTCTGACGTCACAAACGACCTTGTAACCAATCAGATCAACGTGTGATCGTCAACCAGTGGATCTCTGAGTGAGTGGAGGCGGGGCTCATTTGCATATTCATAGAACCACGCACACTAAATGAGGCAAGGGTGTCGAGTTACATTCAAGATATTTTAAAGAATTACACTTTTTTTTTTTCATGCAAAAAAATGGTTAAATATGTAATTTTGGTGATCAAAGATGAGGTTTAAGGGATAAAATGATGGAGCGGGACTTTAACAGGTCTTTACTGTCACATTTTTACACTTAAGATCACAATGAATGTTTTTAGTGTTCTGAGGGTTTGAGGACACATGGAGAGACTCTATCATTAATCTTTCTCACTGTAACCAGTAATTTCTCGAAGCAACAGTTATTTTCCCGGCCAATATTCTATTCTATTCTATTCTATTCTGTTCTGCTCTGCTCTACTCTACTCTACTCTACTCTACTCTACTGTACTCTGTTCTGTTCTACTCTACTCTATTCTATTCTGTTGTACTCCACTCTTCTGTTCTGTTCTACTCTATTCTGTTCTGTTGTACTCTACTCTGTTCTGTTCTACTCTATTCTGTTGTACTCTACTCTACTCTGTTCTGTTCTACTCTATTCTATTCTGTTGTACTCTACTCTACTCTACTCTACTCTACTCTACTCTGTTCCGTTCTGTTCTATTCTATTCTGTTGTACTCTACTCTACTCTGTTCCGTTCTGTTCTACTCTATTCTATTCTATTCTATTCTATTCTATTCTGTTCTGTTCTGTTCTGCTCTGCTCTGCTCTGCTCTACTCTACTCTGTTCTATTCTATTCTATTCTGTTCTGTTCTGCTCTACTCTACTCTACTCTACTCTGTTCCGCTCTACTCTACTCTACTCTACTCTACTCTACTCTACTCTACTCTACTCTGTTCCGCTCTACTCTACTCTACTCTACTCTACTCTGTTCTATTCTATTCTGTTCTGCTCTACTCTACTCTACTCTACTCTACTCTACTCTACTCTACTCTACTCTGTTCTGCTCTACTCTACTCTACTCTACTCTACTCTACTCTGTTCTGTTCTGTTCTGTTCTGTTCTGCTCTACTCTACTCTACTCTACTCTACTCTACTCTGTTCTGTTCTACTCTGTTCTATTCTATTCTACTCTATTCTATTCTATTCTATTCTATTCTATTCTATTCAGCCCTGATTCGCATGTTTCTCGAGGGATGCGGTCGGATATGGCGAAGCTCGTGAACTCCACGTGTAGAACACGAGACCCAGTTAATGAGAGCCTGAGTGGATATGTGCCATAAAGAGAATAAGAAATCAAATGAAGCGGAGAGAAAGAGATGTAGAGTCTCATATGGGTCCCTCTCATTACGAGGCGCTTGCACAGATTTCAGAGGCATGTGGGATTTGTGTGTCCGGGAATATTGCTGCTCCATTACCCAGAAGAAACCATCAAACTTTAGGCTACTCTATATCCCCACATGGCCTTGGAAATGGTTTGGGTTTCCACACTGGCTTCCACACATTTTAGTGTAGTTTTGTCATGCACTTTTGTCATTTTTATTAGTTTTAAGTTATAAAAACTAACAAAAATTAAATTTTAGTAATTTTATTAGTGCTTTAGTACTAGTAATTTCCATACAAGCAAATTTCAAATTAAGTTATCTAATATTTCTGTTGTATTTGACTGTATATGTCTGTTGTAGTGTCACATGATCCTTCAGAAATCAGGATAATATGATGATCTGATGATCAAGACACATTTATGATTATTATCCGTGTTGAAAACAGTTCATATTTCTGTGGATACATTACCACTCAAAAGTCTGGGATGAGTAAGATTTAAAAATAAATTAATCAATAATCAATACTTTTAATTATCAAGGACACATGAAATTGATCAAAAATGACAGTAAATATATTTATAATGTTACAAAAAATATTCTTTTTAAAATAAATGCTGTTCTTAAACTTTCTATTCATCAAAGAATCCTGAAAAATAAAATGTATAGTCCACTTTGATCAGGCTCGTCTGAAGTATATTGAAATGAATGCAGACTGATTATGATTCATATTGCGATCAAATTTAATGCACAGAATCTATATTTTCAAATGACTCTCACACTGTAAATTCACAAAGCACACAGTAAGGTTCTTGAAGTAAAAATCCCATTAATAACTGATTAACCTTTCAGGACAGACGGCCATGAGCTCTGAGGATTTCAAGAAAGTAATGTTTTGGGAATTACACAATTGAATTTATCTAAGAGATGTTTGGTTTGTTTCAAGTCTCTAATCTCTGTACTTTTTTTTATTATTTCATTTTTAATCAGGGGAAAGGCATAATCCATAAAGATGCATGTTGTTCTCCTCGCGTGTGGAGAAAGATGAGTCACATGGCAGAGAATGATGACAGAACGTTTGTTTTCTGTCACACACATCAGTCTCTGACTACAGCATTACATCATCTCAACCTGTCTGTGACCCTGCAGTGTGTGTGTGTGTGTGTGTGTGTGTGTGTGTGTGTGTTTGAGCTGTGATCATGTTGGCTTAATTCAAAGTGTCTGTGAGAGATAAAGGTCAGATGTCCGGAGCTCTAGAGAGGAGTTGCCATGTTTGTTCTCAGTCACACACAGTTTATCCACTGACAGTGTTGGAGGGGAAGCGTTTGACCCGACGTGTGTGTGTGTGTGTGTGTGTGTGTGGGACCCGACGACTGCTGGTTTTAATGCTCTGACCCAGACATGGACTGCCCTTGTTAATCATCAGATTTTGAGACTCAAACCAAATAAACAATGAGCTGTTTAAATGCCATTCAGGCTTAAAAACATATTGCTTTCTACTATTTATAGTTATAAAAGATGGCACGCTTCTTTATGCAAACCCATTTTCACAAGATGTAATATATGGTGTCCCCAGAATGTGTCTGTGAAATTTTAGCTCAAAATACCAGATCATTTATTATAGCTCGTCAAATTTGCCCCTTTTTTGTGTGAGAGCAAAAACGCAGTTTTTGTGTGTGTCTCTTTAAATGTAAATGAGCCTCAGCTCCGCCTCCGTCCAGAAGAGGGCGGAGTCTTCACACGTCCAGAAGAGGGCGGAGTCTTCACACGAGCTTCAGAAGAGGGCGGAGTCTTCACACGTCCAGAAGAGGGCGGAGTCTTCACACGTCCAGAAGAGGGCGGAGTCTTCACACGTCCAGAAGAGGGCGGAGTCTTCACACGTCCAGAAGAGGGCGGAGTCTTCACACGTCCAGAAGAGGGCGGAGTCTTCACACGTCCAGAAGAGGGCGGAGTCTTCACACGTCCAGAAGAGGGCGGAGTCTTCACACGTCCAGAAGAGGGCGGAGTCTTCACACGTCCAGAAGAGGGCGGAGTCTTCACACGTCCAGAAGAGGGCGGAGTCTTCACACGAGCTTCAGAAGAGGGCGGAGTCTTCACACGAGCTTCAGAAGAGGGCGGAGTCTTCACACGTCCAGAAGAGGGCGGAGTCTTCACACGTCCAGAAGAGGGCGGAGTCTTCACACGTCCAGAAGAGGGCGGTGTCTTCACACGTCCAGAAGAGGGCGGAGTCTTCACACGTCCAGAAGAGGGCGGAGTCTTCACACGAGCTTCAGAAGAGGGCGGAGTCTTCACACGAGCTTCAGAAGAGGGCGGAGTCTTCACACGTCCAGAAGAGGGCGGAGTCTTCACACGAGCTTCAGAAGAGGGCGGAGTCTTCACACGTCCAGAAGAGGGCGGAGTCTTCACACGAGCTTCAGAAACTCCGGCAATACCAACACAGGCCGATCTCACTCATCCAGAATCCCAGTATAACCAGTAGCGAGTGCAGCCTTACGGAGAGACTCAGAGTTTCACTGACACACGGTTCTGGATGTTAGTGAGACATTTATGTAGTTGTTGTGGAGTTACATTGATCATCTCAACCTCATGTGTAACTTCTCCACAAGTGTCCACAGTTCCTGAGGTGTTTATAAGAGCGCTGACATGTTCTGGTCAGTAGTGTTCAGTGCTCGTCTGTGCTCGACCACAGAATCAATTTTTTGATAATTTAATTTTCTCCCTCTTGTTATTGGGGTGAAATGTCACATGTTTAAATTCATAATTTGATGTGATTGATGTGAATAACTCATTTCTGTAGTTTGGTTGAGACAGAAGAGAAACAGATAAAACCTGGATCTGTTTCTGTCTATCAATGAGATGATCCAGGTTTTAACATAAATGAGTTAATTTCGGTTTAATCCTGTTTCACATTTGAGTGTCTGATGTTTGCACTATAATCTGAGATATAGTGGAAATAAGATCAGTGAATTGCATGAGCTCCTGATATTATCCCACACTCATTGTTTTCAGGGAAATTTGCTTGTTGCTCCATAAAGCAAATTAAAAGCCACTTAAATCCTTGTATTAGATAATTCACCATGAGAACGCCCACATTCACACAAACATATGGCTCTGAATCTGCGTTTGTGTAAAGATTCATTATGTTGTCTTGACTGAGACATCAAACTGTTCTTGTACAGTATGATGTGATTTTTTTTTTGTGCAAAATTATTTGCTGCTAAAAATTTCTTTCTGTATCTCCCCAGAGAGTACAACAATCTGATGGTACATAGCAACACCCTAGCAACAACTCAGAACACCTTAGTATCTGTTCATCTGATGGTGCATAGCAACACCCTTGCAACCACAGAGAACATCTTAGTAACTGCTAATCACATGGTTCATAGCAACACACTAACAACCACAACAAACACCTTAGTAACTGTTAATCTTACGTGTATAGCAACACTCTAGTAACCACCCAGAACACCTTGGTAACTGCTAATTTGATGTTGTATAGAAACACCCTTGTAACCACCAGAACATTTTTGTAACAGCTAATCTAACACTGCATGGGGTTGCTATGCAGTGTTAGATTAGCTGTTACAAAAATTTTCTAGCAACCACCGAGAACATTTTAGTAACTGCTAATCTGACACTGTATAGCATGGTGCATAGCAACACCCTAACAACCACACAAAACGCCTTAGTAACTGTTATTCTCTCTGTGTATAGCAACACCCTAGTAACCACCAGAACATCTTAATAACTGCTTATATGACACTACATAGCAACACCCTAGCTTACACCCTAACAACCACACAAAACGCCTTAGTAACTGTTATTCTCTCTGTGTATAGCAACACCCTAGTAACCACCAGAACATCTTAATAACTGCTTATATGACACTACATAGCAACACCCTAGCTTACATCCAGAACACTTTAGTAACTGCTAATCTGACACTGTATAGCATGGTGCATAGCAACACCCTAACAACCACACAAAACACCTTAGTAACTGTTATTCTCTCTGTGTATAGCAACACCCTAGTAACCACCAGAACATCTTAATAACTGCTTATATGACACTACATAGCAACACCCTAGCTTACATCCAGAACACTTTAGTAACTGCTAATCTGACACTGTATAGCATGGTGCATAGCAACACCCTAACAACCACACAAAACGCCTTAGTAACTGTTATTCTCTCTGTGTATAGCAACACCCTAGTAACCACCAGAACATCTTAATAACTGCTTATATGACACTACATAGCAACACCCTAGCTTACATCCAGAACACTTTAGTAACTGCTAATTTGATGGTGCATAGCAACACCCTAACAACCACTCAAAACACCTTAGTAACTGCTAATCTGATGGTGCATAGCAACACCCTAATAGTCACCCAGAACACCTTAGTAACTCCCAGAATGCCTTAGTACCTGCTAAGACGATGATGCAACACCCTGGACTTTCAAGCATGACCCTGTCCAGTGAATATCAATGTTTTCCTTGATGAACGTTTTTCTGTTTGCCATTACTTGCAAACACAAGTCACATTCATTCATACAGCTCTCTGTACAAGACAGATTGTTTCAAAGCAGCTTCACAGCGATAAAAGGAACATTATGCATTTGTTCGGTGTTGATTCACTTCTATTGTAAAGAACTGAAAATTAAATGAGTTTATTTAATCTATAAAGCAGTTCTACAGAAAACAGTGATGTCATCATCCAGATCAGCTCAGTTCTGTCAGATCAATAATAGAGTTTTAATAATAGAATAATATTTTTAAAATAGTTTTAATAATATTATTCTAATAATAATAGAATATTAAATGTCCTCAACTAAGCAAGCCAGAGGCGACAGCGGCAGGAACCCACATTGTTACACTAATCCGGTGCGTTGTATATATTTTTGATCTCTTCTTTAGTTATGAAACTGATATTACAGCATGTGTCTCCAGCATCATACTCCACAGTTAGCCTGAGATATATTGATTTCTGTTTCTGAAGGGATTACGGTGCGGCGGCTTCTGTATTCCATAATTCAACACCGCCGGGATCAGTGTGTTTGGATGTTGCTTGTATAGGAGTGATCACATGTTTTATTTATTGCTTGAAAAAGATTGTGGAACAGCAGGAAAGCACACATTGTGGAATCGAATAAGAATATAAAACGGTCCTGACTGATTGCATGAGCTGTGCTCAGAACTGCTGTAGAATAGCTGCTATATACCTTCATTGAATTATTCATTTCTAATTGTGTTGACTAATATAACCATCACGATTCCTGTTGATTTAAAGCCTCTAAAACTAAATATTAGTTGTCGTCATGCAGAGTTTGTTCTCCAGGTATGAATGACTATAGCAACACACAATGTTTCTGCCATTTATAAAAATAAAGATAATTGTATCTATCTGACAATTTTCCCTCCCAGAATTGCAAGAAATGAATATGCAATAAAAATAAATAAATAAAAAGTTAGAATTGTGATATATGTAAAATGAGAATATAATATAAAATGAGAATTGCAAGATCTAAATCTTTTTATGGAATTCTGGCTCTATATCTCACAATTCTGACTTTATATCTCACAATTCTGACTTTATATCTCACAATTCTGACTTTATATCACGCAATTCTGACTTTATATCACGCAATTCTGACTTTATATCTCGCAATTCTGACTTTATATCTCACAATTCTGACTTTATATCTTACAATTCTGACTTTATATCTAACAATTCTGACTTTATATCTAACAATTCTGACTTTATATCTTACAATTCTGACTTTATATCTCACAATTCTGACTTTATATCTCGCAATTCTGACTTTATATCTCACAATTCTGACTTTATATCTTACAATTCTGACTTTATATCTCTCAATTCTGACTTTATATCTTACAATTCTGACTTTATATCTCACAATTCTGACTTTATATCTCACAATTCTGACTTTATAACTCGCAATTCTGACTTTATATCTCGCAATTCTGACTATATCTTACAATTCTGACTTTATATCTTACAATTCTGACTTTATATCTCACAATTCTGACTTTATATCTCGCAATTCTGACTTTATATCTCACAATTCTGACTTTATATCTTACAATTCTGACTTTATATCACACAATTCTGACTTTATATCTCTCAATTCTGACTTTATATCTTACAATTCTGACTTTATATCACGCAATTCTGACTTTATATCTCGCAATTCTGACTTTATATCACGCAATTCTGACTTTATATCTCTCAATTCTGACTTTATATCTTACAATTCTGACTTTACATCTCGCAATTCTGACTATATCACACAATTCTGACTTTATAACTCGCAATTATGACTTTATAACTCGCAATTCTGACTTTATATCACGCAATTCTGACTTTATATCTTACAATTATGACTTTATATCTCACAATTCTGACTTTATATCACACAATTCTGACTTTATATCTTACAATTCTGACTTTATATCTTACAAATTCTGACTTTA
>JAULUF010000010.1:922500-975000 GCA_031834385.1 Semotilus atromaculatus
TGCAAATACCGGTAATCTTTATTCTGCGTTCCCACAGAGCACATTACCGGTAATGTTACAACTTTCCTTACTGGCAAATTGCCGGAACCAATTTACCGGTATTTGTAAAAAAAGTCCTGTTCACACATGATCTCTTACCGGTAATTTACCAGTAAAGACTACATGTGTAAAAGGGGCTAATGACGTCATATCTGCGTTACCCTCGATTTACCGCGAGTACCACGTTTGTCCCACGTTTGTACCACGTTTGTACCACGTTTGTACCACGCGTCAGAGACAATGCTGTTTTGTCAGGTGTCTAACATAGCCACAGTAACAGTAAAACTGCATTTTCTCTATCATACAATATATTTTTAAAGGAATTGCATGCCATTTAGCAACACAAGTCATACAGTTTTTTTTAATATGATATTCTAATATCGATCTAGCTTACGGCAGTGTGTAACAAGCGTCTCATAGCAGCCGCCGAGCAAACGAGTAACGATATAACATAACTTTCAGCATTTAATGGATTTTTAGTATGATTGTTTTGGAGTAAAACAGCGCTGTTACTCTTCATCAGCCGTATGAGGAGCCGTTTCATCGGAATGAAATAAAATAATGTGAGTTTAAGTGATCCAACGTTAATGTAACAAAGTGATTCCGGAAGAAGGAGGTGAACGTTAAATGTAATTGTAAAATAAACATAAACAACAAAATGAAAGGAGCAGATACTGCGGCATATAAGCGTAGTAAAAACAGCAGGGTGAAATGTCCTGTAACCGTAGTAACACTTTAATACCACAAACATGATTTCTGCCACGAGTGCCGTCCAATCAGCAGTGGAGATGAAGACACCGGCCCGTAACAACGCCCGCTCGCTGCGTCATCAAGCCACGCCTTCTGATGCTACCTCTAGTGGACAAACTTACACACTGTGCCTTTAACAACAGGACACAACACGAAACCACACACACAACACACACAACACTACACAAATAACTTACCATGATGACAAGACACAACACAACATGATGACACACACAACACAACATGATGACACACACAACACAACATGATGACACACACAACACAGCACAACATGATGACACAACACAACATGATGACACAACACATGACAACACAACACAACATGACACAACACAACATGACACAACACAACATGATGACACAACACAACATGATGACACAACACAACATGATGACACTACACAACATGA
The DNA here is from genome assembly GCA_031834385.1 of Semotilus atromaculatus. Classification (NCBI taxonomy): domain Eukaryota; kingdom Metazoa; phylum Chordata; class Actinopteri; order Cypriniformes; family Leuciscidae; genus Semotilus; species Semotilus atromaculatus. Next base: position 923,721 of record JAULUF010000010.1, read on the forward strand.
TGACAACACAACACATGACGACACAACACAACATGATGACACAACACATGACACAACACATGACAACACAACACATGACAACACAACACATGACAACACAACACAACATGACACAACATGATGACACTACACATGATGACACAACACAACATGATGACACAACACAACATGATGACACAACACAACATGATGACACTACACATGACGACACAACACAACATGATGACACAACACAACATGATGACACAACACAACATGATGACACAACATGACACGACACAACACAACATGACACAACACAACATGATGACACAACACAACATGATGACACAACACATGATGACACAACACAACACAACACAACTAACTACCATGATGACACAACACAACTAACTTACCATGAAGACACAACACAACTAACTTAACATGATGACACAACACATCTAACTTAACATGACACAACACAACTAACTTAACATGACACAACACAACTAACTTAACATGACACAACACAACTAACTTACCATGATGACACAATACAACACAACATGATGACACAATACAACATGATGGCACAACACAACACAACATGATGACAACACAACATGATGACAACACAACATGATGACACAACATGATAACACAACACATGATGACACACAACACAACATGATGACACAACACATGATGACACAACATGACACAACACAACATAACACAACACATGATGACACAACACAACACATGACACAACACATGATGACACAACACAACATGATGACACAACACAACACAACACAACACAACATGATGACACAACACAACACAACATGATGACACAACACAACACAACACAACATGACACAACACAACACAACATGATGACAAAACGTTTCAGCTGCAGTGTTCTGTGGACAGGCTGTGTCCTGAGGGATGTGTTTGACAAGCTGGGAAAACATTTGTGCGAATTCTGTTGGTCTAACATGGGTTTTTAATCTAGCTTTTGTGACTCAAAAGGTAAACTTGAAAATATGTATTTTGGTAACACTTTATTTTACAGTGTCCTTTTTCATGTACTTACCATAGTAAATTATGCATAATTACATGCAACTAACCCTCAAACTAATCCTAATCAAACCCTATAGTAAGTACATGTAGTTAATTATTATTACAATGACAACTTCAAGTAAGGTGTAACCTATATTTTTTAATAGCACACTAACATGAAGTCTTGTAGATTTGCTGCATGAAATCTTCAAATTAATGAGCCTAAAGAGCAGGCTTTAGTCTCGTCCCACTAACGAGTGGAGTTAATTGGTCAGTGCAGAGAGAACGCTGGCAGGAATAATGAAGTCTTGTCGATGTTGGGAACATCTGTCTGTCGATGTGTGTCCGGCTGACTCAGGCTTATTGATTCTCAACATCAAAATCAGCAGCTCCTGAAAGTTTCATGGGTTGAGCCGCGAATAGAACGATGAACACTGGTGTTGGAGAAACTGCTTTAAATGATCAACGTTCTGGTGCTCTTCAGGAATCATTATTCATCAAACAGGACGAGTAAATAAAAACAGAAGCAGTTCATAAAGGGGTCGACGTCAGGCCTTTCTGTTCCACTGACCAGCCCGTGGCTGTGTTTGACTGATAGGCGGAGGAATGACAGCTAATTACGCCTCTAGCAGATTCGAAGCGTCGCTGTTTCCTAACTAAAGGAAGTGACATCACCGGAGGCTGGTGAAAACTACCCAGACTGCCTCCAAAAATAGCCGTCTTAAAGTGTGACCACACATCTGAAGGCAGCTTCATAACATCTGCTCTCGATGTTGTCACGGCCACACAGGAACTGCAGAATCTCTGGGTGGTTGCTAGGGTGTTGCTAATTATGAGTGGTTGCTAGGGCATTGCTAAGGTTTTCTAGAGCATTGATAATGTGTTCTTGATGGTTGCTAGGGCGTTGATAAGGTCTTCTAGAACACTGATAATGTATTCTGGGTGACTGCTAAGGTGTCACTAAGATGTTTTGAGTGGTTGCTAGGGCATTGCTAAGGTTTTCTAGAGCATTGATAATGTGTTCTTGATGGTTGCTAGGGCGTTGATAAGGTCTTCTAGAACACTGATAATGTATTCTGGGTGACTGCTAAGGTGTCACTAAGATGTTATGAGTGGTTGCTAGGGCGTTGCTAAGGTTTTCTAGAGCATTGTTAATGTGTTCTTGATGGTTGCTAGGGCGTTGATAAGGTCTTCTAGAACACTGATAATGTATTCTGGGTGACTGCTAAGGTGGCACTAAGATGTTTTGAGTGGTTGCTAGGGCGTTGCTAAGGTTTTCTAGAGCATTGATAATGTGTTCTTGATGGTTGCTAGGGCGTTGATAAGGTCTTCTAGAACACTGATAATGTATTCTGGGTGACTGCTAAGGTGTCACTAAGATGTTTTGAGTGGTTGCTAGGGCGTTGCTAAGGTTTTCTAGAGCATCGTTAATGTGTTCTTGATGGTTGCTAGGGCGTTGATAAGGTCTTCTAGAACACTGATAATGTATTCTGGGTGACTGCTAAGGTGTCACTAAGATGTTATGAGTTGTTGCTAGGGCGTTGCTACGGTGTTCTAGAGCACCGATAAGGTATTCTGGGTCATTGTTAGGGTGTCGCTAAGGTGTTACGTCTGGTTGCTAGGGTGTTGCTAAGGTGGTCTAGAACACCAATAATGTATTCTGGGTGACTGCTAAGGTGTCACTAAGATGTTCTGGGTGTTTGCTAGGGCGTTGCTAAGGTGTTCTAGAGCATTGATAAGATAATCTGGGTGATTGCTAGGGTGTCACTAAGGTGTTATAAGTGGTTGCTAGGATATTGCTACGGTGTTCTAAAGCATTGATAAGGTATTCATTCTGGGTGGTTGCTTACTGAGCATAAGAGACTTTTTTTCAAAAACGAACAATTTTTACCAACCTCAAACTTTTGAACAGGGGTGTGTATTTGTCTCACATTAATATGCTTCTTGGATGGATTACTTTTACAGAGCTTGTCCCATTGCATTCTGGGATTGACTTAATAGGAAGCTGCCTATGCTTTAGAACAGAGATGGAGGAACATGACCCATGGTCCATCAAAAGTGGCATATTTTCTTTTTAAGGTAGCAGAAAGTCAGCTTCATTTCTATAGCGCTTTACACAATGCAGCTTCACAGTAATAAACAAAAAAATAATCAATTATTTAGCCAAAATATTTAATTAGCAAAGACTCTGCCGTTTGAATTCCGTGGGAATATGCGGGATTGAGCCCGAATTGCACAAAGGATTCAAATGATATGGCAGTTTCCAGCCAGAAGATAATTCACACATTTTATTAAACATAAGCAGCTTCAAAGCAGGATCTGAGCCACATACAAAGATGTTCCACATGCAATCATATGGAGACCTGCGTTTACTCACACGCATGCAAGGTTCACACTCGCTGACATATGTGCATTATTGATGCTCTCCGCTCATAAGACTGAAACTCAGAAATGATCTGATGAATAAATGATCGGGATACAGACTGAGCTGATGAGTAACTGCAGTTCTGCTCAAAAATATACTGAGATAACTAGAAGACATCACAAATACGCATGAAGCTGGGTTCGAAATGTATGCAACCTTCCTTTGAGCACATTTAACCCTCTGGTGCTCTTCGGTCTATTTTACATTTTGTTCTTGTTTAGAATTTCATTGGAATGGTACGAAACTTGGTAAAGGTTTTGGCACTTTCTGTGGGAACACACAAATAAATCATGGACATGATTCGATCAGGTTTACTGGTCCTAAAATCGTCACTTGTGCTCCTCGCGGTCAGAAATGAACACATTAGAAATGAATGTAGAGTTTCCTCTAGTGGAAGGTAGAGGAAATGGATTACTTTTCCATGCATTGGGTTAAAAGTAACCCAACAGTTAAGTTAACAATTTATTTTTATTTATTTTAATAAATAAAATGCACTTTGTTTCAAAATACTGATTGTTTATTTGTATAAAACAATAAATGTCTCAACAAATATATTTAATTAAAAACTAAATATTGGGGAGTCTAGAATTTGATGTAAATATACATAATTGTGTACATAAATTCAAAACACACCAGTACAACATAAGTGTTTAACCCAACAGCCGGGTAATTAATCGAAATTACCCAACGATTTTAAAAATTACCCAACATTTTTTGAAAAAGAACCCAACATAGTGACCCAATATGTGCAACCCAACAGGTTGGGTTAAAAAAACAAACAATAAAACAAAGTTTTTTCTCCTGTGTATAGGTTTAGTAAAAGATCAGGTTCATTATTGTTCATTCTCTTGTGCTCTTTCCCTGATCACTCTCACAAACTTTCTCTGAAGGGCAAACGTGGATTTCAAGCGAACCAAACGTCAATGCAAATGAAGCGCCGCAGCTGTGAGGACGCCTGTGCGTAATGACTCTTTAATTGAGCCGTACCTGATGGATGCGTGATGAAGCTCGTCATTAGGGTTCTCATCAGTCTCTCGGATAGAGCGGAGCGTTTTAGACGCATTGTTTCCCACGTCTCTGTTGATCTGAAGAGAGCTGATGGGAACGGTCGCAGTCATACGCTTGTTGGAGTGTAATTGTGCTAAGTAAACCATTCTTCATTCAATCAAAACCATCAAAACTCTTTTTTTTTTTTTTGCACTTGTTCTTTTTTTTATGTTTCTGTATGTGTTGAATACAGTGAATCTGAAGAAGTGTTCCTGTTTTTTAACCATTAACAAAAACTTGGCCTTTTACTTGGACAATTAGCAAAATAATTGTACAGGAATACATTTTCTCTTATAATCACTGCATCATTTAAAAATAATCTCACAATGCAAAAAAATAATAAATAATAATTTGGCTATCTACATTGAGTTATTTAATAAACCTTGTTTTATTTTTATAATCTTCATCATCTTCTTTGCAGTTACGTGACAGAAAGTCTCAGCATTGTTTATATTCATTCTGTGATCTAAAAGTACCGTGGTAAATAGATGTTTCTCGCTGTACTGCACCGCTGATGGGCTTTATCCTTCCATGGATGTGATTGTAGGAGATTATGTGCGGCATTAATTACTTTACACCTTAATGGCTCTCGGTATAATAGGTTGAAAATGTTCTTTGGCTGAATAAAAAACACGGGCACACTGTAAACTTTTTAAAAAAATTTACGGTGAAAAAAACGGCAGCTGTGATGGCCAGAAATTTACTGTAAAGAATATGCTAGCAACATTTTAGGTTTTTTCAGACTTAACTGACCTATTGTGGAACTAATATCTGTTTTGTACCATTGTAACACACTGACGACCACCAATCACAGTGGTGATGATGAGTCACATGATCAATCAAAGCACATCACAAGCAGCTTTTTAATAAGAGAGTTAATATTAATATACAGAAGCTACACAGTGTCATTCACACACACACACACACACACACACACACACACACACTAAACACACACACACACTAAACACCATCATGGTAACAATATGCACACAAAAAAATACAATAAACATTAAGTTAACATTAAATGTAACAAAACCCTAATGTAACTGATTAGAAACAAATATGAAGAAACAGAATTGTTTCAACAAAAATACATAAAATGTGAAGTGTCACACAAGGAATTGTGGGAATGTCAATTAACTTTTTTTCACTGTAAATTATCCAATGACTTGTTCCAAAAACTGTAAATATAATGGTATTTTACTGTAAAAGTACATTAATGTACGGTTAGATCAGTTATTCACCGTATAAAGTACAGAAAATATCTGTTCACCAATTAACAGGTTTTCACCATAGCATTTTTACAGTATTTTACCATTAAAATCCTGATAATTTTTTACAGTGCGTGTGAATCAGTCGTCTGTACTTTATAACAGTCGTTTGTTACTGTTTATGAGCAGAACTAATATCTCTTGTCTGAACTCTGATCAAACTCTTTGGGATTTTTGCCCTCTGATTATTTTCCCATTTCAGGAGCTTGTGAGAACTGGTGGACGTTATAAACCATAAACCCGTGATTGACGTGTTTAACTGGTTCTTGGGAAGGTGACAGTCTGAGGCAGAAGTGACGTATATATATTAGTGTCTGTAAATCATAAAACAGAAAGAAGCACACAGGTTTTGTGTGTGTTCTGTGTGGAATTATGAGGCTGAATGTCTTACAAATATATATATATATATATTTAATCTTTTCAAAGAATGTTCAACAGCATTTGTGGAATATTGTAATTACACTGCAATTCAAAAGATTTTTTATGTTTTAGAATCTCTTCTGCTCAGCAAGACTGAATTTATTTGATCAAAAAGACAGTAAAAATTGTGAAATATTATTCTACTGTAAATCAGCAGTTTTTTTATTCCTGTGATCAAAGCTGAATGTTCATCATCATTACTCCAGTCTTCAGTGTCACATGATCCTACAGAAATCAGGATAATATGATGATCTGATGATCAAGAAACATTTATGATTATTATCAGTGTTAAAAACAGTAATATATTTGTGGAAACTGTGATGCATTTTATTTCTCAGCATTCTTTGATTAAAATAGTTCAAAATAACAGCATTTATTTGAAATAGAATCTTTTGTAACATTATAGTTGTCTTTACTGTTTCTCTGTTGTGTCGTATATCGAGTGAAGCGCTTCTGAACAGGAACACATGTGGGCGGGGCTTGAGTGTGTCTGTGGTGATCTGATTGGATGGTTGTGGTTTGCTATTGGCTGATCTCATGTGAGTGACAGGTTGCCCCGCCCACATCATCAGAGAAGAGATGCTGCCAGAGGAGCTTATTCTAATGAACATGAACTTAACACAAAAATGATCGTTTGTAATAAATACGGCTTTGTTTCATAAAAAACAAGTCAATTTTGATGGCGACTTTAAGAACAGAATGATAATATGTAGGCCTACACGTCAGTTTCCCATGTCTTTAATCCGAGCAGAATCTCATCTTTGTCAGTGTATTGAATGATTAGAAACACATCTGGAGGATTTTCTCTTAATGAAGACATTGTCACAGTTACAGTAACGAACGCATCGCTCCGTTAAGAAACATCTGGAAAACACACGGAGCGTGTGATGCGTGATCAGCCGAGATCAGTCGCATGCATTTATTTATTTATTTAAATAATGGGTCCCACTTTATATTAAGTGGCTTTCAGTACTAATAGTACTATGTACTTACATTGAAGTTACTACTTTGATACAATGGACTTATTGTGTACATACATGTTTTTACATTGTACTTATATTTTGAAAATACCTGCATGTAATTACAATTGTAATTAATTGATGTAATTACATTTGTAATTACACTGTTGACCGTTCCCTTACACCTTAACCTACCCTTATACCGACCCATACCACCACACCTGACCCTAACCTTACCAGTATCACACACACCTGACCCTAACCTTACCAGTATCACACACACCTGTCCCTAACCTTACCAGTATCACACACACCTGACCCTAACCTTACCAGTATCACACACACCTGACCCTTACCTTACCAGTATCACACACACCTGTCCCTAACCTTACCAGTATCACACACACCTGACCCTAACCTTACCAGTATCACACACACCTGTCCCTAACCTTACCAGTATCACACACACCTGACCCTAACCTTACCCGTATCACACACACCTGACCCTAACCTTACCAGCATCACACACACCTGACCCTAACCTTACCAGTATCACACACACCTGACCCTAACCTTACCAGTATCACACACACCTGTCCCTAACCTTACCCGTATCACACACACCTGACCCTAACCTTACCAGTATCACACACACCTGACCCTAACCTTACCAGTATCACACACACCTGTCCCTAACCTTACCAGTATCACACAGACCTGTCCCTAACCTTACCCGTATCACACACACCTGACCCTAACCTTACCAGTATCACACACACCTGTCCCTAACCTTACCAGTATCACACACCTGACCCTAACCTTACCAGTATCACACACACCTGACCCTAACCTTACCAGTATCACACACACCTGACCCTAACCTTACCCGTATCACACACACCTGACCCTAACCTTACCAGTATCACACACACCTGACCCTAACCTTACCAGTATCACACACACCTGTCCCTAACCTTACCCGTATCACACACACCTGACCCTAACCTTACCAGTATCACACACACCTGACCCTAACCTTACCAGTATCACACACACCTGTCCCTAACCTTACCAGTATCACACACACCTGACCCTAACCTTACCAGTATCACACACACCTGACCCTAACCTTACCCGTATCACACACACCTGTCCCTAACCTTACCAGTATCACACACACCTGTCCCTAACCTTACCAGTATCACACACACCTGACCCTAACCTTACCAGTATCACACACACCTGACCCTAACCTTACCCGTATCACACACACCTGACCCTAACCTTACCCGTATCACACACACCTGTCCCTAACCTTACCAGTATCACACACACCTGACCCTAACCTTACCAGTATCACACACACCTGACCCTAACCTTACCAGTATCACACACACCTGACCCTAACCTTACCAGTATCACACACACCTGACCCTAACCTTACCCGTATCACACACACCTGACCCTAACCTTACCAGTATCACACACACCTGACCCTAACCTTACCAGTATCACACACACCTGTCCCTAACCTTACCCGTATCACACACACCTGACCCTAACCTTACCAGTATCACACACACCTGACCCTAACCTTACCAGTATCACACACACCTGTCCCTAACCTTACCAGTATCACACACACCTGACCCTAACCTTACCAGTATCACACACACCTGACCCTAACCTTACCCGTATCACACACACCTGTCCCTAACCTTACCAGTATCACACACACCTGTCCCTAACCTTACCAGTATCACACACACCTGACCCTAACCTTACCAGTATCACACACACCTGACCCTAACCTTACCCGTATCACACACACCTGACCCTAACCTTACCCGTATCACACACACCTGTCCCTAACCTTACCAGTATCACACACACCTGACCCTAACCTTACCAGTATCACACACACCTGACCCTAACCTTACCCGTATCACACACACCTGTCCCTAACCTTACCAGTATCACACACACCTGTCCCTAACCTTACCCGTATCACATCTCAATAGCAGCAAAAGAGTTTTACAATACAACCTGAACACAATAAGTATATTGTACTTATTTTTCTATGTAAGTACATGGTACTTAACGCCACTTAATTTAAAGTGGGACCAATAAAGCTCTTTATACAATAAATTATTGTTTCAAAGCTTTACAGTGATAAACAGTAAAATTATGCATTTGTTCAGCAGAACTCAGTTCAGTGTTGATTCAGTTCTATTGTAAATATCATCAATTATTAAATTGGTTAATTTCCTCTATAAAGCAGTTTTGGAGAAAACGATGATGTCATTGTCCAGCTCACTTCTGTCAGATCAATAATTCTGTTGAATATTAAGTGTATTTTATATAATATTTAATTTCTAATATTTTCTATTTCAGATTTCAGGCTTAAGTATGAACTACTTGTATGAGCTTCAGCAAAGTTAAATATTGAAAAAATGTGAATCCGCTTCAAACTGCTGGAAAGAACCTCAAATTTTCTAGACAATTATGAAATTGCAAATATTTATTTCTTCCAAGAAGCACTAAAATAACTACCAGCTTCAGTCCATAAATCTCCCAGAGAATGTCCCAGAACTCACCCTCGCCCTCACCCTCACCCTCACCCTCGTCCTAACCCTCACCCTCACCCTTGCCCTCACCCTCACCCTCACCCTCACCCTCACCCTCACCCTCGTCCTAACCCTCACCCTCACCCTCGCCCTTGCCCTCGCCCTCACGCTCGCCCTCGCCCTCGCCCTCACGCTCGCCCTCGCCCTCGCCCTCATCCTCACCCTCGTCCTAACCCTCACCCTCACCCTCGCCCTTGCCCTCGCCCTCACGCTCGCCCTCGCCCTCGCCCTCGCGCTCGCCCTCGCGCTCGCCCTCGCCCTCACCCTCGCCCTCACGCTCGCCCTCGCCCTCGCCCTCACACTCGCCCTCGCCCTCACCCTCACCCTCGCCCTTGCCCTCACCCTCACGCTCGCCCTCGCCCTTGCCCTCGCCCTCACGCTCGCCCTCGCCCTCACCCTCGCCCTCACGCTCGCCCTCGCCCTCGCCCTCGCCCTCACCCTCACCCTCACCCTCGCCCTTGCCCTCACCCTCACGCTCGCCCTCGCCCTCGCCCTCGCCCTCGCCCTCGCCCTCACCCTCACCCTCGCCCTCACCCTCGCCCTCACCCTAACCCTCGCCCTCACGCTCGCCCTTGCCCTCGCCCTCGCCCTCGCCCTCACCCTCGCTCTCACGCTCGCCCTCGTCCTAACCCTCGCCCTCACGCTCGCCCTCACCCTCGCCCTCGCCCTCACCCTCGCCCTCACCCTCACCCTCACCCTCGCCCTCGCCCTCGCCCTCGCCCTCGCCCTAACCCTCGTCCTCGCCCTCGCCCTCACTCTCTCTCTGTCTCTCTCACACATACACACTCACACACACACTCTCTCTCTCTCTCTGTCTCTCTCACACACACACACACTCTCTCTCTCTCTCTCTCACACACACACACACACACACTCTCTCTCTCTCTCTCTCTCTCTGTCTCTCTCACACACACACCATGTATTTTTTCAATCTGTTAACGGTATATCCGTGAGGGTAAAAACATGAGGTTAAAAAAGGTTTTCCGTTTTGTGTCAGCAGCTAATGGGTTTGAAACAAGTCAAAAACACAATTTTTATTTTGTGCTTGAACTTCTGTCCTCTTCAGCTCGCAGTGATTTAATATCTGTCAGAGTCAGCACACTTTCAGCGTCTCGTGGCATTTGCTGCTTGCTTGTTTTGATTTTTCTACTGAGTCCAAAAGGACAAACAACAAGATACCAGCAGCTTTATAAAGTCAAGTCACTTCATTTATAAAGAGCTTTAACAATATACACAGTTTCACAGCAGCTTTACAGTGATAACAGGAGATTACAGTAACAGAGATTGTTTGGCTTTATACAGCAGATCTAGAATAAAGTTATTGTGCTGATAAAGTTAGTTTTGATTGATTCACTTCCGTTGTAAAGATCATTAGTTATTCACACAACAACAGTGTCTGGTGCTCGAGAACGCAAACCTTGAAACAGGTCCCGCGGTTTAAGCCTTGTTATATTTTGAAAAAAGCTCAAACCTCATATGCAAACCCGCGAAAACGCAGACGGCGTGCACATGCGTATTACGTGTTTAGTCTTTAGATATGCGTGTTTGAATATATATTTGCACAGGCGTGTAGTCTTTCTTTACAAATTAACCTCAACAAATTACTTGTCTGGCCTTAAAAATGTAAATGTAAATTTATAATTCAAACATTTTTATCGATTCCGCGTAGCCATGTGAACTGGAATTATTTTGTTTTATCTGCACAGAGGTAATGACCAGCATTCTCCCCTTCAGACGCTCATGGACATCAGATTAAACAGCACTGCATCATAAAGTCAGAGTTGCGAGATATACAGTCAGAGTTGCGAGACATCAAGTCAGAGTTGCGAGACATCAAGTCAGAGTTGCGAGACATCAAGTCAGAGTTGCGAGACATCAAGTCAGAGTTGCGAGACATCAAGTCAGAGTTGCGAGACATCAAGTCAGAGTTGCGAGACATCAAGTCAGAGTTGCGAGACATCAAGTCAGAGTTGCGAGACATCAAGTCAGAGTTGCGAGACATCAAGTCAGAGTTGCGAGACATCAAGTCAGAGTTGCGAGACATCAAGTCAGAGTTGCGAGACATCAAGTCAGAGTTGCGAGACATCAAGTCAGAGTTGCGAGACATCAAGTCAGAGTTGCGAGACATCAAGTCAGAGTTGCGAGACATCAAGTCAGAGTTGCGAGACATCAAGTCAGAGTTGCGAGACATCAAGTCAGAGTTGCGAGACATCAAGTCAGAGTTGCGAGACATCAAGTCAGAGTTGCGAGACATCAAGTCAGAGTTGCGAGACATCAAGTCAGAGTTGCGAGACATCAAGTCAGAGTTGCGAGACATCAAGTCAGAGTTGCGAGACATCAAGTCAGAGTTGCGAGACATCAAGTCAGAGTTGCGAGACATCAAGTCAGAGTTGCGAGACATCAAGTCAGAGTTGCGAGACATCAAGTCAGAGTTGCGAGACATCAAGTCAGAGTTGCGAGACATCAAGTCAGAGTTGCGAGACATCAAGTCAGAGTTGCGAGACATCAAGTCAGAGTTGCGAGACATCAAGTCAGAGTTGCGAGACATCAAGTCAGAGTTGCGAGACATCAAGTCAGAGTTGCGAGACATCAAGTCAGAGTTGCGAGACATCAAGTCAGAGTTGCGAGACATCAAGTCAGAGTTACGAGACATCAAGTCAGAGTTGCGAGATGCATCCCTCAGATCTGGTTGCTGAAACTCACTGTATATGAACAGTAAACCTGTGGCCTCATTTAAACAGCTCTTCCTCTCTTTAAAGCAACAGCGATTAGATCTCAGAAGGCATTAGCATACATTAATCTCTCGCCGTAATGAGTTCCTGGACATGTTTACTGTCGGCCAGCTTATGAATTACCAGAGGAGTTGCCAGGTGAACGAACGCTGACTCCACATCGCAAACAAGTATATGCAGAATCAAACTTCTTGTTTTGCTTTTGTTTAATCTGGTAACCGCATTGATGCGTGCTATATATATATATATGTGTCTTTATTTGCATATATAATGTTTCTTGAGAAGCTGCACGACTGTTTTCAACATTGATAATAATCATAAATGTTTCTTGAGCATCAGAGCATCATATTATCCTGATTTCTGAAGGATCATGTGACACTGAAGACTGGAGTAATGATGATGAACATTCAGCTTTGATCACAGGAATAAATTACACTTTACTATATATTCACATAGAAAAGAGTTAATTTAAATTGTAAAAAATATTTTGCAATTTTTATGTATTTTTCATCAAATAAATGTAGCTTTGGTGAACAGAAGAGACTCTTTCACAAACATACAAAATCATACCGACCCAACTTTTGAATGTAAGTATATATATATGAAGTTATATGACCTGTAGTCAATAATTTAATCCCTTAAAACTATTATTGATCACAAAATACATATTTAAATGTCATATGTCATATGACATATTTAAATGTCTTTTCCTTGAATTGTGCCTTAAAATGACTTGAATGTAACTCGACACCCTTGCCTCATTTAGTATTCGTGGTTCTATGAATATGAATTTCAGCCCATAAAAATGCAAGCCCTAAAAAAACAATGCATTAAAAAGCATGCATGGTTAGTCTAATGAATGCATTTTTTTTTTCAAATAGTGCAATTCAACAAGTTTTTTTGTTCAAGTTTTACTTCCATCGAGATACAGGAAGTGACATGATGCATTATTTCAGCATTTATCCAGTTGTTTCAATTCCAAAAGTCTACAGACAACCTTCTTTACAGTGGCAAAGTTGTTTTTTTCACCATTAAAAATATGAGTTTTTTTTTAAAGTCCCCCTGTAGTCAATAACTGTATCCCTGAAAACTCATCTTTGATCACCAAAATTACATAGTTAAAAGTTTTTCCTTGAAAAAATGCCTTAAAATATCTTGAATGTAACTCGACACCGTTGCCTCATTTAGTATGCGCGGTTATATGAATATGCAAATGAGCCCTGCCTCCACTCACTCCCTCACTCAGAGATCCACTGGTTGACGATCACACGTTGATCTGATTGGTTACAAGGTCGTTTGTGACGTCAGAAACACCAGCGATTTCACACCGTGTTTTTGAGACTGTCTTTGGTTCACTGCAGTTTTAAGGAGGAAATACTCAGCAATGCTGTCGACTTATGAACTTACACATGATTGTCTTAAAGCATATTAAAAACACCACATAGACATTTAAACAACATTAAAAACTGGATTTTCACCATTGGGAGACTTTCAAGTTAGTTATAGCAAAATACACAGGCATGATTTTGGCAATGCATTGGCTGAGGATTCATGTCTGTGAAGTACATGTCAGTCATTAGTGTTCATGACATGTTTGACGCACATGTTGCACACCAAACAAGCAAAACATGTAATTGGCTTACTAATGAAGTGCTAGTGAGAAGTTTCTGTATGCATATCAAAGGTGAATCCAGAACAGATTATTAAACATGAACCATGCATGTCTTACTGTGGCCCTGGAAGACGCAACATCAAAGTGAGTTCCTGATGAGCGTGATTAACGAGAGAAGATGTGCGATGTGTCAGAAACATCGAGAATCATGCCTTTACAGACTCTGCCTGTGTTTGCACGCTCAGATCAAGGTTGACAGGTTTTTAATGCATTAATGCATGTGTATAACGTGAGAAAATGTGAGTTTCCAAATGCATTTCACGATGGAAGCCAGTTTCAATGTCTCTCATCTGCATAAAATGATTACTTGAGTCCGCTTCCGTTGGTAGAACCTCTTAAGTGGGGATAAAAAAGACTTATTCAACCTGATTCTGGGTCGTGCAAAACAGGAGGGCAATTTTCTATGCGCCATAAACATGGGAAAAAATCTGTTTCTTTTCAAGAGAGCTTTTCAACATGGTTTTATGGAAGTTTGTTTCCTCCACAGATTAAAAAATTATTTCTGACTTTATATCTCACAACTCAGACTTTTTTTTCTCGCAATTATGAGTTGTAAAGTCACAATTGCATGATATAAAGTCAGAATTGCGTGATATAAAGTCAGAATTGCGAGATATAAAGTCAGAATTGCGAGATATAAAGTCAGAATTGCGAGATATAAAGTCAGAATTGTCAGAATTGCGAGATATAAAGTCAGAATTGCGAGATATAAAGTCAGAGTTGCGTGATATAAAGTCAGAATTGCGTGATATAAAGTCAGAATTGCGAGATATAAAGTCAGAATTGCGAGATATAAAGTCAGAATTGTCAGAATTGCGAGATATAAAGTCAGAATTGCGAGATATAAAGTCAGAGTTGCGTGATATAAAGTCAGAGTTGCGTGATATAAAGTCAGAGTTGCGTGATATAAAGTCAGAATTGCGAGATATAAAGTCAGAATTGCGAGATATAAAGTCAGAATTGCGTGATATCAAGTCACCATTGCGAGATATAAAGTCAGAATTGCGAGATACAAAGTCAGAATTGCGTGATATCAAGTCACCATTGCGTGATATAAAGTCACAATTGCGAGATATAAAGTCACAATTGCGAGATATAAAGTCAGAATTGCGTGATATAAAGTCACCATTGCGAGATATAAAGTCACAATTGCGAGATATAAAGTCAGAATTGCAAGATATAAAGTCACAATTGCGAGATATAAAGTCACAATTGCGAGATATAAAGTCAGAATTGCGTGATATAAAGTCACCATTGCGAGATATAAAGTCAGAATTGTGTGATATAAAGTCAGAATTGCGTGATATCAAGTCACCATTGCGAGATATAAAGTCAGAATTGCGAGATACAAAGTCAGAATTGCGTGATATAAAGTCACCATTGCGTGATATAAAGTCACAATTGCGAGATATAAAGTCACAATTGCGAGATATAAAGTCAGAACTGCGTGATATAAAGTCACCATTGCGAGATATAAAGTCACAATTGCGAGATATAAAGTCAGAATTGCAAGATATAAAGTCACAATTGCGAGATATAAAGTCACAATTGCGAGATATAAAGTCACAATTGCGTGATATAAAGTCACCATTGCGAGATATAAAGTCAGAATTTTGTGATTTCAAGTCACCATTGCGTGATATAAAGTCAGCGAGATATAAAGTCAGAATTGCGAGATATAAAGTCAGAATTGCGAGATATAAAGTCACAATTGCGAGATATAAAGTCAGAATTGCGAGATATAAAGTCACAATTGCGAGATATAAAGTCACAATTGCGAGATATAAAGTCATAATTGCGTGATATAAAGTCAGAATTGCGAGATATAAAGTCAGAATTGTGTGATATCAAGTCAGAATTGCGTGATATAAAGTCAGAATTGCGAGATATAAAGTCAGAATTGCGTGATATCAAGTCAGAATTGCGAGATATAAAGTCAGAATTGCGTGATATCAAGTCACCATTGCGAGATATAAAGTCAGAATTGCGAGATATAAAGTCAGAATTGCGTGATATCAAGTCAGAATTGCGAGATATAAAGTCAGATTTGCGAGATATAAAGTCAGAATTGCGAAATATAAAGTCAGAATTGCGAGATATAAAGTCAGAATTGCGAGATATAAAGTCAGAATTGCGAAATATAAAGTCAGAATTGCGAGATATAAAGTCAGAATTGCGAGATATAAAGTCAGAATTGCGAGATATAAATTTAGAATTGCGAGATATAAAGTCAGAATTGCGTGATATAAAGTCAGAATTGCGAGATATAAAGTCAACATTGCGTGATACAAAGTCAGAGTTGCGTGATTTAAAGTCAGAATTGCGAGATATAAAGTCACAATTGCGAGATATAAAGTCACAATTGCGAGATATAAAGTCAGAGTTGCGTGATATAAAGTCACCATTGCGAGATATAAAGTCAGAATTGTGTGATATCAAGTCACCATTGCGTGATATAAAGTCAGAATTGCGAGATATAAAGTCAGAATTGCGAGATATAAAGTCAGAATTGCGTGATATAAAGTCAGAATTGCGTGATATAAAGTCAGAATTGCGAGATATAAAGTCAGAATTGCGTGATATAAAGTCAGAATTGCGTGATATAAAGTCACAATTGCGAGATATAAAGTCACAATTGCGAGATATAAAGTCAGAGTTGCGTGATATAAAGTCACAATTGCGAGATACAAAGTCACAATTGCGAGATATAAAGTCAGAATTGCGTGATATCAAGTCAGAATTGCGAGATAGTCGCAATAATCTTTTTAAATGTTTTATTGGTGGAAACAAGCTTCCACATGATGTAGACCCACGCAGAGTATCTTGAGGAACGTGCAGCTTCAGGTGCGCAGCTTCTCGTGTTGCACACAGTCTTCACAACAGATAAAGCCCGTCCAGGACGTTGATTCCCGAGACAACAGCCGAGCGCTTCAGCAGGAATGAGGATGAGATGGAGCTGTCACTTCAAATAGCGACTGAAGAAATGGCTTCAGTGATACGCTAGCTCTTGTAAATATGTCTGAATGTCGTTTCTCTTTTACTAGTATGATGAAATGTCAGTCATGTGTCAGGAGGACGTTACGCTCGTCCCGTTCCAGAATCCTTCAGCACAGGGAGGCTAATACGACATGACGGAAAATAAAATTAAAATAAACGGTAAATGCAATTTTGCTGTTTTTCATTTGATCTGCATGAGCATATTGATAAATCATTCAGTGTCAACTGCAAAAGATGATCAAATACAGGAGAATACGGTAAGATTTTACAGTAAGGTTCATTAGTTAACATTTTTAACTAACATGAGCAATACATCTGTTACTTGTTCATCTTTGTTAATGTTAAATAATAAAAATACAGCTGTTCATTGATTGTTCATGTCAGTTCACAGTGCATTAACTAATGTTAACAAGATTTTAGTAATGTATTAGTAAATGCTGAAATTAACATTAACAAAGATTAATAAATGCTGTATAAGTGCAGTTCACGATTAGTTCATGCTAATTAATGTAGTTAACTAATGTTAACTAACGAACCTTGTTGTAAAGTGTTACCAAGAATACAAAAGAAACTGATCTGAAATGAGGTCTAGCACTTTTAACTGGATTAAAATAACGCAAAGACTCGTGCAAACACACACTTCTGCTGTCCTCTGGTTTCAATGGATTGACAAAGTTGACAACTTGCAGTTTCTGAATTTGTTTCCATCAACCTAATATGTTTTACTATCTGAAGTGGTTTGTAAATTGACTTAACGGGTTAAGAAAGTCCTTTACATGGAAAAATATGTTTTTAGTTATTTCACCAAAAAAATATAATTTTTGTCTTGTTTTCCAGTACAAATATCGAAACATTCTCTAAATCAAGATATATTTACTGGAGAAGCAAAATTACTTAAGATATTAAGTCCAGTTTCATGAAAAAAATCATTAAAATTAAGAGTTTTTTGTTGTTTTTACTGCCAGTGGGGTCAGGAAGAAAATATTGTTCTATTAGTGGTGCTATTGTTATCTCTCATTTTATTTATTTATTTATTAGTTCGCTTATTTGTCAGGGACCATGCACAGTTCAAGCCCTGTACCAGAGTTAGCTATACGGCTAATTTACATCTGTGGTCCCTGGGCAAGGAAAAGTAAAAAGACAACATAAACACACAGTACTCACATAAAAACCAGAATACAAATATACAATATATAAAAGGGTCAACGATCACATATTTGATTTGCCTTCAGCCAAGTCTTTACGGACATTTTAAAACTGCTAAGGCTTGCACAATCTCTAATGTAATGTGGGATTAAGTTCCACTTTTCAACCACTGCAAATGAAAAAGCTGATTGTCCAAATTTAGTTTTCCTAAATTGAGTATAACATTCACCTCTTACAGAAGCCCTGGTGACCCTTACATTATCTCTGCAAAAGGACACACATTGCTTGAGTGGGGGTGGTGCAAGATCATGTATCAATTTATACATCAGACACATATCAGCAAAGCTTAAAAAACTGTCAAAGGTTAATAAGTTGTATTTTTTTATACAATTTTTTATATACTAGCAACCACCCAAAACACCCTATCAACTGCCTAGCAACAACCCAAAACACCCTTTCAACTGCCTAGCAACCACCCAAACCACCCAATCAACTGCATAGCAACCACCCAAAACACCCTATCAACTGCCTAGCAACAACCCAAAACACCCTATCAATGGTCTAGCAACCACCCAAAACACCCAATCAATGGCCTAGCAACCACCCAAAACACCCAATCAACTGCCTAGCAACACCTTAGCAATCACCCAAAACACTCTATCAACTGCATAGCAACCACCCAAAACACCCTATCAACTGCCTAGCAACAACCCAAAACACCCTTTCAACTGCCTAGCAACCACCCAAACCACCCAATCAACTGCATAGCAACCACCCAAAACACCCTATCAACTGCCTAGCAACAACCCAAAACACCCTATCAATGGCCTAGCAACCACCCAAAACACCCAATCAATGGCCTAGCAACCACCCAAAACACCCAATCAACTGCCTAGCAACACCTTAGCAATCACCCAAAACACTCTATCAACTGCATAGCAACCACGCAAAACACCCAATCAACTGCCTAGCAACACCTTAGCAATCACCAAAAACACCCCATTAACTTCCTAGCAAGCTTAGCAACCACCCACAACACCCTAGCAACTGCCTAGCAACAACCAAGAACAAGTCAAGTCAAGTATATTTATATAGCGCTTTTCACAATACAGATTGTATCAAAGCAGCTTCACAGTATCAATCAAAACAACATAACAATGTTCGACCTCCACGGTTGGTAGGGCTGATCAATGGTATTAATGATTGGTTAATTAATTTGAATATCCCCAACTGAGCAAGCCAAAGGCAACAGTGGCAAGGAACCGAAAAACTCCATCAGGTGACCCAGTGGTGTCCTAAAACTCCATCAGTGACCCAGTGGTGTCCTAAAACTCCATCAGTGACCCAATGGTGTCCTAAAACTCCATCAGTGACCCAATGGTGTCCTAAAACTCCATCAGTGACCCAATGGAGAAAAAAAAGAAAAGAAAACCCAGAACATCCAAACAACCGCTAAAAACACTATCATCTCCCTTGCAACCTCTACAACACCCTATCAACTGCCTAGCAACACCTTAGCAACCACCCAGAACACCCTAGCAATGCCCAAGCAAACACCCTGAACATCACAAGGAACACAGTGCTGAGTTTGCCACGGCTATAGCACCACTCAGATTTTCTTGAGAAACTGTATGTGTTATGATCATAATAAAACTGTGAACAGATACAGTGACCCGCATAACTCATGCTGATGGGGCATTTTTGAAAACTTTGCCACTTCATCTGTTCTGAGAGCCTTCTTGTTTAAATGTGGTAATTAAACACGTCTGAAAGGATTTTAAAGCCTCAATCGTGTTTCACAGTGAAAGTAAAATACTCCTTAAAGTAAATCTAATCTTAGCAGTGTGTTACGGACGGAAACAATGATGGCACTCAATCTGCATTACTTACTATTCATGAAAAATAAATGCGTTTACACAGAGCGTGTGAAGATAACAGCGTGTGCAGGCATGTGTGGCCATATTTAGCAGACGCGAGTGGCGACTTTGACTTGATTCATATTTGAGTTTGTTAAATGTACTTTTTTGTGTTTTATTGCTCATGCACTCCTGCGTCATCCAGAAGATCTAGTTTTCTCTATCATTCATTGATGCGTAATCAAACACGCTGTCTGTGGCTGGAGAAAAAATGATTACAATGCAAATGAATTTGGACGGTTTAAGCATTTTTCTGAAATCTGAAAGAGATGCTGATTAACTGTGTCAAATCACGCATTCATATGGTTATGAGTTTGACTGCGCCAGGCCTTAACAAACACTATGAAGCTGCTGCATTATTGGTTATTATATTCCGTACAATACAATTCAGATTACATCATGTGGGAAAAGAGGAAATCGAAATATATAATATTAATATATATATATATATATATATATATATATATATATAATATTAATATGTTTAATAATATTATATATTATAAATATCAATTACATAATACCAGTTTAGCTCAACCAGTGTCCAAGCAATGCTTCATGTTGTTCAGTCTGTGTGTAAAAAGAAAAAACACTGAAGAAAATATGATCAGCTCAAAGTGTCCGAATAATATTTGATCCCAAATTTCTATAAAAGTAGTCACTGTATGAAGAGTTTCTGTGTATAATGTGTCACAGTTTACTTTATTTTGCTCTCCTCACTTACATAATGAACTATAGTGTCCTGCACCAAAATATCAACAATTATATCTGGTGTCTGAATAATTTTCGGTGCGACTGTATACAGTAGTGCTGTAGTCTTGGAGTTCTAGCATGCGTTTATTGATCAAGCTGAACCGTCAATGTCTGTCAGTCACTCGAGGGTTGTTCTGAATCGTTGATATCTTCCTCCTCCTGCCGGTCAGGGAGTGTAACCATTGTTCCTTTAACTCTTCTTCCAACGGTGTCTCGAGGAACATTCAGTGCCTTCGCTTTCTTTCTTTCTGTGTCCTGGTCCTTGTTTGTGAAGGGCGATGAAATCTTCTCTTAAGTTTTTGGACTATTCTTTTGACCACATTTCTCAACAAACCTCGCCAGTTCAGATATTTCATGTGTTCTAGCTCAAGCACACCTGATGCAGCTAATGAAGCCCTTGATTAGTGAGACAACACCTGTTCTGCAGATTTAAGACTGCAGAAGTCATTAAAAGTTGCATTTTCAGTTAAATGTAGGGGAATCCACTTGAAACATTTGTTGTGCAGAGCTATTTCAATTACTTTTGTTTGATTTGTTCATTGCAAACAGCTAAAAGTCTGTACATTTTGCCAAAAAAAAAAAAAAACTGATTTGCAATGGGGGTTGAATAATTTTGATTACAACTATGTGTATATGTATGTGTGTATATGTGTACACACACACACACACACACATATATATATATATATATATACACACACACACACACACACACATATATATATATATATATATATACACACACACACACATATACACGCACACACTCACACACACGCACACACACACACACACACACACACACACACACACACACACATATATAGTATATACACACACACACATAGTTGTAATCAAAATTATTCAACACCCATTGCAAATCAGTTTTTTTGGCAAAATGTACAGACTTTCAGCTGTTTGCAATAAACAAATTAAAGTATATATTTAAATAAATGTTTTATTTGTGCATTTCAAGGAACTGAGGGAGGACACTTCATAAAATATATAGATAATACAGAACTACATAAGTACAACAATCAGGACAAGCAGTCAAACAGTAAACATTCCATAATTTACAGATAATAACTGAACAAGTAGACTATTGAAATAATAGAAAAGGGAACTAATCAGTTGCAAAATAATGTGAATATATGAGTATTAATTTCTGTAGTTATAAGACAGCACAGAGTTTCAGCTTATTCCAGAGTTTATTATAATACTGAAATAATGTCTGAAAAGTTTCACCCAGGCTGACTGAGTCAGCAACTGTAGAGGATGAGGCTTTCACAGGTTTGATCTCAGAGAAAAGAGTCCTGGATTTACACTTTGCTTCATTAATATCATCTTTATATTGGACTATGTAGTCTGAATATGCAATAGCATGAACACGAAGGTGAGTTTTCTTACAAAGTCGTTGAAGACGCTCACCCTGAGCTTTCATTACTCTGAGTTCAGGAGTGACCCGGATGATCTGAGCGCACAGTTCTAGTTTTTAATGGGGAAAGTGGATATAGTGTCCTTATATATGACAGTTAACCGCAACAGATTACCCGAGCAATGAAAGAACGATATCTCGTCAGTGCGTATGCTATCGCATATGTGAGTGTGTTATTTCTAGAGGATCCGTGGGTCTTGATGCCCTGTGTTGTGGCCTTAAACCCCAGCGGGATGGTGTGTGTTGATCTTGACAGGGATGATGTGGCCCTCGGGCCCCTGCTGTAAATGTGCAGTGGAGTGTGTCAGACGCTGGATCTGAATACACCACTGAATCATCAGACGCTCGCACTGCTGGTCGCAGGGGGGTTCTGTGTGGTTGCTAGGGTGTTCTGTGTGGTTGCTAGGGTGTTCTGTGTGGTTGCTAGGGTGTTCTGTGTGGTTGCTAGGGTGTTTTGTGCGGTTGGTAGGGTGTTCTGTGTGGTTGCTAGGGTGTTGCTATGTGGTTGCTAGGGTGTTGCTATGTGGTTGCTAGGGTGTTTTTTGTGGTTGGTAGGGTGTTCTGTGGGGTTGCTAGGGTGTTCTATGTGTTTGCTAGAGTGTTCTGTGTGGTTGGAAGGGTGTTCTGTGTGCTTGGTAGGGTGTTCTGTGTGGTTGCTAAGGTGTTGCTATGTGGTTGCTAGGGTGTTCTGTGTGGTTGCTAGGGTGTTCTGGGTGGTTGCCAGGTTGTTGCTATGTGGTTGCTAGGGTGTTCTGTGTGGTTGCCAGGGTATTGCTATATGGTTGCTAGGGTGTTCTGTGTGGTTGCTAGGGAGTTGCCATGTGGTTGCTAGGGTGTTCTGTGTGGTTGCAAGGATGTTATGTAGTTGCTAAGGTGTTCTGTGTTTTCTTCCTGCCTTACGTACCTCTCCGGTTCCTCCTCCAATGTGCGTCTGTGGGATTTTCTTTTCCCCTTTTTTATCGTCCAGCGCAGCCATTCCCAAACTTGCCAGGCATGAAATATTTACTCGAAGCCCTTCTGAGAGTTTAAGGTAGTATTTCGATATTGAATGACACATGTGCACTTTCACAGTTGTTTTATGTCGATTAATGATCGCTTGACATGCAAGTAAATAGACAAAATATTTTGACTTTGCAGCTGAATTTGTGAATTTGAAAGTGACCCAAAAGGGTTTTATGTGTGATTGTGCCTCAGTTTCACATTGCATTCACACTGCTGTTTTAGGAACACAATCAACTTTAATAATAATAACAACAACAACACAAATAATAATAATTCTTGTTAATTAACAATATGATATGTTTTTATATATAATTAAATATAATAATATGTTTTACAAAAATGAAGACTTAAATCTTTTAGCCTACTGTTGTAAATTACAATTCTACTTTAAAATATCTCCTTTAAAGCAGTGGCACAACACTGGTGTGTTTTCAGGGTCTCTCGGGCACCTTTAGCCTGATTAAAATCTCTCTCTCCTCATTCCCTGGTTCACTGAGCTCATTTACGCTTTCTTCTCAGGACTTCGACGGGACATCGCTCCCTAAACGCTCACTTTTCTTCAGCTGTCATATTCTCAGCTAAAACCCATATCCCTTCAGCATGATAAAGTGCGTACCTTTACACCTGAACAGCATTATAATATTCCTAGTGAAGCCCGAGGCCTGGCTTTCCGACGCTTTAAAGCACAGTTCAGTTTGAGGAGAGAGTACAAGTGTATATATATATATACCACATCTGAGTAATATATGAGTCCATATTACAATTTACAGTGATCTGTTATCAGAGGAAACTAAGTTATGTATTTCAGAAAATCACAGTTAGCGAAAAACATATTCATTTCAACAATGTAATAATTAAAGGCATAAACAATAAGCTCATTGAAGTAATGAATACTTGTTTGTTAACAAATAATTGACATTTAGAAAAATGTAGCATTGAAAATGAAACACAAACATCGGTCAACGATATATCAGTCAACCTATCGGTATCAGCCGATATCAGTTCATTTTTAATGTTATCGTTATCGGCCTGTTAAGCAGTGGACGATATATTAAAACTAATAAACAATGTGTTATTTCCTTCAGCTGAGACGCTTCAGATGCGACTGTTCAACGTGATGGTTTTGAATTGTTTTAAATATGATTGGAAAAAATTATAATACAGTTCAATGCAACATGTGCAGTGCAAGTCTGTCATATCGGCTACATAAAATTATAATAAAAACATAATTGTGTGTTTGGGATGTGGCTTTTAATGGTGAGACTTTTGTTTTGCAATCAGGCTCTCAAAACTTATATAAAAATGTGGATTTAGATTTATTGGCCAATATATCGGTTATCGGCTTCAAATATAAAGAATTATCGGTGTCGGCCAAAATGTTCATATCAGTGCATAATATATATCTTTAAACAAAATAAGAAAAATCTTAATTTTTCACTTTTATTTTGTCTCATGCACGATATGTTAACATCTTTTATGTAAAATATCTTATTCAGGACAGTGCTAAATAAAAAATATGCATTTTGAACATTTAGCAGATTCTTGAAGCTGTATGTCATGTCAAGTCATCTTCATTTATACAGAGCTTTTAACAATGTAGATTGTTCCAAAGCAGCTTTACAGAGATAAACATATAATTTAAGGTAACAGAGATTGTTTTGGCTTTATAGCGGTTCTTGAATAATGTTATTTCCAGCTAAAGTTAGTTTTGATTGATTCACTTCCGGTGAAATGATCATTAGTTATTAAATCAGGGGCCGCTAAGACGACGGCGTTCTCTATAAACAGACTTTAAACTGAACCTGTGATAAACACTGATGGTGTTCACATGCGCATTAAGAACTGATTCTATAGTTATGTGCGTTTCCATATATGTGTGCAGGTTTGTAATTCCCTACAAACCAAGCCTGAACAAACTACTCGGAGTCGTCACAAGACTGTGTCTGCTTCCCGGACAATGGTAGGAAGACTGTTCCAGAGTTTTGGTGCTAAATAAAGGATCTACCGCCAGCAGTCGATTTTGATATTCTAGGTATTATTAACTGGCCGGAATATTGAGATCGCAATAGACGTGAAGGACTATAATGCGTTAAGAGCTCGCTCAAGAACTGCGGAGCTAAACCATTTAGTGCTTTGTAAGTAATCAACAATATTTAAAATTTATACGATGTTTAATAAGAGCCAATGCAGTGTTGACAGAACCGGGCTAATATGGTCATACTTCCTGGTTCTGGTAAGAACTCGAACTGCTGCGTTTTGAACTAGCTGTAGTTTGTTTATTAAGCGTGCAGGGCAACCACCCAGTAGAGCATTACAATAATCTAGTCTTGAGAAAAATTATACTGCTTTTTCTAATATCTTTGACAGAAAAGGCAGATTCGAGATCGGCCTGTAATTGACTAATTCTGTACGATCAAGTTGCGTTTTTTTAACAAGCGGTTTTATCATAGCCAGCTTAAAATTGTTTGCAGCTATTGTCACTCTGACACTTTCATGTTTATTTTTTCTGTCATTTTCAGTTTCTTATTCATTGTTTCAGTTTTATGAATTCAGCAGATGCTTTTATCCAAAGCGACTCATTCAAGCATTTCTCTTGAACGTCTCCTTTGTGTATTAAGAAAGACAACCGTTTGGAATGAGGACACTGATTTTTTGTTGGATTGTGGGTGTTTTAAAGCTCAAATAAAGGATGTAGAGCAGATTCAGCACAAGAACAAACACAAACCTCCAGCTTTCTGTTGTAACCAGGACTCCTGAAGAAAGAGCCACAGAAAGCAGAGGTGTGCGGGTGACTGTGTCAAAGTGTGTCAGTCGAATCTGAGCAGGTCCTGATGACACATGAACAAACACTCTGATGTTGAACACAGAAGTTCAAAGGCACAGATGAAGATAATGAAGATGAAGATGCGGATGATGATGATGATGAAGATGGTGGTGAAGATGATGATGGAGATGGAGATGATGATGATGATGATGATGATGAAGATGATGATGATGATGATGATGGTGATGAAGATGATGATGATGAAGATGGTGGTGAAGATGATGATGGAGATGGAGATGATGATGATGAAGATGATGAAGACGATGATGATGGTGATGAAGATGATGATGATGGTGATGAAGATGATGATGGTGATGATGATGATGATGATGAAGATGATGAAGACAGCAGCCCTTATTCATGTTTCTGCATTAGACAAAACGCAGAATGCCTTATAAACATAAAGCTATATTTTATCTGTCTCCCTCAACACTCCAGTTATTATTGTACGGTGACGCATTGCTGCCACATACTTTATTTTTTCCACTCAATTATGTCGTAAAAACAAGATCTTATGTAGTTAAAACGACATCTTTTTTCTCTTAATAACAAGATGCTATGTCGTTAAAACGACATATTTTCTTGGCCTTATAAGGACATGTGCAGTCATGTACAAAATATGCCAAAATTATCCACATAAAATTGATAGCCAATCATGTATTTATCATATTTCTACGTTCAAAAAGCTGAAGCAATAGCAGCCCCCAATGGACATTCATGTTAAAAGATCAAATTCTGTACACAACTTAATAATATTTACACAACTTAATTAATAAAGCATGTGTATCAGTAGCCGACATTTAATATTTTACATTATTTAATTAGTATTAGTATCCAGCTCTTTACATTAAATTAGTTGAGTTAGCATAATCAGTTAATGAACTAATAAAATAAAGTTTGAATTAAGATACTAACCATATATTTCTATAGCACTGCTTATTCCAGCACACAAAGGACTGTTTATAATGACAACCCGTTGTAGAATATCGTTGGCTGTATCTTGAAGATTTTTGTATTGTATCTTCGGTTATAAAGACGAAGATTGACATTTCCTTAATTAAACAAAATAAGAACACAATGTTGTAAAAATAAACAACTTAGGCTATGTTCTGTTAGATGTGTTTTGAATACTTTTTTTATTATATCTCTAGGTATATGAAGATATAGCCTATTAACAAAAATAAATCTTATATATTATATTAAAAAACGTATTGGTCTTTATTACATGGGTTGGTTGAATTCTAATGTAGAATGCGGTCTGATATTTCTTGATAAGTATAACACATCGCATCAAAAACAGAGCGTTGCCATGGACGCAGGATTACAGTAGAGACGGGACGGACTATTTTATTTAGCGGAAGCAATACAATCGTTTTTAAATCAATAAACTCATTTTTAAATGTCCAATTATTGATTTATTTGGTAGGTAGCCAAGTAATAAGCGGGAACTTCGCGTCGGGTCCTGGTCAGCCTGTCGGGGTTGTATTTCTAACAATATTCTCTCGTTACATCGATAGTCTGGCGTTATCATTCAGTTGCTTGTGGTGAACTGTGGAGCGGGTGACACGGTTTAATGGCAGGCTAGCAGACACCGCTGACTCGCGCTAGCCTAGCACCTGCAACTGGAGGGACTGGATGAAAAATGTTGGACAACAGCCAGGCTAACTTGGAAATGAGGTCCGATGTCCAAAATCCGGAACCACCCCTTTAATGCGCGTGTTCATCAGTGCATGTTTTCATCAATAGTTGCGTATGAGTCTCTCAATCGTCCTCATACAGTCAAAATCATACAGCCGCTGCTGGAAAGGGTTCAAATAGGCCGAAGATGCTGGAAAACTAAAGATCATCCGTAACAACACACAGTATTACGAATCAAGCGAATGGGGTCAATCTATAACATATTTTATGTAAAATATCTTATTCAGGACAGTAGCCTACTAAATAAAAAATAACATGCATTGTGAACATTTGCAGATTCTTCAAAGTGTATGTAAACGATTTTTGCAAATTGTTACTCTGACACTTTAATGTTCTTTTTTTCTGTCATTTTCAGTTTCAAACTCAGAATGTCTTATAAACATAAAACTCTATGTGATCTGTCTCTCTCCACACACAGTTCTTATAGTGTATTTACTGTATGCAGGATGGGCTTGAGGCGTGTGACCTGGTCAAACATGAAACCTTTAACAAACACACCAGGGGCCTCATTTATAAAACTCTGCGTAGAATCCTTACTAAAAGTGTACGTACGCCGGAAAGCCAAAAATGTCGTACGCAAAAAAATATTCAGACTTATAAAACCGTGTGTACGCCAGAATCTGCGTAGAATTCACTTTATAAATCCCAGTCAGCGTAAGATTGTGCGCCCATGCGTCTCCACCCCGAAATAACCATATATGGAGCTTACAACGCCTGTTTTACTATGCATGTCCTCATCTGCATATCATTTGCATATTATTATTCATCCACGTGACCGGTACCAGACATTAGGAAAATATAAAATACGGATGTCATTAATAAAAATGTTTTTGAATAAATAAATAATTAAAATAGTGTAAAATACATTTCAGAGAAAGTTTTTCTCAATCTTTTCCACTGGCCAAACAGTATTTTTAATTGATTTATATTTTTAATGGAAAAAGATAGACTTTGTTGTGCATTATTTGCACAAAACTATTTTCTCAGACAATCTGCTATTATCATGATAAGCAATTAATCTCTGTAGTTAAAACATTAAAACACAGCATGCCAGAGGAAAAGTGTTGCATTGCATCCACAACAAATATTTCTATTTATTGAATATAAAAATGTTGTAACTTCTCAGTAATGATTTCATGTAGTTTATGAGACTACATTAATGAGAATGGCATATTTAATCTAAATGTTTATATCAGAAGTAAAACATAGTTTAAATCATTCTTTTATTTATTTAAATTATTATTGTGAACATGCACTGTATTTATGATTAGGACGTATAATGAAGATGTATGGTTTTAGATAGGCTGCGTCAGTTTCACTAAACGGCCCAACGCGCTCGCTGGCGCGGACATTTAAGAAGGGATGGATGTTTGCTTCGGCGCCCTTAGCATTTGCCTATACTGCCTATGCCACGGGCCGGCCCTGCTTCATGTGATAGGCTTGGTGAGTGAAATTATGTTTTTCTTTATTTATATAGTATTAATCTTTATTTATATAGGCTAGTATTTGCACCTGGTTAAGAATTCTGATAATGATAATTCAGGTTGATGCAATTTGATTTATTGGGTGATGTAATAGGTTAATTTAGAAGTTTTTCATTTTAAATAGCTATTGCTATTTGGGCCAGTTGGTGTCGCCAAAACACATACTCTTCTAAAAGAGTGCGTACGCACGGTCAAGAGCATCCTTACGGTGCGCTCTTATTTACGCCAAGTTTATTTTTTATAAATCCCGATATGTGAGTGGAAAAATGCGTACGCATATTTCTATGCCTATTTTATGCGGACGCAACGTTTATACATCAGGCCCCAGGGGCCTCATGTACAAAGACTTGCGTTGAATTCATACTAAAACATTGCGTACGGACAAAGCTGTAAATGTGCGTACGCACCAAAAAAAACAGATGTATGAATCTCTGCGTACGAAGGATCCCACGCATATTCTCTTTGTACATCCCAATTAACGTAACATTTAGCGCACATGCACGAGCACAACGCCCCACCCTTAATTAAATAAATTTAAATATGGTAATGAGTCCACTTTGGCAAAAGAAAGCAGTAAGAAAACGGCTAAAGCAAGCGGCAAGAAACGAAACTTTACAGAAAGTGAATTGGAGGTGCTACTATCGGAGGTAGAAACGAGAAAAAATATTTTATTCGGAACTTTGTACTCCAGAATTAATAACAAAAGGAAAAAAATATGAGTGTGAGAGTTTGGCTGATGCCGTCAATGCGTTGGATCTGTAAGTCGCTGTAAATGACCTTAAATAGAAATGGTCTGATATAAAGGTGGACGTTAAACGGAGAACTGCTGCGCACCGAAAGTGTGGACAGAACAGGCAGTGGTAAAGGGGTCGATGAACTTACACCCTTTGAGCAGAGAGTTGCCTCAATTATGGGTGACACTTCCCATACAAAAATGTAATATATGGCCATATATGTACTTATATTTTAAATAGCATGACATATATCTATTCTATACATATATTTGACTTATCTGAGAACACAATATATGCCTGCAACATAGGCTATATGAACATTTATGTGTCCAAACATGTGAAGAAAATATTTGAGTTCATCCATATATGATACCATATATCTGCATATATTACAGTATTGGTTTCTTGCATATATGGACAACATTAAGTATAAATATGTGACATACATATTTGTTTTCCACATTTAATAAATGTATGTAATGCATGTGATACTGATGCATTTTTAAAGCTGTGGCATATGGTTATGGTACTTTGTGGATGTATTTGTTAAAAATGACAGAAAACACTGCATTATTGTATTAAAAATACTATATTTGGTATTCACATACAGACACAAAATCTCCAACTATAGGCATTTAATTACAAGGTATTCAGATATATTATATAAAACAGTATGGAAATAAGTACATATATGCATGTATACATATATGCGTCTTACATATATTTAACATTTATGTGCATACGGGAAAATATATGTCACTTACATGAAAACGGCCATTTTTGCTATATTTTGAAATATATGTTTCATATATATCTATGTGTTTTAATATGAATTTTGCATATATTCTCATATAGGCAGCAGACATAGGCCTACATGGGCACTGACATTATATATGTAATTTACATATATTGACATATATTACATTTCTGTATGGGTTTACTGTCTCTGGAGTATATGCTGCTGTGAGACTCAGATTTACTACAGGACTGCCACGAAGGTAACCAATTTCTCATTTGTTTTTACTTTGGTACACATATAGCTTACCCATTTAATTTTCAAATGCATTAATGCTGACCAAAAGTAGGCTACACCAGAGATTTTACGTATCCATTGCATTTGGCAAATGCGTGTACCCATTAATAACAGACTCAAACAGTGGCGGTTCTACATTGAATTACACCCTGGGCGAGACCCCCTTCGAGCGGAATTATAGATCTTATATAATTTATAATTATTTTATAAATTGCAAATTAATAGCAATGCTTCCCACATGTGGTGGTGCGATAGACTTGTAGAACAATTCGTTGTGTACATTGCCTGTAAGAGTCGCCAACGGACAAAAACTATGAGAAATGTACGTACGCCAGACATGAGATTGGCGTGGAGGAACGCACATTCTCGCGTTAATTTCACTGTTAGTACATCCGACCGTGAGCGTGAAAGCTGACGTACGCCGTGTTTTTGTGCGTACGCAGTGTTGATACATGAGGCCCCTGGTCTTCAGAAGTGCTTCCCTTCCTGCATATTAATGAACATTTCTTATGTATTTTGCATCATTCAAGCATCATGCAAATGTTTGGTTGGTGCAGAAGATTGTGCATGAAAGCATTTCACGCTGCATATGAACCAATGAAGTTACTGAAACTTTACTTTATATATAATGCATTATAAAAGTATTTTAGTGCATGAACTATGCACCTTATAATGCATAATCGTGAATAATTTCTTAAATACATTAAAGTATTCATTTTTACACCTTTAGAAAGCATAATGCATTAAAACACATGACAAACAACCAGAATCTGCATATATTTTAACTTACATAATGTGTAAATTATATACAATTTTATAATGCATTATGCATATTATAATCGTATTTTTTTTTTTGCATGAAAGTAAAAGTGTTTTTAAATCTGTTTAAATGAATGGAATATATGTTTAATATATTCTTTTCACTTTGCATTACAGCGATGATACAATGCAGCTAGATTTTTTTCAGTGTAAAATATCTTTTTTTGATTTTTTTTTTTTTTTGATTTTGAGTTCAGCTGATTTCCCAGATACACACACACTGGTTTCATGGGCACTTTAAACAGGTTGTGTGTGTGATGGACAGATGGAGGTTTGTGTCTCAGTGTGTGTGTGTGTGTGTGTGTCTGTGTGTGTGTGTGTGTGTGTGTGTGTGTGTGTGTGTGAGACACAAGCAGCAGACAGATGGAGTTCAACGTAAAACCAGCAAACAGAATCACTGTCTGTCACTCTCCAACAGCCTGAATGAATTATTTCCAAAGAAAAGTCTGTAAGTGCGTTTCCAATAAAGATTTGCGCAAAACTTTTGCGTTTTTTTTAATATATATATATTATATATAATATTATATATTATATATATATATATATATATTTTTTTTTTCTTCAAAATGTCGACAAAAAAACTTTTTTGTGATAAATTTGAGTTTTCGCAAAATTGACGTGTTTCCATTGGGCGTATTTTCAATTCGCAATTTCAATTTGCTAATTTTGAAGAGTAATGGAAACGCGGCTGAAATGAGGAAAACCGCCCAATTTAACAGTAGTGGACCGAACAACACCGAAGTGTGTGCCAGCCAAGCAACATAGACTGTTTTGGGGGCTGTTCATGAAAGTATAGGACTTTTAAAGGGCTGGTTGATTGATTTCACTTCTCTAACTGTAGTCAGTGTGTAATGTTGCTGTTCTGTTGCTGCACAACATCTGCAAAGTTACAACGCTCGTTCAAAGCAAAGGGAGATATTTTATTTTACAGAAATCGTTTTTTAAGGACTACAACAAACGGCTGGTTAGGAACTACAATGGGTTAGTGACATCACTGACTCTAAAATTTACATAAAGCCCCCTCGAAACACGATTACAGTTTTTTACAGTCGCTAGGACACATTTCTCAATACTTAGGTCACTTTTTCAAAACTCTTCCCACAGTGAGCACAACAGAAGTATATGTGGGCTAAACTGTGGATCATTTATCAGTGCTTTGGCACAAAATACATTCAATGACTACATCTTTCAATTTACATTAATTCTTTTCTCACTTCGACAGAACAACCGCCAAAACTCTGTGTACCGACAGGCCAATGTGCACATGCTTACACACTGATCTCAGAACTGTTAAACTTAAGTTCAAAACAATAACATAATACAAAACTGAATAAGACAGAATTTTGCCACATTTGTACAGTAATATTGTAATAAAATATATTTAGAATCTAAAAATTAAATGGTATAAAAACAATTGGACCAACCACAGCTGATTCCTGTTGTATCTGTATCGGTGGATGGTGTGTATACAAATTTTTGTACTTTGGAATTACTCCAAAAACATAAAATATAATAACTGCATGACGTCTGATTCATTCTAGTAACATATATTGCAGTGAATTCTAAACAGTAGAGAGGTAGAAGAAAGAAAGTATTTACATAGGAAAACATTGTATAAAGTTCCCTGTTGTTAGTGTTTTTTATGTTATTGTTTTGTGGGTGACAAAGTGTGTTTGTTAGCTGTCAACCTTTGCTAGTGTTATGGAAGAATGTGTTGATTTGAGACATGTATGAAGTGATTTGGTAGTTTTAGTGCATTTTGAATGTGAAATGAACTGCTGTGCCGAGCTGAACGTTGGTTAGGAGAACTGTGTGAAGAGTTTAGAAAAAGTGACTTAAAGGTCCCCTGACATGGGGTTATTTTATTATTTTATAATGTTTCCTGGGTTGCCCTTATAATGTTAGTATGTTTTTTAGATCAAAAATAGTCATAATTTAGAAATAAAAGGCATTTTTCCTAGCCTGATTTTTGCCCTGAGCCCAAACGCTCTGTTTCGAGGGGCGTGTCTGCTGTGTGTAACCGGCCTCTGCTGTGATTGGCTGACATGCGTGCATATGAAATAGCTACGTATTACATGTGAAACTCTCTCGAATACTTTTACTACAGCTATTATACGTTTTTACTAATACAGCTATCGAGATTAACGAATCGTGAGAAGTTTTTAAAGTATTTAGATCTATTCCCATCACATAAAATGTTGCTGTGATGAGCATTGAGCAAACAGATGACAGTCTGTTGATCGCGAGACAACGCAGTTTCTGCACTCTCTCTAATGCTTTCACCAATGCAAACACGATGATGTATATACAGTAAGTGCAGTCACGTGCGTCATTGATTTCATAACGAGTTGTCCAGATAAACTCGATTGAACGATTTTGAGAGAAAGATTAAGTTACCTGTCTGAACTTGAACTTGAATTGTTGCTTGGTAGCTCGATCGATTTATTTTCGTTCATCGAGGCCAGCTCTGTATTGGCCCAAGTTGAGGAAACGAAACAGTCGTCTGTGAAATGTTTGGACCATCCAAAACTTTGGGAAGTTGTGTTGGCGCATTTCCAGAGAAAGTAAAATTAACCCATTGTTTCTTCAGAGGCTCGGATGAAGGAACTAAAACATACTTTTGTGTTCATTTGTACATCCGAACACTGATCAACTGCCATGCTTCGCTCGTTTGCAAGCCATATCTCTCTATTCAACTTTTGTGCTTCGATCGGTCATACGCCATGACATCTCTCGAGGATAAACTAAAATCGCACGCGCGCGTTCGTACTTCCTAGCTCGTTTTCTCATGGGCGGGCAAAGCAGAGAAGGGGGAGGTAACTTTCCCCTATATGACGTCATAAGGGGAGATTCAAGATCAGCCCGTCTGAGATCTCATTTTCTCACAGGCAGAGAAAGATAGCCAAAACTCGGTTTACACCGACTGAAATTTCTAGACACGAGGGGACCA
Source organism: Semotilus atromaculatus (assembly GCA_031834385.1). Classification (NCBI taxonomy): domain Eukaryota; kingdom Metazoa; phylum Chordata; class Actinopteri; order Cypriniformes; family Leuciscidae; genus Semotilus; species Semotilus atromaculatus. Next base: position 958,715 of record JAULUF010000010.1, read on the forward strand.
AATACAGGCTAGGGGAACTAATATTAATGTTAAAAAACCTCAGAAAGTGAAAATTTCATGTCAGGGGACCTTTAAGAATTGAAAAATGGGTCCTAGCGACTGGAAAAAACTGTAATAGATAGGTTGTGTGTGTGTGTGTGTGTGTGTGTGTGATGGTTTAGGGTTTGTGTGCGTGTGTGTGTGTGATGGTTTGGAGTTAGTGTGTGTGTGTGTGTGTGATGGTTTAGGGTTAGTGTGTGTGTGTGTGTGTGTGAGGGGTAGGTTTAGGGGTGGGGTTTTGTGTGTGTGTGTGTGTGATGGTTTAGGGTTAGTGTGTGTGTGATGGTTTAGGGTTAGTGTGTGTGTGTGTGTGTGTGTGAGGGGTAGGTTTAGGGGTGGGGTTTTTGTGTGTGTGTGTGATGGTTTAGGGTTAGTGTAACGAGACAGAATATACAGTTTGTATAGTGTGAAAACCATTACGTCTATGGAGAGTCCCCATAAAGATAGTGAATTAGACGTGTGTGTGTGTGTGAGTGAGTGTATGTGTGTATGTGTATCAGAGAGAGAGAGAGAGATTGTATGTGTGTTTGTGTGTGTAGTCCTACATACAGATGAGCCTCTCTCTCTCTCTCTCTCTCTCTCTCTCTCTCTCTCTCTCTCTCTCTCTCTCACACACACACACACACACACACACACACAGCGCGCGTTATTGCGCACCGCGTCGGTCGTGTCTCTCACTCGTCCTCATCTATCCGAACACACTGGACTCGGTTCGTTTGAGTTCGACTTCGACAATCCCGCCAAACTGTCCTGATGTTCCGCGCGAGCTCGTCGAGATGACGGACAGCCAGGCGCACGCGCATTGCTCGTTCACGACGCGCCGCTGGTCCTGATGCTGCGGGCGCGCGATCATCATCATCATCATCGCTGAGACGGTCAGGAGCTCCGGATCGGATGGACTCGAGATGACTGATGTGTCCGAACCTCAACCGAACCCGTGAATGAACATCTGTCAGATTAACCAGGGAACCGCGCGCATCTGACGCTTTACCGCGCGCTTCGCTTCGTGACGCGGTTCCTCCACATCTTCCCTTCTGGAGAGACTCCGCTCGTTAATGTGGATATGTTGAAAGGCACGTAATGATGGATGGGATTATCAGTGTTTTGGGGGTCCTGACGCTGGTTCTGGAGGGCATCTGGTGCCAGGGAGTGTATGGTGAGTGCCAGAAGCTCACACACACATGCATTTATATGCCAGTCAACATGCCGTGTGTGTGTGTGTGTGTGTGCGTGAACAGGTGCCATTTCATAAACCATCTTCCCAACAGCCAATCCACAGGTTTTTAGACAGCAAAATCATGCATATATATATATATATATATTTGACCAATGATTAATTAGAAATCACATTTAATGGCATTTTAGAATTTAGAATGCATAAAAACATAATCACAAGTTTCTTTAAGCTGTAGAAATTGGGTTTGGCTTACTCATGTTGAACCATTCCCACAGCATGATATCAATACTCCCAGTTAATCCACAGGTCTTTAGAGGGAAAACTGCGTTTTATATACATATATATTTGACCAATGATTCATTTATCACAATAACATTTAATGCCATTTAAGAATTTACAATGCATAAAAAACACAAGTTTCTTTTAGATGTAAGATTTAGGGTTCGGTTTCATGTTCAAAACAATTCCCGCAACATGATAGTTCAATATTCTCAATTCACGGGTTTCTTTTAGAGGAGAAATTATGCGTTACAAAAAAGCAAAATTGTCATTGATACATGCATGATTTAAAATCCGTCGGAATAAATGTAAGAATTTAAACCGGATCTAAACAGAGTCATTTCAATTGCAAAAGTTTGTTTTAGGTGTGGCTTAGTCATAGGCAAAGTTCAATAATGCAATTTCAGTTCAGTCCGTCACGCGCTGGGTTCTGTCTTCTGCACATGTTCGCGTTGAACAAACGCGTTATATATGAACGTCACAGCAAACATCTGAAATCTGCATATTATTCTGCATTCTCATCGTGTGTTCTGCAACTAGTGTGTGTTGTGCTGGTGTGGTGTGTGTTTACCAGAGCTTTGCATGAGTCAGAATGTATAAATGTCACGAGGGAGAACATCTAAGCGCTGATCTGAGACCTGCGATCCGACGCCGGGTCACGCGTCGCGATGTGCGCGTCATATCAACGAGATGTGTGTGTTTCTGGAGTCGGTTCGCATGCAGGACAGTGGTGTGTGTGTGTCCCGCAGGACTGAGAGGATAATAGAGTTTGGGCTGAGCTGATCCATGAGAATGCACTTTAAAATCAATGCCGATGGAGGAATGGAAATGACGCTGTTGAATGCCAACACACTCTGATGGTGTTCACTGCGCCCCACACACACACACACACACACACACACACACACACACACACACACACACACACACACACACACACACACACACTTCATTTCAACACACGCCTCAAAGCATTATTTAAGATTCATGCACTTGAATTGCATATGCAATGTACATGCATTTTTAACATAAACTAATAAACATAATCATGTGATGTGTAAGTGTCAGTCATGCATAAATTAAACGGGTCAGATCTTTGTTAAAAACAAAAGAAAAAAAAGCAATACTATTTTCAGTTTTCTACTTCTCTAATTTCATGCTTAATTCAATGTTACTTGCCATTTCTTTGTAATTATTAGTGAAATTTACTAGAAATTTCTGAGTGAAAATTGCTAGTGGGTCATTGAATATGTTTTAAAAACACAATAGTTATGATAATAAACCTTTACTGAAAGCCTTCATCTATACTGCATTATAAAAGTATTTTAATGCATGAACAATGCACCTTAAAATGCATTTTATGATATCATGAATAATTTAATAAATGCATTACAGTATTCATTGTGACAGCTTTAGAAATCTGAATCTGCAAATATTTTAATGCATTTTAACATTGACTTGATTGATTTACGCATTATGTCTTTTCATAACCAGTTTGTTTCAATCTCATACATAACTTGGTATTGCTTGTTCCACAGCTAGCCATATTTAACTCAATAAATGCCATTGTTTTCACAGCAGATGCACAGATATATGTTGATCCTACCAAATGCAACAAAAAAACAAACAAATAGTTAATAAATGATTTCTCGAGTGCAGATTTACGTATGACTGATGGCAAATATGCATCACATTAAGTTTATTTAGTTAAAACTGTGTAATGCAAATGCATGGAGATTTTATGTGCAATTCAAATCATACATTAGGGTCTACATTCCCAGCAACATCATCAAACACATTCATTTAAAATATGATGACATCATATATACTAATGCAAATAAATATGAATATAGCATGTGCATTTTCAATTTTGAATGTTCTTTTATTCTAGCCAACTTGTGAAGTAGTGCATTAGTGAAGTGATATATATATATATATATATGTATATCGATGCGCTTGTTCCCCGTTTCATTCATTCATGACTGGAATGTGTAATTCTGTCAGTCAAACCCCAGCATGCATTGCTGTGTGTGAACAGACGGTGAGTTGTGTGAAGGATCCCAGTCTAAACATGATTATTATAACTGTTTGCCTTGATGCAGGATGAGACTTTGTTCACTGTATTCATGCGTTAGATGAGTGAACTCTTGTAGTTCTGCGTAACACTGCTTGAGAACATCGTGTTGAAGTCAAAGTGCTTTTGATATCGGCAATTTCATATTTCTTTCTCTTTCATTTCGGCACAAACACGTTTGTGTTGCGCTGATGAAAACATTAGGTGTGGGATTGCTGCTGTGTTTGTGCTGTTTATCATTTATTGCTGCCGCAGAGGATGATGGGAAATGTAGTTTGCATTTTAATGAAGGCTTTTTTTTGTAGCTTGACATACGCTTATTTTGTGTTTGGATGACAAAATGTATTACTTTATACTTTATACTTATAAAAAAGATGGTCTTGTTTTCCAGCACAAACATCTAAACATTCTGAAATCAAGACACATACTGGAGAAGCAAAATTACGCCTGGAAAATGTATCAGTTTCAGCTTAAAACAAGAACAAATATATGTCAATGGACTCAATGTCAATGTGCTTAATTTAAAGGGAAAACAAGTTTCTTTTTCTGACACCATGACAGATATTTGGTCTTGTTTTAAGCTCAAACTCACTTCATTTTGATGCATTTTTCCAGATGTAATATCTTCAGTAATTTTGCTTCTCCAGTAAATGTATCCTGATTTAAGAATGTTTCGATGTTTTTTGAGTGAACTATCCATTTCTTTGATAGCTTGATTTTTTTAATCTGCATCGAGTATAACCCAGAATTCCCTGTTTACACAATATGAATACAATCAGTTTGAGAATATTCTGAATAAAGTATTTGCACGACTCAAAATCCCGATAAATACTATTCATGCATGAATGAGAATTGAGTTGATTAATTTACAATCCGAAATGACTAAAAAAGCTGATGATATGATAATGGCAAAAGCATCTCCAGTTCCAATTACACTGATTACATATTCATATCATATTCACATTTAACTTTAATGTAAACATTTTAGTGTACTCTTTCTCAGAGCAGTTTTGGTGCAGTCTCTTGTGCATTTTATTCATCTTCACTTGGAAAATAACACGAAAAGATACAACACTGTGGAAGAAGATGATTTGTTTGCAGTGTTCATTTATGTAAATGCTTTATATTGTTGGATGTTGCATTCGTGATGATGATGATGATGATTGCGTAACACATTTTTTTGGTATATTTGCAATGTACTATTGAAAATAGGAATATATTTCAAATACAATAATTGATACTTTTTTTTCACTACACTGTAAAAAATGCTTTTCTTACTCAGTATTTTTGTCTTGTTTCCAGTCCAAATATATATATATATATATATAAAAAAATCTTAAATCAAGAAGCATTTACTAAAGTAGTAAAATGCCATAAGATATTATGTCTTGTTTTCTGGGGGGAGAAGATCAAAATAAGCAGAATTTTCTGCCAATGGTGTAAGAAAAATAATCTTGTTTCTGTTTCAATTAAGACTAAGTTGAAACCAGGACATAATATCTTATGGCATTTTACTCATCTAGTAAATGCATCTTGATTTAAGGATGTTTTTTAGATATTTGGACTGAAACCGAGACAAAAATTCTGAGTAAGAAAAGCATTTTTGCAGTGTAGAGACATCATTTGTGTGCAGTGTTTAATTATGTGGATATATTGTTGAAAGTGTTTGATGTTGGATCGGTGATGATGATGATGATGCGTAACACTGTTTCACGCGACGGCTCAGTTGTTGAAAGCGTTAGCATGAGACGCTCTTTCTCTATTTTCCCCAGTGAAGTGAGAGTGTGTGTTGAGATGCTGGACTCTAAACTCTATGCTAATTCATTCCTCCAGTGCAACTAAAGCGCTCTTTGTTTCTTCCAGCTCCTCCTCAAGAGCTCTTGATCAATTCCCTCGCATCAGAACCGCGTGTTCATACAGTAACGAGAGTCAGAACCGTGTGTTCATACGGTAACGAGAGTCAGAACCGCGTCTTCAGAGGGTAACGAGCATGTTTATACGGTAACGAGAGTCAGAACAGCGTGTTCATACAGTAACGAGCGTGTTCATACGGTAACGAGAGTCAGAACAGCGTGTTCATACGGTAACGAGAGTCAGAACAGCGTGTTCATATGGTAACGAGAGTGTTCATACGGTAACGAGAGTCAGAACAGCGTGTTCATACGGTAACGAGCGTGCTCATACGGTAACAAGAGTCAGAACAGCGTGTTCATACGGTAACGAGAGTCAGAACAGCGTGTTCATATGGTAACGAGAGTGTTCATACGGTAACGAGAGTCAGAACAGCGTGTTCATACGGTAACGAGAGTCAGAACAGCGTGTTCATACGGTAACGAGAGTCAGAACAGCGTGTTCATATGGTAACGAGCGTGTTCATACGGTAACAAGAGTCAGAACAGCGTGTTCATACGGTAACGAGAGTCAGAACAGCGTGTTCATATGGTAACGAGAGTGTTCATACGGTAACGAGAGTCAGAACAGCGTGTTCATACGGTAACGAGAGTCAGAACAGCGTGTTCATACGGTAACGAGAGTCAGAACAGCGTGTTCATATGGTAACGAGCGTGTTCATACGGTAACAAGAGTCAGAACAGCGTGTTCATACGGTAACGAGCGTGTTCATACGGTAACAAGAGTCAGAACCGCGTGTTCATACAGTAACGAGAGTGTTCATACGGTAACAAGAGTCAGAACAGCGTGTTCATATGGTAACGAGAGTCAGAACCGCGTGTTCATATGGTAACGAGAGTGTTCATACGGTAACGAGAGTCAGAACAGCGTGTTCATACAGTAACGAGAGTCAGAACAGCGTGTTCATATGGTAACGAGAGTGTTCATACGGTAACGAGAGTCAGAACCGCGTGTTCATACAGTAACGAGAGTGTTCATACGGTAACAAGAGTCAGAACAGCGTGTTCATACGGTAACGAGAGTCAGAACAGCGTGTTCATATGGTAACGAGAGTGTTCATACGGTAACAAGAGTCAGAACCGCGTGTTCATACAGTAACGAGAGTGTTCATACGGTAACAAGAGTCAGAACAGCGTGTTCATACGGTAACGAGAGTCAGAACAGCGTGTTCATATGGTAACGAGAGTGTTCATACGGTAACGAGAGTCAGAACAGCGTGTTCATACGGTAACGAGCGTGTTCATACGGTAACAAGAGTCAGAACAGCGTGTTCATACGGTAACGAGCGTGTTCATACGGTAACAAGAGTCAGAACCGCGTGTTCATACAGTAACGAGAGTCAGAACCGTGTGTTCATACGGTAACGAGAGTCAGAACAGCGTGTTCATACGGTAACTAGCGTGTTCATACGGTAACGAGAGTCAGAACAGCGTGTTCATACGGTAACTAGCGTGTTCATACGGTAACGAGAGTCAGAACAGCGTGTTCATACGGTAACGAGAGTCAGAACAGCGTGTTCATACGGTAACGAGCGTGTTCATACTGTAACGAGCGTGTTCATACTGTAACGAGCGTGTTCATATGGTAACGAGCGTGTTCATACGGTAACGAGCGTGTTCATACGGTAACGAGCGTGTTCATACGGTAATGAGTCATAACAGCGTGTTCATACGGTAACGAGCGTGTTCATACGGTAACAAGAGTCAGAACAGCGTGTTCATACGGTAACGAGAGTCAGAACAGCGTGTTCGTACGGTAACGAGCGTGTTCATACTGTAACGAGCGTGTTCATACGGTAACGAGCGTGTTCATACGGTAACGAGCGTGTTCATACGGTAACGAGCGTGTTCATACGGTAATGAGAGTCAGAACAGCGTGTTCATATGGTAACGAGCGTGTTCATACGGTAACGTGAGTCAGAACAGCGTGTTCATACGGTAATGAGAGTCAGAACCACGTGTTCATACAGTAACGAGCGTGTTCATACGGTAACGTGAGTCAGAACCACGTATTCATACAGTAACGAGCGTGTTCATACAGTAACGAGCGTGTTCATACTGTAACGAGCGTGTTCATACGGTAACGAGCGTGTTCATACGGTAACGAGCGTGTTCATACGGTAACGAGCGTGTTCATACGGTAACGAGAGTCAGAACCATGTGTTCATATGGTAACGAGCGTGTTCATACGGTAACGTGAGTCAGAACAGCGTGTTCATATGGTAACGAGAATCAGAACCACGTGTTCATACAGTAACGAGCGTGTTCATACGGTAACGTGAGTCAGAACAGCGTGTTCGTATGGTAACGAGCGTGTTCATACGGTAACGAGAGTCAGAACAGCGTGTTCATATGGTAACGAGAGTCAGAACCACGTGTTCATACGGTAACGAGCGTGTTCATACGGTAACGAGCATGTTCATACGGTAACGAGCGTGTTCATACGGTAACGTGAGTCAGAACAGCGTGTTCATATGGTAACGAGCGTGTTCATACGGTAACGAGAGTCAAAACCGCGTGTTCATACAGTAACGAGTGTGTTTATACGTAACGAGAGTCAGAATGACGGTTACACAACCGATCTGATGGGGATTTATGCACATTTTTGCTTCTCAATTTCTTGTACTACAAAACCCATATTTTATGTTGGATATCAGCAATCCAATAAATAAATAAATGTTTCTTGATCATCATATTATCCTGATTTCTGAAGGATCATGTGACACTGAAGACTGGAGTAATGATGCTGAACATTCAGCTTTGATCACAGGAATAAATTACACTTTACTATATATTCACATAGAAAACAGCTGATTTACATTCTAATAATATTTAAAAAATTGTACTGTAATTTTTCATCTAATTAAAGCAGCCTTGCTGAGCAAAAGAGCCCCTTTCAAAAAATCCTAGTGATTTCAGATTTTTGTACAGTGTAAGAAATGTGAGAATATTTCTGTCATAACTGAAATAAAATTACATTGGGGTTAATAATAGATATTAATTATGGTATTTTTGTGTGCTAATAGTAGTACAAGTTTGGAATTATTTATTATAAAAAGTACACTTCTTCTCAACTAATTTTGTGGACATCTGTTGTCAAACAAACACAGTTATTTAACAATAATATAAAAATATTCTGCGTTTTCAGAGGGTAACGAGCGTGTTCATACGGTAACGAGAGTCAGAACAGCGTGTTCATATGGTAACGAGAGTGTTCATACGCTAACGAGAGTCAGAACAGCGTGTTCATACGGTAACGAGCGTGTTCATATGGTAACAAGAGTCAGAACAGCGTGTTCATACGGTAACGAGAGTCAGAACAGCGTGTTCATATGGTAACGAGAGTGTTCATACGGTAACGAGAGTCAGAACAGCGTGTTCATACGGTAACGAGCGTGTTCATACGGTAACAAGAGTCAGAACAGCGTGTTCATACGGTAACGAGCGTGTTCATACGGTAACAAGAGTCAGAACCGTGTGTTCATACAGTAACGAGAGTCAGAACCGTGTGTTCATACGGTAACGAGAGTCAGAACCGCGACTTCAGAGGGTAACGAGCGTGTTCATACGGTAACGAGAGTCAGAACAGCGTGTTCATACGGTAACGAGCGTGTTCATACGGTAACGAGAGTCAGAACAGCGTGAATTTTAGTTTCAGACCGATATCTGAAAATACTGAACATGACGATAGTTTCAGACCGATATCTGAAAATACTGAACATGACGATAGTTTCATACCGATATCTGAAAATACTGAACATGACGATAGTTTCAGACCGATATCTGAAAATACTGAACATGACGACAGTTTCAGACCGATATCTGAAAATACTGAACATGACGACAGTTTCAGACCGATATCTGAAAATACTGAACATGACGATATTTTAGACCGATATCTGAAAATACTGAACATGACGATAGTTTCAGACCGATATCTGAAAATACTGAACATGACGATAGTTTCAGACCGATATCTGAAAATACTGAACATGACGATAGTTTCAGACCGATATCTGAAAATACTGAACATGACGATAGTTTCAGACCGATATCTGAAAATACTGAACATGACGATAGTTTCAGACCGATATCTGAAAATACTGAACATGACGATATTTCAGACCGATATCTGAAAATACTGAACATGACGATAGTTTCAGACCGATATCTGAAAATACTGAACATGACGACAGTTTCAGACCGATATCTGAAAATACTGAACATGACGATAGTTTCAGACCGATATCTGAAAATACTGAACATGACGATAGTTTCAGACCGATATCTGAAAATACTGAACATGACGATAGTTTCAGACCGATATCTGAAAATACTGAACATGACGATATTTTAGACCGATATCTGAAAATACTGAACATGACGATAGTTTGACCGATATCTGAAAATACTGAACATGACGATAGTTTCAGACCGATATCTGAAAATACTGAACATGACGATAGTTTCAGACCGATATCTGAAAATACTGAACATGACGATAGTTTCAGACCGATATCTGAAAATACTGAACATGACGACAGTTTCAGACCGATATCTGAAAATACTGAACATGACGATAGTTTCAGACCGATATCTGAAAATACTGAACATGACGATATTTCAGACCGATATCTGAAAATACTGAACATGACGATAGTTTCAGACCGATATCTGAAAATACTGAACATGACGATAGTTTCAGACCGATATCTGAAAATACTGAACATGACGACAGTTTCAGACCGATATCTGAAAATACTGAACATGACGACAGTTTCAGACCGATATCTGAAAATACTGAACATGACGATAGTTTCAGACCGATATCTGAAAATACTGAACATGACGACAGTTTCAGACCGATATCTGAAAATACTGAACATGACGACAGTTTCAGACCGATATCTGAAAATACTGAACATGACGATAGTTTCAGACCGATATCTGAAAATACTGAACATGACGATAGTTTCAGACAGATTTCACTGTTACTGCTGTTAGTGTGGGAGACTGTAACCATAACCGGTCACAAAATGGGAAGGTACGATGTTTTAATGTTTTTAATGTCTCTTCTGCTGTTATTTGATCAAAAATACAGTAAAAATTGTGAAATATTATTTCAATGTATGTGAATATATAGTAAAGTGTAATTTATTGCTGTGATCAAAGCTGAATGTTCAGCATCATTACTCCAGTCACATGATCACATGTGTCACATGATCCTTCAGAAATCAGGATAATATGAGGATCTGATGATCAAGAAACATTTATGATTATTATCAGTGTTGAAAACAGTTTTTATTTCTATGGAAACTGTGATAAATTTTATTTTTCAGGATTCTTTGATGAATAGAAAGTTCTAAAGAACAGCATTTATTTGAAATCTAATTTATTGTAACATTATAAATGTCTTTATTGTCACTTTTGATTAATTTAATGCATCCTTGATGAATAAAAGTATTAATTTTACTCATCCCAAACTTTTGAATGATAGTGTATCTGAGTTTCCACAAAAATATGACTGTTTTCAACACTGATAATAATCATAAATGTTTCTTGATCATCTGATCATCATATTATCCTGACATTAACATTCAGCTTTGATCACAGGAATAAATTACACTTTACTTTACCATGGTAAATAATGCAATTGTAGAAATGGCCAATAAATGTTACTGAAAGAAAAATCCCACCCCTGAAATAAAATAAAAATGATATATATTTAATAAATAATGAGTGAAATTTTGCAATTTTGTGAACACTATTTTCAACATTCATATCAGCATTATATTGACCATCTTACATGATGAAATCCTATCAGCATAAAAAAAATAAAAATAATAAAATGAAGTAAAATACAATTAATATAAATTAAAATACAAAATTAAATAAAATTAAAAGATACATAAAAACAATATTAAAAATACATAATATAAAATAAAGTTAAATAAAGTAAAAAAATTAAAATTAAATTAAAATTAAAATTAAATTAATTATAATAATAATAATAAATAAAAAATTGACATTCACAATCACATAGTGAACTTTCATGATTATGCGCTTTGGCGCTGTCGTCTGAGAGCTGGTTCGGTGTGTCATGCTAATCTCTGTGTGTCGCTTCAGCCCACACATCCATCCCATGAGTGATGTCGGTCGTCATGGCGACCGCATCCGCCACACACTCTCACAGAGAGAGAGGCAGTCGCTGAAACAGAAGTGACGCGAGTGTGACCTGCGCGTTTCGTGTGTGTGTATGTGTGTGTGATAGAGAGGTTAAAGCGTGTCGACACCGATATATTCTGTCAGAAGAGCTTTTGAGTTTCATTTAAACACTGAAAACATCTTCTGAGGAACAGTGTTTTCCAGCGCAACATTCTGAAATCAAGACACACTTACTGGAAAACAAGCTAAATGACGGAAGATATTGATAGTTAAATAAATAGTTAAATAAACAAAATTAAAATAAAGTAGTTACAATAGTTTTTGCAGTGTTATTTTAGTATCATTATTATTTTATATTATATTATATTACTAAAACTAAGAAAATAAAGTAGTCACAGTTTTGCAGTGTAATTTATTTAATTTCATTTCATTTTCTTTTATTACTAAAACTAAAGAAACTATAAGAAATTACTAAGACTATATAGACATACTGGTATTACTACTATATAAATGTAATACAATTTCAAAATTACAACAAAATTATGAAAACAGAAAACAAAAAAATAAAGACAATTTTATTTTATATTTTTTCCAAAAAAAATTAAACAAAGGCCTGCGTTTGTTTTTGTTTTTGTTAATTCATATTTATTTACATAAACAATCAATGAATAAATATGTCATGAAATGAGATGAATGAGATGACTGAGTATTTCAGTATATCCGCACATGTGTTTCTGTCATTCTCTCTCTCTTAAGCTGGTTTGAGATTCACACTAAACATCTTGTGTTGTGTTTCAGTATTCATGACAAGCTGTTGATGTACATGTTGAGATGTGTGTTTGTTTGCTCTGTGTGTTTGTGTGACGTTCGGGGAAACGAGAAACTGCTTTTCTTCACATCAGCACAAACTGAACATTTACAGCTGAAACTCAGTGTGATGTCCGGTTATTAGAGCATGTGATGTATTTTCTGTCATTAGTGACGTCAGCGTAGTGCGTGTAGGTGCAGTGGGTTTAGCACTGGTGTGTGGGTGTGTGTGTGTGCAGTGTGTTTAGCACTGGTGTGTGTGCAGTGTGTTTAGCACTGGTGTAGTGTGCAGTGTGTTTAGCACTGGTGTGTGTGCAGTGGGTTTAGCACTGGTGTGTGGGTGTGTGTGTGTGCAGTGTGTTTAGCACTGGTGTGTGTGCAGTGTGTTTAGCACTGGTGTAGTGTGCAGTGTGTTTAGCACTGGTGTAGGTGCAGTGTGTTTAGCACTGGTGTAGGTGCAGTGTGTTTAACTCTGGTGTAGGTGCAGTGTGTTTAGCACTGGTGTAGTGTGCAGTGTGTTTAGCACTGGTGTAGTGTGCAGTGTGTTTAACTCTGGTGTATGTGCAGTGTGTTTAGCACTGGTGTAGTGTGCAGTGTGTTTAACTCTGGTGTATGTGCAGTGTGTTTAGCACTGGTGTATGTGCAGTGTGTTTAGCACTGGTGTAGGTGCAGTGTGTTTAGCACTGGTGTAGTGTGCAGTGTGTTTAGCACTGGTGTAGGTGCAGTATGTTTAGCACTGGTGTAGTGTGCAGTGTGTTTAGCACTGGTGTAGGTGCAGTGTGTTTAACTCTGGTGTGTGTGCAGTGTGTTTAGCACTGGTGTAGGTGCAGTGTGTTTAACTCTGGTGCAGTGTGCAGTGTGTTTAACTCTGGTGTAGTGTGCAGTGTGTTTAGCACTGGTGTAGTGTGCAGTGTGTTTAGCACTGGTGTACGTGCAGTGTGTTTAGCACTGGTGTATGTGCAGTGTGTTTAACTCTGGTGTGTGTGCAGTGTGTTTAGCACTGTTGTAGTGTGCAGTGTGTTTAGCACTGGTGTAGGTGCAGTGTGTTTAACTCTGGTGTGTGTGCAGTGTTTAGCTCTGGTGTAGTGTGCAGTGTGTTTAGCACTGGTGTAGGTGCAGTGTGTTTAACTCTGGTGTGTGTGCAGTGTTTAGCTCTGGTGTAGGTGCAGTGTGTTTAGCACTGGTGTAGTGTGCAGTGTGTTTAGCACTGGTGTAGTGTGCAGTGTGTTTAGCACTGGTGTAGGTGCAGTGTGTTTAACTCTGGTGTGTGTGCAGTGTGTTTAGCACTGGTGTAGGTGTAGTGTGTTTAACTCTGGTGTGTGTGCAGTGTGTTTAGCTCTGGTGTAGGTGCAGTGTGTTTAACTCTGGTGCAGTGTGCAGTGTGTTTAACTCTGGTGTAGTGTGCAGTGTGTTTAGCACTGGTGTAGGTGCAGTGTGTTTAGCACTGGTGTAGTGTGCAGTGTGTTTAGCACTGGTGTAGGTGCAGTGTGTTTAGCACTGGTGTAGGTGCAGTGTGTTTAGCACTAGTGTAGTGTGCAGTGTGTTTAGCACTGGTGTAGGTGCAGTGTGTTTAGCACTGGTGTAGTGTGCAGTGTGTTTAGCACTGGTGTAGGTGCAGTGTGTTTAGCACTGGTGTAGGTGCAGTGTGTTTAACTCTGGTGTAGGTGCAGTGTGTTTAGCACTGGTGTAGGTGCAGTGTGTTTAGCACTGGTGTAGGTGCAGTGTGTTTAGCACTGGTGTAGGTGCAGTGTGTTTAGCACTGGTGTAGGTGCAGTGTGTTTAGCACTGGTGTAGGTGCAGTGTGTTTAACTCTGGTGTGTGTGCAGTGTGTTTAGCACTGGTGTAGTGTGCAGTGTGTTTAGCACTGGTGTAGGTGCAGTGTGTTTAACTCTGGTGTGTGTGCAGTGTTTAGCACTGGTGTAGGTGCAGTGTGTTTAGCACTGGTGTAGGTGCAGTGTGTTTAGCACTGGTGTGTGTGCAGTGTTTAGCACTGGTGTAGTGTGCAGTGTGTTTAGCACTGGTGTAGGTGCAGTGTGTTTAGCACTGGTGTAGTGTGCAGTGTGTTTAGCACTGGTGTAGGTGCAGTGTGTTTAGCACTGGTGTAAGTGCAGTGTGTTTAGCACTGGTGTGTGTGCAGTGTTTAGCACTGGTGTAGTGTGCAGTGTGTTTAGCACTGGTGTATGTGCAGTGTGTTTAGCACTGGTGTAGGTGCAGTGTGTTTAGCACTGGTGTAGGTGCAGTGTGTTTAGCACTGGTGTAGGTGCAGTGTGTTTAGCACTGGTGTATGTGCAGTGTGTTTAGCACTGGTGTAGTGTGGAGTGTGTTTAGCACTGGTGTAGTGTGCAGTGTGTTTAGCACTGGTGTAGGTGCAGTGTGTTTAACTCTGGTGTGTGTGCAGTGTGTTTAGCACTGGTGTAGGTGCAGTGTGTTTAACTCTGGTGCAGTGTGCAGTGTGTTTAACTCTGGTGTAGTGTGCAGTGTGTTTAGCACTGGTGTAGTGTGCAGTGTGTTTAGCACTGGTGTACGTGCAGTGTGTTTAGCACTGGTGTATGTGCAGTGTGTTTAACTCTGGTGTGTGTGCAGTGTGTTTAGCACTGTTGTAGTGTGCAGTGTGTTTAGCACTGGTGTAGGTGCAGTGTGTTTAACTCTGGTGTGTGTGCAGTGTTTAGCTCTGGTGTAGTGTGCAGTGTGTTTAGCACTGGTGTAGGTGCAGTGTGTTTAACTCTGGTGTGTGTGCAGTGTTTAGCTCTGGTGTAGGTGCAGTGTGTTTAGCACTGGTGTAGTGTGCAGTGTGTTTAGCACTGGTGTAGTGTGCAGTGTGTTTAGCACTGGTGTAGGTGCAGTGTGTTTAACTCTGGTGTGTGTGCAGTGTGTTTAGCACTGGTGTAGGTGCAGTGTGTTTAACTCTGGTGTGTGTGCAGTGTGTTTAGCTCTGGTGTAGGTGCAGTGTGTTTAACTCTGGTGCAGTGTGTTTAACTCTGGTGTAGTGTGCAGTGTGTTTAGCACTGGTGTAGGTGCAGTGTGTTTAGCACTGGTGTAGTGTGCAGTGTGTTTAGCACTGGTGTAGGTGCAGTGTGTTTAGCACTGGTGTAGGTGCAGTGTGTTTAGCACTAGTGTAGTGTGCAGTGTGTTTAGCACTGGTGTAGGTGCAGTGTGTTTAGCACTGGTGTAGTGTGCAGTGTGTTTAGCACTGGTGTAGGTGCAGTGTGTTTAGCACTGGTGTAGGTGCAGTGTGTTTAACTCTGGTGTAGGTGCAGTGTGTTTAGCACTGGTGTAGGTGCAGTGTGTTTAGCACTGGTGTAGGTGCAGTGTGTTTAGCACTGGTGTGTGTGCAGTGTTTAGCACTGGTGTAGTGTGCAGTGTGTTTAGCACTGGTGTAGGTGCAGTGTGTTTAGCACTGGTGTAGGTGCAGTGTGTTTAGCACTGGTGTAGGTGCAGTGTGTTTAGCACTGGTGTAGGTGCAGTGTGTTTAGCACTGGTGTATGTGCAGTGTGTTTAGCACTGGTGTAGTGTGGAGTGTGTTTAGCACTGGTGTAGTGTGCAGTGTGTTTAACTGGTGTAGTGTGCAGTGTGTTTAACTGGTGTGTGTGCAGTGTGTTTAACTGGTGTGTGTGCAGTGTGTTTAACTGGTGTAGGTGCAGTGTGTTTAACTGGTGTGTGTGCAGTGTTTAGCACTGGTGTAGTGTGCAGTGTGTTTAGCACTGGTGTATTGTGCAGTGTGTTTAGCACTGGTGTATGTGCAGTGTGTTTAGCACTGGTGTAGTGTGCAGTGTGTTTAGCACTGGTTTAGTGTGCAGTGTGTTTAGCACTGGTGTATGTGCAGTGTGTTTAGCAC
>JAULUF010000010.1:980000-1007500 GCA_031834385.1 Semotilus atromaculatus
TATATATATATATATATTTTTTTTGTCATTTGTTATTTTTTTATTTTATTTTTTTATTTAGTCATTTGTTACGTTTTATTAATTTATTCATATTTATTTATGTTAATTCATTCTTAGTTATTTTCATCCATTCATTCTTATTTATTCATTATTTTTTATTTATTTACAATTTATTTATTAATTTGTATTTATTTATTTTGTCATTTACTCATTTTTAGTTACTTTTGTCATTAAATTAATTAATACATTTTTATTAATTCATTCTTTATTTATTTATTCATTATTTGTAATTTTTTTTATTATATTTTCCCATTTTTTTTCTACTTTTAAATTTCACGTTTAATTCAATCCACTTCTTGTCGATTCCTTGTGATTATTTGTGAAATTTGCAAGTGATTTCTGAGTGAAAATGTTTTCAAAGTGAATCTCACAGCATTAGTTAGTCAGTGATAAACTAGTCCTGTACTGTGATGATGCCGTTCCACTAATCGCTGAATTCAACGTTTACTAGCGCTAAATACAATCCCTTCTTCTGTTAATATCAGCTATAAGCAGAGTTTTGCTTCACCAGTTGCTTCTCTATATTCTCCATTTTATTAAAAAACCCTCCTCATTCAATCCCAAATGAGGATTAATTGTACATTTCCGGCAGATAACCTTGCAGTGCTCCCCTTGTGAGGCCATTAGTCTGTTCTCCTTCGGCCATTACCGAGCGAGTTAATTTGTGTGTGTGGGGCGATGGGTTTATGTGATTAAATTATGGCTGTCGTGTGTGTGATCCGGGAGGGTTTGCGGGCGAACGGCGAGTCCTTGTGTGTAAAAGAGCTCATTGAAAAACACACCAGAGCACTGGTGGCATCTGCAAACAAAGAGTCCCTCAGAGACACTTGATCATCAGCAACTTCCATAAGCACGCTTGTGCAAGAAGTGCAAGAACCCTGCGTGTTAAAGTCCTGATGCAGTCGTCTGATGAAGCTCTTATGCGCTGAAATCACTGTGACGAAACTCTAATGTTGATCGGCTGTAAAATAAAGGTTGTTTTCACAGTGATGCCTTAGAACATCAGTTTTGGTTGCCCAAAGAACCTTTATGTGATCAGTTCTTAAAGGAGTGATTTGCTCGCAGCGCGTGTTGAGTGTTGCGCGTTGCGCTAATCCCTCCGCCCAAGAAGCAGTGCTTCGCCTTCTGAGAATATAGCTCCCAGTATGTATACGGTTAAAAGATGTCTGTGTCTCATTGACCTTGTTCTTTATACACACAGTGACTATACAAATCACAACATATAAAAAGGAAAATGTTGGTGTTATTTTGTCACTTATTGGGAGCAGTACGCTAGCTGGAGCCATTTACTTCCAGTCTTTGTGCTAAGCTAGGCTAGCGGTGTGTGCGTCAGACAGAGTTACGGCACACACGGAGATGAGAAGGGTGTGTGTGGACTTATCTAACTCTGGGGGATACGGGAAATAAGATTAAGTCACAAAAAGTCTGCGTGTTCCTTTAAAAGAAGTGTGAGGACACTCTTAAAGGAGAACTCCAGCGCAAAATGAACCTTTGGTCTAATTACACATTGTTACCTAGTCAACCGTTATCTGAGATTTGTTTTCATGATTATCGAATGTAAATAGTTTTATCTCTAAAAACAGTTTAGCCTATAACGCTAGTATAACGCTAGTAAATAGGGCATAGAGTAATGACAAATAAAAATCGCTTGTTAATACCACTAACAAGGCTCAAAATAGCCCCACACGAACACGGTAGCATAATAAGGGTCCCTACCTTCAAACAGAAGCATTGAGAACGTTGTCAGTGTCCAGACAGTTTAATAAGAAGATATTTTATACATACAGTCAGCTTCGCGAATACAGGCAGAAGCCATCTTTGAAAAACAGTCTCTACCAGTCGATCTACGAACGCCGATCCAAGTGCGCTGGTGAGATGTGATTAAATTATTTTTATTTATTTATTTTCTCTGTTGCGTTCAGTGCTTCTCTTATGCGCTCAGTGCTTTCTTCCGGAAACAACGGACCATATGAGATTCTACACAATTCAGCGCACTTGGATCGGCGTTCGTAGATCGACTGGTAGAGACTGTTTTTCAAAGATGGCTTCTGCCTGTATTCGCGAAGCTGACTGTATGTATAAAATATCTTCTTATTAAACTGTCTGGACACTGACAACGTTCTCAATGCTTCTGTTTGAAGGTAGGGACCCTTATTATGCTACCGTGTTCGTGTGGGGCTATTTTTGCGCTGGAGTTCTCCTTTAAAATCTAAAGAACATTTTCCACAATAAAGAAGCTTTTCATGCAATGGAAAGATGTTTTCTTCATGGAACCATCGATGCTAATAAAGAAGAGTGATTAGTCGAACCCACATGTTAAAGGAGTAGTTCACTTCAGAATGAAAATCTCCTGATAATTTACTCATCCAAGATGTTCATGTGTTTCTTTGTTCTGTGGAAAAGAAATGAATGGATTTCCTCCATATAGTGACTCCAGTGGGGTCCAACGGGTCCAGATGTGAGTTTCAGTGCAGCTTCAAAGTCTCGACACGATCCAGCCGAGGAATAAGAGTCTCATCTACACAAACCAGCGACATTTATAACACAATACACACTTATATACTTTTACCCACAGATGCTGGTCTTGCACTCGCTGTGATGCGCCACACATTACATCATCAGGGTGAAAGGTCACGCGTGACGTAGGCGCTAGGCGGAAAAACAGATCTACTGTTTAAAGCAAACATGCAAAGACTAAGTCAAACGCCATTTACAAAAAAAAAAAAAAAACATTACAAATAAAATTTGATTTTGAAGTTGGAGGAGAAAATAAGATAAGAGTTTTTCACTCTACTCTACATTTCTGAACCGGGACACGCGTGACCTTTCAACACGATAACATAATGTGTGTCGCATCATAGCTAGCGCAAGACCAGCATCTGTGCTTAAAACTACATCAGTGTGTTTTTTTTGTGTGTTTTTTTTTTTTTAAATGACCAATCGTTTGGCTGTAGATAAGACTCTTATTCCTTATTTAGTGGTGTATGTGGTAGCACTTTTGATCCTTTCCTAGACATTTACTGGACATTTTAAACGTCCTGCAGTGTGATAATTAGAAAATATTATTTGACTGTATTGTATCGGATGTGAACAAAAACTTGAGCTGGATTTTGACACTCTAAGAAAAAAGGTTCTATATAGAATTCTAGGGTTCTTGACTCAATTTTAAAGAACAAGTCATGCCAATAAGGCAACATATGTAACGTATAACAAATAACATATAATATAACATATAACATAACACATAACATATAATATAACATAACATATAACATATAACATAACATATAACATATAACATATAACATAACACATAACACATAACACATAATACATAAAACATAAAACATAAAACATAACATAACATAACATAACATAACCGATCCGTAGATTAATCAATAATCATGACATGCATAATGCTAAAATAAATGTTTTCTGTAAGGCTTGTTCCAGGCTCAGTTTCATTATTTCTTATTTAAGTGTGGATTTACATGCATACATTAATTGGGAAAATTAATCATTTTGTTCCAAAGAACCCAGGCGCTTTATTTTGTGTGAAAATATGGATATAAATGATAAGATGTGTTCACTTTGATTCAAGATAGAGAGAAATAATTCAGGAGGCTTAATTGATTTCTCAGTAACGTTTCATTGAACTATCAGCATCTCAAATTCCTTTGGGGGCATAAAAATTGATGCACGAAAGGCAATTTATGCCAAACATTAGGATTAGATCTGTAATTGATTGATCTTATTATTATAATATTATTTCATATTGTGATATCTGACTTTGGTGTCTTGCATGAATCTGAGCACAGTTTGTGTGTGTGTGTGTGTGTGTGTGTGTGTGTATGTGTGTGTGTGTGTGCGCAGCATCAGTAGTCGCGTTTCCACTGCCGGGCCAGGGCTTACTCGGGGCTTACTCTGGGCCAACGGCCAGGATTTCTGGCCCGTCGAATACCTTGGGCCAAAGCGGGCCAGCTCGGGCTAGAGGAGTGGTTACGAACAGAGGCGGGGTTGATTCGGAGACAACAGCGCCGGATGATTCTGTCAGCATTAAAGACTTTTAAAATAATTTAACTCACTTTCTTGTTTGAATGCCTTCTGTTTGTGATCCGATGTGGATTCTACCGTATAAGGTAGAAATATTTAGCCTAGGCGATGCAAAAGACTATGCGCTAACCATTACCATGGTAAACATGGTAAACGCTTGAAGTAACGCATAGTAAAAAAACAACAACATGTTGAACGTTTGAAGAAATCAGACCAATCATAAAGGCTATCACAAAGAATTTTTATTTTATTTTATCTGTCATATGGCCTACGTCTCGTCTCTTTATACCGGACTATCAGAAAATAAAGCAACTTTTTTTTTCGGGAGCTTAATTCTTTTTCTCTGACTGAAAATAGCCTATCTGTAGCCTACTGGGAGTCGAGAGAGTGCTAAAGCTCCTCAGGTCGTATTTTTGGTGGCATATATTTGTAGAAATGATCATTCTTTCTAAATGTGATGTAGCCTACGTACATCAGAAACGGACGCGACTGAAGAAGTGTAGGCCCATCCTCTTTCTTTTGTGAAACCTAACGCTAATTTATTTCTGTGTGTGACTAATGTGCAATTTTGACATACTAGGCCTACATTAATTCATGATCAATGTATCACTTTTTATTGTAAATCTGTGGTAAAACATAGATGCTTGGGTTTTAAATATCCAAGTTCAAAAATGCCAGCAAACTGTTGCTTTTATGTTTGTTTCGCAATGCACGCTTTTCCAGTGATTTCTTTCTGATTAGTTTTCTGATAAAACTTCCATTTGTTTGTGAAATGATGGGTTAGTGTGACGTTGTTCCCGAGAGGCGTGTTACGGGCGTGTTTTAGTGAAGCACTGTGGAGCTTCTGGCCTGACAGTGGAAACGCAGGCCAGGTGCTACTGGCCCGAGGCTATTAGCCCGGCACGGGCCGTTTAAAGCCATGGCTCGGCCCTGGCCCGGCAGTGGAAACGCGGCTATTGTGTGTGTGTTTGTGCAGCATCAGTGTGTGTGTGTGTGTGTGTGCAGCAGTGTGAGTGTGTTTGTGCAGCATCAGTGTGAGTGTGTTTGTGCAGCATCAGTGTGAGTGTTTGTGCAGCATCAGTGTGAGTGTGTTTGTGCAGCATCAGTGTAAGTGAGTTTGAGCAGCATCAGTGTGAGTGTGTTTGTGCAGCATCAGTGTGAGTGTGTTTGTGCAGCATCAGTGTAAGTGAGTTTGAGCAGCATCAGAGTGAGTGTGTTTGTGCAGCATCAGTGTGAGTGTGTTTGTGCAGCATCAGTGTGAGTGTGTTTGTGCAGCATCAGTGTAAGTGAGTTTGAGCAGCATCAGTGTGAGTGTGTTTGTGCAGCATCAGTGTGAGTGTGTTTGTGCAGCATCAGTGTAAGTGAGTTTGAGCAGCATCAGTGTGAGTGTGTTTGTGCAGCATCAGAGTGAGTGTGTTTGTGCAGCATCAGTGTGAGTGTGTTTGTGCAGCATCAGCATCAGAGTGAGTGTGTTTGTTCAGCATCAGTGTGAGTGTGTTTGTGCAGCATCAGTGTGAGTGTTTGTGCAGCATCAGAGCGAGTGTGTTTGTGCAGCATCAGTGTGTGTGTGTTTGTGCAGCATCAGTGTGAGTGAGTTTGTGCAGCATCAGAGTGAGTGTGTTTGTGCAGCATCAGTTAAACAGTTGAGCGCGATTGCTGAGATGCATGTGGTAATTCACCATTGAATGTTATTTGCATCCCGTGTTGTTCTGACCCTCACTGACGCATGAAAGAAACTCTAATTAGAGCGAGTCTGCAGTGTTTGGCCCATATTTAACCTTCATTCGTTCACAACATTCCCAGCGTTCGGCATCACAAAGCCTCACGCTGAGTCTGTGAGTAATTGCTGGACACTCAAACGAACGACACGTCAGGTCTGGAGACTCTGTTGTTCTCTGGGAATCGTTTCGCTCGTGTCAGTGCTGATGAAGCTCACAATTAAAGCTTTATTAAGAGGAGTGAAGCGTCATAAAGGTGCAGCCATCTCTGTTCTTCTGCTTCTCACTGATAATCACTTCACTGATACTTCAAACTGCTGCTTTTACACTTCTGTGATACTAGTAGTTATTAACACTTTTTCTCAACTTTTTTTAACACTGGCAAATAGTGGATTGATAAATATGCTGTGTTTTTGATAGTCTTTTCTGCTCACCAAAGCTGCATTTATTTGATGAATTATTATCCAAATGTAAATCATCTGTTTTCTATGTGAATATATAGTAAAGTGTAATTTATTCCTGTGATCAAAGCTGAATGTTCATCATCATTACTCCAGTCTTCAGTGTCACATGATCCTTCAACGGACAAAAATCAAGACAAATGCACGTACGCCAGACATGAAGTTTACTTGGAGGAACGTTCAAATGTAACGGTCCTATAATATTTGATGAATGATACAAAGGAATATTTCCCTAATGTTCATATAACCAAAAGTCTTTAAAATCTTACAACATTTTTGTATTATTTTTTGGATTTTTACAAACAATAAAACATTTTTTTAAACGTTGCTTATAAAAATATTTTTGTGATTTAAAATCGTTCATGGAACTTTTTTTCCAGAAACATTTTAGTTCATCTAACAATTGTTAAATGTTTCTACTCGTTTCAGAACGTTCAAAAGTTACATTCCCATAATCTTTGAAGAATGATACAATGGAATGTTTCTTTAATGTTCACATAACCAAAAGTTTTCAAATTTTACAAAAAAAATCTGATAGTTTTTTAGATTTTTGGTAACAATTTTTGTCATTTTTCCATAAATGTTGCTCACATAAATATTATTATGATTTATAAATCATTCATGGAACTTTTTTTTCCAGAAAAATTTTAGTTCGTCTAACATTTTTTAAATGTTACCACTTGTTTCAGACATTCAAAAGTAATCATAATGTAATTCATAATTATTAAGTAATTCATAATGTCTGAAGAACAATACAATTAAAACAGAATTATAAAATATTTATAAATTATAAATGATTGCCTTTGGCTTGCTCAGTTGGGGATATTCAAATTAATTAACCAATCATTAATAACATTGATCAGCCCTTCCAAACTTGGATGTCTTTTTTTATTTTATTGTTTTCCACTAATAAACAAACATTGTTATGTTGTTTTGATTGATACTGTGAAGCTGCTTTGATACAATCTGTATTGTGAAAAGCGCTATATAAATATACTTGACTTGACTTGACTTGACTTAAAATGGATGTTCGTATAACCAAGAACATTTCCAGAAATAACATTTTCATAACTTCATGGGAACATTAGCAGAACATTCTTAAACCGTATGGATATAAAGTTGCTCTCCTATCCTCATGGAACACTGAGTCCGTCAGCCGAAGCGGATCCATAACCGAACTGAGGGAAGTGTGTGTCAGAGCTCCCCGTGACCTTTGACCTGCGGCGAGTAACAGTAATTTCACCATAAATGAGGCGGCAACAATTTCCACGACGTGCTTCACAAGAGGGTTGAACTGTGATTGCTGGAGTGCTTTAACAAAACACAAACATTCAACATGATTTCTTGCAAAGAAAATCCAGTCCACTCCTGTATCTGTACCACACACACAGGCAAATATATATATATACTGTATATTAAAGAGCCATATTATGCTCTACTAGAACAGGTTTTCCTGCTGTAATGTTGATTATTCTCCTCATATTCTCCATTGTTGCGGCTCCTCTCTTCCCAGTCTGTCAGTAACGCTCTGTTTACTTCCTGTCTCTATGAAGCCCCTCCTCCTGAAAAGCACACTGTGCTCTGATTGGTCGGATGGATCAGTGTGTTGTGATTGGTCGAGGGCTTCGAGTGTGTTTGGGAAATGTCCCGCCCCTTTCCATAACCACCAGTTTAACACACTACTAACTAACTCACCCAGGCCCCGCCCCTTTATTCTGCGTATTAATTATTATAATGAGGAATATTGTGACATGTTCCCGGAAGAAACTCAAGATACAGTGGAGGCGTTTCAGGAGTTAACTGGAGTGAATGATACAAAAATCTCATTTTTAGGGATAAAAATATTCTATGGTCTGTTAGTTAATAACATTAACCAGCAATAAGCAATGCATTTGTTACAGTCTTTATTCATCTTTGTTAATGTTAGTTAATAAAAATGCAACTATTCATTGTTAGTTAACGTCAGCTCAGGTCCATTAAATAATATAACACTTTTAATTTGATAATGATTGTATCAGTAAATGTTGAATTTAACTAAGATTAATGAATGCTTTAGAAATATTTTTCATTGTCAGTTCATGTAAACACATGAAACCTTATTGTAAATAAGATAAAAAAGAAAAACTTATTGTTAACAAAATATTCCATCAGAACAAAAAAAAAAAATACACCTTTTCCAACAAAATTTTAATATTTTAATTTGAATGCAACAATGTATCTTTAGCAACAAGTCAGAGATAAAAAATATCTAAAACAAAAGAAATTGATATAAGATGCAAAACTGAGTTTGGAGAGTGTGTGTATTAGTGCTGGTTAATCACATCCAAAATAAAAGTTTGTGTTTATATGTGTGTGTGCTGTGTATACACACACACACAGGTTAACCAGCATATGTACACACACACACACACACACACACACACACACACACACACACGCACACACACTCACACGTACACACACACACACACACACACACACACACACACTCACACACACACACACACACACACACACAGGTTAACCAGCATATGTACACACACACACACACACACACGCACACACACTCACACGTACACACACTCACACACACACACACACACACACACACACACACACACACACACACACAGGTTAACCAGCATGAGTTCACTGGAAAAGATGATGTTCTTGATTTACTGTCGGGATCTTTCTGCAGTTTGTGAAGCGTTTGTTTGTGTGAGAGCAGATTCTCTGCGATGCGGACGCCAGAGTGATTCAGTGTCCGAGCTTTGGGATTCTGGAGGATAATTCGGCTCTGATCACACGGAGCAGGTCCATATATCAAAGCCCGACTGCACACGTATGATTTATGACGACACACAGCGCTTCATAGTGAGAGTCAAGGGCATCTACAGGGGCCTGTCGTGGAGAGTAAACCATACACTGTAAAAAATATGGACAAAGCGTCTGTGACGTCAGCCATAGACCTTCTGAAGAACGGTTTGAGGCCGTTTATGGGCGGCGCCATCTTGGAAAATCTTATGATATTTCAATCCAAATGTTCATTAAGGATCCAGAGCTGGTCTGATGTGTGTGTCAGATCACGGCCCAGACGTCACATTTCAGGAGTTCCACTCGGCACAGCCCGTTATCAGCTGTCAATCAAGCTGTCAATCAAAGTTAACCACGCCCTTATTTGTCATACATTTTATATCCAAATACGATCTAAACTAACGAGTTAGAAAAAAATTCACCCCCTCACAGTCGTCAGGCACTCGGAACCTATCGACAAATACAATAAAAGTCCATGGGACCAACCTGTAGAAACATGAATTTATGCTGTGAAAACGGACATTTTAACATGGGGGTCTGTGGACATCTGCTCCTTCTGGGACCGGCCCCTAGAGGAGTTTAGATGGACTGCAGTCTTTAGCCCTTCCGGGTCGGCTTCATTTCTCAGATTAGAATGTTGCCGCTTGGACTAAACCCACGACAGAACGCCAGCGAGACCAGAGACGCCCAATCCTTCCTCCCGTCCCACGTCATCATTCACACACAGTTCCTCCTTCTGGGTTAAATTGGTTTTCTTTTCTTTTTTCTATTCGTAACTCATCGTAGTCTCTTCTGCTCACCATCTGCATTTATGTTTCTTGATCATCAGATCCTCATATTATCCTGATTTCTGAAGGATCATGTGACACTGAAGACTGGAGTAATGATGATGAACATTCAGCTTTGATCACAGGAATAAATTACACTTTACTATATATTCACATAGAAGACATTTTCAGTGAAATTTCGTTTCTTGCTGGCTTTAGCCATGTTCTTGGAGGTTTCTTTTGCCAAATTGGTCTAATTACCATATTTAAATTAATTTAATTGAGGGAGGAGACTAGGTGGGGCGTTGTGCTCGTGCATGTGCGCTCAATTTTTCGTTAATTGAGATGTACAAAGAGAATATGCGTGGGATCCTTCGTACAGCTTTGTCCGTACGCAATGTTTTAGTGTGAATTCAACGCAAGTCTTTGTACATGAGGCCCCAGATAACATTGAACGAACATTCTAGTAATGTTACTGTGTTTATAACTTTTCTCAAAAAAAACAAAACTTTTTTCTATTTTCACTATTGTGTCTCTTCCAAACACACACTTTCTGTTTCCTACTCTTCCTGCACTCATGAGCAGTAACCGGCCTGGAGGAACAGACGAGCGCGAGATGATCGTCTTCTGGATATCTGTCACTGCGAGCGGGAAGATGTTCGGAATTAATTACACAATTCATTAATAAGCCGGCGATCAGCGATACTGCTTTAACATATCACTGATGTGAAACATATTCCTGTAGGGACTGTGTGTCCTCACGAGAGCCGTCTCTATTATACAAACACTGAAACACACTTACACTAAAATATCCTTAAACGTCCTGAAGCGTTTGAAGCCTTTATAAAGCGCTCCGGTGATGTGTTGTGTAGGACGTGTGTGTTGTATGTATGACGTGTGTGTTGTATGTATGACGTGTGTGTGTTGTATGTATGACGTGTGTGTTGTATGTATTTTTTGTACGCTTCAACAACTCTTTCAGTCTGTGTTTAACATCTCTAGAATAGTTTGCAGGAGTTCAATTATAAACACAACACACACTCATCAGCGCTGAGGCAGAACACACTGACAACACTCACACACACACTATATATGAGTGAAATTACTGCATTCCATTACTCATCATAATGATGCATATTATAATAATGATATTATTATTATTATTAATGATGATGATAGTTTTTGCTATGAATGATTTCCCAACCTGTATCGTCTGTCTGTCTGTCATTGTATTGTCGCCATCATTTGACTTGAAAACTTTGCTTTTCTAGTTTGCAAAAATCACAAAAATATTTATATGAACGTTTTTTTTAAATCACCAAAAACTGTTTGCAAAAATCCCAAAAATATTTTAATGAGCAAAGTTTTTTAAGACATCATACTTTTTTTTTCAAAAATATTTTAATGAGCAACATTTTTGGAAAAATTACAAAATATAGTTTACACAAATATTTTTATGAACAGCCTTTTTTGAAAAATCGAAAAATTTAAACATTTTGAAAAATGAGCAAGATTGTTTTCGGAGAAAAATTTTTTCCCACAAAAACACAAACAAATATTTTTATGAGCAATAGTTTTTGAAAAATCACAAAATTTGTTTGCATAAATCACAAAAAATTGTTTTGCAAAAATCTGAAAAATCTTTTCATAAAAACTGCATAAATCACAAAATATCCAAAAATACATATATATATATATATATATATATATATATATATATATATATAACAAAAAAATATACTACAAAATACAAATATTTTAGTGAGCAATGTTTTGGGAAAAGGTTTCTCATTCAAATATTTTTGTGATTTTTGCAAACTCATGTCAGGTGTGGGATTAATATTTTCCAGGTTTATATAGTGTTTTCATCCAGCACATGATTCGGTGTGTGAGGCCCTTTACATGTGTTGTTGATCATAAATTGTCTTCCGTCTGCTGACCCCAGAACTGCACGACTGAAGACAGATGTGGAGCTGATCAGTAATCGACAGTCTCGATATCACCAACAGATGTTTGATAAGTCTAAAAACCCAGAGAGTTTTAAATGAACTAAGAGTGCTGTGAGATGTTTCATTTGCAGACGGTGTCCTGCGGTCTTTATTGTTCTCTAATGTTCTCTCAGACTCTAGCGTGATTGTCCCAAAGCAATTACCCGCATTTGTGAGGATGTAATTATTTCTCCATAGATGTAATTATGCAATCCCACCTTTGCTATTCTGTTCCCGGCGTGTGGTGTTTCCTCTATCCTGTTTTCTGTGTTTCCTAAACACAACAGTGGAAAACAACAAAGTGCCTAAATGACACTGTTAATCCCGTTACTGTCTCTTTAATCAGGACTTCCTGTGAACTGTAGCGTTTGATCACCATCACACTCGGTCCTAATTGAACTCTTGTCAGGGTTGAACTCTTGTCACTTGATTAATTGTGACTTTTCAGGCTTTAATTGATGGAGGATGGAGGAGGAGAGCCGATGTTGTTCTCCGGGGGCCAGAGAGGATGATGGGATTGCGTCAGGTCTCGGCAATATCGCAAAAATCGTTTTTTAAGGTGATATTGTATATGCATTCCCATATATTTTTGTATCTGCACTTTTAAAAATAAAGATTCCTAAAGGGATTTTCCGCAGCGATACCATAGAAGAACCAGTTTTGGTTCCCCAAAGAAACTTTTTTAGAGATGAGTTCTAAAAAAGAACCTTTGTTTTCTTAGTGGGAAGATCTTTTTACCTTGAACCTTTTTCCTCTTTAAAGAACCTTTTTTAGGTTCCATGGACATTAAAGGTTCTTCATGGAACCATCAATGCCAAACAAGAACCTTCATGGAACCATTAATGTCAATAAAGAACCTTTTGTGGTTCCATGGATGTTAAAGGTTCTTCATGGAACATTAATGTCGATAAATAATCTTTTGTGGTTCCATGGATGTTAAAGGTTCTTCATGGAACATTAATGTCGATAAATAATCTTTTGTGGTTCCATGGATGTTAAAGGTTCTTCATGGAACATTAATGTCGATAAATAATCTTTTGTGGTTCCATGGATGTTAAAGGTTCTTCATGGAACCATCAATGCCAAACAAGAACCTTCATGGAACCATTAATGTCAATAAAGAACCTTTTGTGGTTCCATGGATGTTAAAGGTTCTTCATGGAACATTAATGTCGATAAATAATCTTTTGTTGTTCCATTGATGTTAAAGGTTCTTCATGGAACATTAATGTCGATAAATAATCTTTTGTGGTTCCATGGATGTTAAAGGTTCTTCATGGAACATTAATGTCAATAAATAATCTTTTGTGGTTCCATTGATGTTAAAGGTTCTTCATGGAACATTAATGTCGATAAATAATCTTTTGTGGTTCCATGGATGTTAAAGGTTCTTCATGGAACCATCAATGCCAAACAAGAACCTTCATGGAACCATTAATGTCAATAAAGAACCTTTTGTGGTTCCATGGATGTTAAAGGTTCTTCATGGAACATTAATGTCGATAAATAATCTTTTGTGGTTCCATTGATGTTAAAGGTTCTTCATGGAACATTAATGTCGATAAATAATCTTTTGTGGTTCCATGGATGTTAAAGGTTCTTCATGGAACCATCAATGCCAAACAAGAACCTTCATGGAACCATTAATGTCAATAAAGAACCTTTTGTGGTTCCATGGATGTTAAAGGTTCTTCATGGAACATTAATGTCGATAAATAATCTTTTGTGGTTCCATGGATGTTAAAGGTTCTTCATGGAACATTAATGTCGATAAATAATCTTTTGTGGTTCCATGGATGTTAAAGGTTCTTCATGGAACCATCAATGCCAAACAAGAACCTTCATGGAACCATTAATGTCAATAAAGAACCTTTTGTGGTTCCATGGATGTTAAAGGTTCTTCATGGAACATTAATGTAGATAAATAATCTTTTGTGGTTCCATGGATGTTAAAGGTTCTTCATGGAACATTAATGTCGATAAATAATCTTTTGTGGTTCCATTGATGTTAAAGGTTCTTCATGGAACTATTAATGTCAATAAAGAACCTTTTTTAGGTTCCATGGATGTTAAAGGTTCTTCATGCAACCATCAATGCCAAACAAGAACCTTCATGGAAACATTAATGTCAATAAAGAACCTTTTGTGGTTCCATGGATGTTAAAGGTTCTTCATGGAACATTAATGTCGATAAATAATCTTTTGTGGTTCCATGGATGTTAAAGGTTCTTCATGGAACCATTTATGTCAATAAAGAACCTTTTGTGGTTCCATGGATGTTAAAGGTTCTTCATGGAACATTGATGTCGATAAAGAACCTTTTGTGGTTCCATGGATGTTAAAGGTTCTTCATGGAACATTTATGTCAATAAAGAACCTTTTGTGGTTCCATGGATGTTAAAGGTTCTTCATGGAACCATTTATGTCAATAAAGAACCTTTTGTGGTTCCATGGATGTTAAAGGTTCTTCATGGAACATTGATGTCGATAAAGAACCTTTTGTGGTTCCATGGATGTTAAAGGTTCTTCATGGAACCATTAATGTCGATAAATAATCTTTTGTGGTTCCATGGATGTTAAAGGTTCTTCATGGAACCATTAATGTCGATAAATAATCTTTTGTGGTTCCATGGATGTTAAAGGTTCTTCATGAAACATTTATGTTGATAAATAATCTTTTGTGGTTCCATGGATGTTAAAGGTTCTTCATGGAACATTTATGTCAATAAAGAACCTTTTGTGGTTCCATGGATGTTAAAGGTTCTTCATGGAACCATTAATGTCGATAAATAATCTTTTGTGGTTCCATGGATGTTAAAGGTTCTTCATGGAACATTTATGTTGATAAATAATCTTTTGTGGTTCCATGGATGTTAAAGGTTCTTCATGGAACATTAATGTCGATAAATAATCTTTTGTGGTTCCATGGATGTTAAAGGTTCTTCATGGAACATTAATGTCGATAAATAATCTTTTGTGGTTCCATGGATGTTAAAGGTTCTTCATGGAACATTAATGTCGATTAATAATCTTTTGTGGTTCCATGGATGTTAAAGGTTCTTCATGGAACATTAATGTCGATTAATAATCTTTTGTGGTTCCATGGATGTTAAAGGTTCTTCATTGAACATTAATGTCGATAAATAATCTTTTGTGGTTCCATTGATGTTAAAGGTTCTTCATGGAACCATTAATGTCGATAAATAATCTTTTGTGGTTCCATGGATGTTAAAGGTTCTTCATGGAACCATTAATGTCGATAAATAATCTTTTGTGGTTCCATGGATGTTAAAGGTTCTTCATGGAACATTAATGTCGATAAATAATCTTTTGTGGTTCCATGGATGTTAAAGGTTCTTCATGGAACATTAATGTCGATAAATAATCTTTTGTGGTTCCATGGATGTTAAAGGTTCTTCATGGAACCATTAATATCGATAAATAATCTTTTGTGGTTCCATGGATGTTAAAGGTTCTTCATGGAACCATTAATGTCGATAAATAATCTTTTGTGGTTCCATGGATGTTAAAGGTTCTTCATGGAACATTTATGTTGATAAATAATCTTTTGTGGTTCCATGGATGTTAAAGGTTCTTCATGGAACATTTATGTTGATAAATAATCTTTTGTGGTTCCATGGATGTTAAAGGTTCTTCATGGAACCATTAATGTCAATAATAAACCTTTTGTGGTTCCATGAATCTTAAAGGTTATTCGTGGAACCATCAATGTCGATAAAGACATATTTCCCGTTGTCCGTTTTTCTCTGTTTGCCTGATTTTCATCTGGTATTGGTATTGGTTTATTTAAGAGGGGACTATGGCAAATCAATAACTACAATATAAATTACACTATAAAATAACTTACGACACATAATACCCATTACTATATTTAAACACCAATAAAAAATAAATAATAATATTCAAAAAGGCGACAGTATCAGGCTCAGCTTTTTATGTTGGCAGACATACATGTTAATTAGCCAAATTTTCAAGTTTTTTGTAAAGGCCTTGTAAGTGCTGAGCTGTTTAACCTCCTCAGGTATTGAGTTCCATTCATTGATCATCTCGTCAGTGTGTAAGATGATCCTCTGTTACGGTTCCTCCTGTTCCTTCTCTTCAGTGACGTCTTACTGATGGGCTTCTGTCATGATTCCTCAGAGCAAACGCGCGGGTCTTTGATTTACAGTCGTTTAAGGTTCGTTCTCCTGGCATAGAAACATCTTAAATCGCCGCGTTCTCGGCCCTGAGTGCATCTGTCATGATGGAGAAGCTGTGTGGAATAAACACATTATTCAGGATAAATTGCTGTATTCCCGTCTCTTAATTCCCACCCGTGAGACGCTGAGGTCACGACTGAGGAAATGTTATTGCTCAGTGTTTCTGTTGCACTGCTCAGACTCATGTCTCACATATCTGTCATCTGTTGGGAGAAATAAAGGAGCTATAATGATAGTTACCATGCAGTATGAGAATTAAAAGTTATAAATGATAGGATAACACAGATTATTTGATCATGGATGGATTTGATAATCAATATTCATATTGACATATTGAGAATTTTTAGTATATACACACAAATACATTTTATTAAAAAATGTATATTATTATTTATTTATATACATTTTGTTTTATATATATATATCTATATATATCTATATGTTGATTAACACACAATATTAATTATTGTGAATTTGTTCATTTTTAATTTAATACATTTGTTACATTTAAAATGTAATGTAATTTTTTATATATATGTGTGTGTGTGTGTGTGTGAGAGAGAGAGTGTTTGTGTGTGTGTGTGTGTGTGTGTGTGTGTGAGAGAGAGAGAGAGAGTGTGTGTGTGTGTGTGTGTGTGTGTGTGTGTGTGTGTGTGTGTGTGTGTGTGTGTGTGTGTGTGTGTGTGTGTGTGTGTGTGTGTGTGTGTGTGTGTGTGTGTGTGTGTGTGTGTGTGTGTGTGTGTGAGAGTTTGTGTGTGTATCTGTAAATATATTTATATGAAATAGGTCAACACGTATATTTATATATATGAGCACTTTTTAAAAATGTGTCTTCCTGGTACACAATTTGCTTCTTAACCAGGTTTATTTTTCTGCTTAAACTTGCAATGCTGCAAAGAACCATTAAAGAACCTTTACGAGTTTGTTTATAAGCCAAAGCATAATCCCCCCCACCCCCACAGTATGAATATGAACTATGATGTGAAGTGTACTGAGCCTGTCCTCGGTGTCCTGCTCGTCCCGTAATGATCCTCGGCTGCTGTACAGGGATTGTGAATCTGCGGATCCGGATGAGAGCCGGATAAGAGCCGTATTGGCTGAGCGTTGGTCATAACTCTCCAGTGATGGCCTGAAATAAACGTGTGTGTTTGAGTGACGCTCTTATCAACAAGCCCAGCGCTGAAGAACTGACGGCTCTGAGGACTTCATCTGAACCTCAGTGATCTATAACCTCCGAACGAGCCTCAGCGGGCCGATCCGTGACACACACACACACACACACACACACACACTCACACTCACCCACACACACTTGCTCACTCTCACTCACTCACTCACTAACACAAACACACACTCACTCTCCCACACTCACACACACACACTCTCACTCACTCGCTCACTCACTCTCTAATGTTTACTTAAATTGCTGCTGAGAAACTGTGGAAAAAAACTCAACATTTTTCCTGATTCAATTTCATTTCACATCTCTTATTTGAGGTTCTTGGATCAAGATGGTTGCATACTAAATATTTGAACAAACATGAAGCCTTTAAACTTTAATCATGTGAGAAAAAGATCAGAAGTGTAAACGCTCAGAGATGCATCAGCGCCGGGACGCCAAACAAACTTGTGAATCCCATGATTCCCTGCTCACACACACCAGTGATTCTACACTGAGCTCTATGGAGCTAGAATTGTGTCTTTATTACATGCGAGAAAATAAATGATCTGAGAGAGAAAAAAAAAGTTTGAGAGAAAAAGTTATTACACTGATAGCAAAAAAGCATTTCATGAGAGAAAAAATATATTTTTTTCATACCAATAGCAAAAAAATATAATATTTGAGACTAAAAATGTATTTAAGAGAAAGTATTTTCTCATAGAACATAAAAAAATAATACATAATAATAAATAATAAAAATATAAATTTGATTTTTTTAAATTATTTTCGAGAAAAAAAAATCTCTCTCAAAATACTTCATGTCATGGGCGGGGCCACGTTCCTATTGGCCAATCGGGTGAGCATCGTCTCGGGAGTCGAACTGAATCATTACACCATTGTTCGGTTCACCCAGAGAGATGCCGCCTCTGCCTCAGTTGAGCACGGACACTCCAATGTTTGAGTAAAATGATGACACACACAACTCGATGGGTAGCTGATTGAGCAAGTTCAGCATCACTGAAGATTAAACATAAAAAAATAGCACTCATATTCATGAATGAATGTGTATTTATTATAATATATAATTATACACATGCAACAAAACTAGGTGGGACACTTTCGAACGGTGTATCAATCACTGATTCACTGTCTAACGTTAGCTAGGGTTGCCCCCTTCCATGCATACTAACGTTAGTTGAAAGTTGTACAGGAGGTTGTATATGACGAACAAGCAGTTTCTCTTCAGGGTGCTTTGAAGCTAGCAAGTGCAAAGCTAGAAACTAGCTCACTTCTCACTCAATAAGGAGTAAAACTATCTAAATCAAAACATTCAACATTTGATTTAAAAATGGTATAAACCAGGTGAGTTTGCAAGTTTACCTAGCATGATGGCTAATTAGCTATTTTTTTAAATGTTTAATCTTCAGTGATGCTGAACTTGAGTTGTGCTACCCAGCTACCCATCGAGTTGTGTGTGTCATCATCTTAAGCTGCGTTTACACTTGGCATTAACATGCGATCACCGTGATCCGATCAAGCAGAGCCAATAGCCAATCAGGACACGGTGCGTTTACATTTGTTCACATTAAGTAGCCTCTGTATCTGGAGAACCGATCGGATTTCTGTTTTTGCATAATATTTAAATTAGGTCTGTTGCACGACACCAAATTAAGAGTAAAGATGATACAAATTAAGCAACGTCCCAATTGCTTTCACTCACTCACTTTACTTTCCTATGCAATCTCCAGTCTTAGATCAAATTACGTTTTTTGGATAAATGAATATTTCCAGAGTTGATCATAAGGGTTGAGTTAAACAAGTCACAGTAATTAGAATACTTTTTCTCTCGAATATTATTTTTTCTCTCATGAAATGCTTTTTTTTGCTATCAGTGTGACAACTTTTTCTCTCACACTTTTTTTTTCTCTCAGATCATTTATTTTCTCGCATGTAATAAAGACACAATTCTAGCTCCATAGAGCTCATGCTGTGATTAACGTCAAACAAAATAATTCATCCATCCATCTAGACATTCTTCAAACTGCTTGTCAAAAATACTGAGTGGAAAAAACAATAATAATAATAATAAATAAATTAACAAACAAAATAAATTAAAGTAAAATGCTAAAAAAAAAGAAAATATTAAAAAAATAACAATAAAAAAAAAGATAAAAAGAACCCATCTAGCCATTCTCCAAACTGCTTGTTGAATGTAACTTCTCTGATTGGCCACTGCATTCATAAACTCAACAGAAGTGTGTGTGATTGGTTATAATGTTGCTTATAAAATAACAGCACAAGAACAAAAAAACATGTCACAAGAAATCTGATGCAAAGCGAGCGGATCTAAATGTAATGCAACACTTTTCATTCAAATTCACATTTCATTTTAATGGTGTAAGAGGCATTTTTTATCCTTCTGTAGAAATGTGGACCTTTTTTTTATGCTAATCTTTATGCAAAACATGTTTTTCTTCCTACTAATACGTCATACTTAATTCTAGAGTTGACTAATATTAACCAACACCATCCAACTAACTCATAACAGAAAATATTCAGTTTCACACTGAAATACAACCGAAATACAAATAAAAGAGACGTAAGAGTGTCTTGAATCACACTGACACTGAGCTAGAGGAGATCAGAAGGAAGAGTCCGTTATCTAGGCTTTAGTAAAGAGTAATGTACATGTCAGAAACAGATGCATTTAATAACGCAGCGTCTACATAAGCAGAATCATTATAGTTCTGTCAGCAACTTTCCTTTTTCCAGAAGGAAACGCTTTATTTTCATGCATGAGAAACCGCGTCCGTGTTCATCTTTAGCTAAAGCAACACCTGCAATTTGCATTTTAATTATCAGGAGCCTCTTTCAAAGAGATTTCAACGTTCTCGTCTTTTGTTAATGTTCACTTTCAGTCGCGCTCGATTCAAATCAGTGTTTTTCCCAGGATGTTCTTTGTTGCGTGGCGTTATGAAGCCATTAAAGCGCTGTGTGTGTGTGTGTCGTCCGTCAAACGCTGTAATTTCTCTCCTTTCTTTGTCTCTCGGGATTCGGACGAGACAGAAATCATTTGTGAAACACAATAACCGAAGCTCCAGCGGGAAACTACATCTCCTGTTATAGACTTTGATTTATAAAAAGACTTTCATTTGTTTACGGGTGGTTGACATTTAAGTTTGAACACGGAGAAAAACACAGAACAAGATGTGGAACTGATATTGTTTTGTTGCACGGACCTTCGGTTACGGGAAAAGGTCATTGGTAATTTAATTTTTTGTTTTTGAAATTAATTGATCTCCCAGCATAGATTACGCTGTGACCTATTGATAAAGAAAATTCATCTGTGCTCAACATATACAAA
Source organism: Semotilus atromaculatus (assembly GCA_031834385.1). Taxonomy (NCBI): domain Eukaryota; kingdom Metazoa; phylum Chordata; class Actinopteri; order Cypriniformes; family Leuciscidae; genus Semotilus; species Semotilus atromaculatus. Next base: position 1,000,608 of record JAULUF010000010.1, read on the forward strand.
AATATGAGTCAGCACAGCTCAACACTGATAATAATCATAAATGATTTCTGAAGGATCATGTGACACTGAAGACTGGAGTAATGATGCTGAACATTCAGCTTTGATCACAGGAATAAATTACACTTTACTGTATATTCATAGAAAACAGCTGTTTTACTGTAGAATAATATTTCACAATTTTTACTGTATTTCTGATCAATTAAAAGCAGCCTTTGTGAGCAGCCTTTGTGTGTGAGTGTGTGTGTGTGTGTGTGTGTGTGTGTATGCTCGTGTTTATATTACATTGTGGGGACCAAATGTCCCCACAAGTATAGTAAAACCTGAGATCACCTACATTGTGGGGACCAGCCAGCGGTCCCCATGAGGAGAACAGCGTATAAATCACACTAAATAATGTTTTTTGAAAATGTAAAAATGCAGAATGTCTCCTGTGATGGGCAGGTTTAGGGATAGGGGCAGTGTGTGTGTGTGTGTGTGCGTGTGTGTGCGTGTGTGTGTGTGTGTGTGTGTGAGTGTGAGCGTGTGTGTGTGTGGTCTTGTTTATGTGATTTATGAGGACACAAATGTGTATAATGACATTTGTATTACACTGGTATTACAACTTACACGTGGTTTATGAGGACATTTCATGAGTCCTCATAATTCAAATAGCTTAAAAAACATAAAAAACATAAAAAACAATGTTTTATTAAAAATGTAAAAATGCAGAATGTCTCCTGTGATGGGCAGGTTTAGGGATAGGGGCAGTGTGTGTGTGTGTGTGTGTGTGTGAGAGTGAGAGAGTGTGAGTGTGTGTGTGAGTGAGTTCAGCATAATGAGTTTCTCTTGACTGCTGTTCCTCCATCAGTGTGAAGGTAAGCGTGTGCGCTGCTGAAAGCGTCACGTTAAGCCCTCGAGACGCCAGGTTTCTGTTCCCGAATAAATATCTGGATAAACAATCCTCCCCGTTTCTGCTTGATATGTAAATTATGAACGAGGCAGAGAGTGTGTGGGAAACATCAAACCTCAATTACACTCTAAACGCATGAAAGAGAAGCAGCACCTTCTGCTCTAATGAGTTTGTTACACTTTAAAGCGAATGGATCAAATGCCAGAGAACATCCTTAGTGACACGAGTGCTGATGTACTGTGGGATCTGTGGATCTGTGGGATCTGTGGGATCTGTGGATCTGTGGATCTGTGGGATCTGTGGATCTGTGGATCTGTGGATCTGTGGGATCTGTGGATCTGTGGGATCTGTGGGATCTGTGGATCTGTGGATCTGTGGATCTGTGGGATCTGTGGGATCTGTGGGATCTGTGGATCTATGGATCTATGGATCTGTGGATCTGTGGGATCTGTGGATCTGTGGGATCTGTGGATCTGTGGATCTGTGGGATCTGTGGATCTGTGGGATCTGTGGGATCTGTGGATCTGTGGATCTGTGGGATCTGTGGGATCTGTGGATCTGTGGATCTGTGGGATCTGTGGATCTGTGGGATCTGTGGGATCTGTGGATCTGTGGATCTGTGGGATCTGTGGGATCTGTGGATCTGTGGGATCTGTGGATCTGTGGATCTGTGGATCTGTGGGATCTGTGGGATCTGTGGGATCTGTGGGATCTGTGGGATCTGTGGATCTGTGGGATCTGTGGGATCTGTGGATCTGTGGATCTGTGGGATCTGTGGGATCTGTGGATCTGTGGGATCTGTGGATCTGTGGATCTGTGGGATCTGTGGGATCTGTGGGATCTGTGGGATCTGTGGATCTGTGGATCTGTGGGATCTGTGGATCTGTGGATCTGTGGATCTGTGGGATCTGTGGATCTATGGATCTGTGGGATCTGTGGGATCTGTGGATCTGTGGATCTGTGGATCTGTGGGATCTGTGGATCTATGGATCTGTGGGATCTGTGGATCTGTGGGATCTGTGGATCTGTGGATCTGTGGGATCTGTGGGATCTGTGGATCTGTGGATCTGTGGGATCTGTGGATCTATGGATCTGTGGGATCTGTGGATCTGTGGATCTGTGGGATCTGTGGGATCTGTGGATCTGTGGATCTGTGGGATCTGTGGATCTGTGGGATCTGTGGGATCTGTGGATCTGTGGATCTGTGGGATCTGTGGGATCTGTGGATCTGTGGGATCTGTGGATCTGTGGATCTGTGGATCTGTGGGATCTGTGGATCTGTGGGATCTGTGGGATCTGTGGATCTGTGGATCTGTGGGATCTGTGGATCTCTGGATCTGTGGGATCTGTGGGATCTGTGGATCTGTGGATCTGTGGGATCTGTGGATCTGTGGATCTGTGGATCTGTGGGATCTGTGGATCTGTGGGATCTGTGGGATCTGTGGGATCTGTGGGATCTGTGGATCTGTGGATCTGTGGGATCTGTGGATCTGTGGGATCTGTGGGATCTGTGGATCTGTGGATCTGTGGGATCTGTGGGATCTGTGGATCTGTGGGATCTGTGGATCTGTGGATCTGTGGGATCTGTGGGATCTGTGGGATCTGTGGGATCTGTGGGATCTGTGGATCTGTGGATCTGTGGGATCTGTGGATCTGTGGATCTGTGGGATCTGTGGGATCTGTGGGATCTGTGGGATCTGTGGATCTGTGGATCTGTGGGATCTGTGGGATCTGTGGATCTGTGGGATCTGTGGGATCTGTGGGATCTGTGGGATCTGTGGATCTGTGGATCTGTGGGATCTGTGGGATCTGTGGATCTGTGGGATCTGTGGGATCTGTGGATCTGGGGATCTGTGGGATCTGTGGGATCTGTGGATCTGTGGGATCTGTGGGATCTGTGGATCTGTGGATCTGTGGGATCTGTGGATCTGGGGATCTGTGGGATCTGTGGGATCTGTGGATCTGTGGGATCTGTGGATCTGTGGGATCTGTGGGATCTGTGGATCTGTGGATCTGTGGGATCTGTGGGATCTGTGGGATCTGTGGATCTGTGGATCTGTGGGATCTGTGGGATCTGTGGGATCTGTGGATCTGTGGATCTGTTGGATCTGTGGGATCTGTGGGATCTGTGGGATCTGTGGGATCTGTGGATCTGTGGATCTGTGGGATCTGTGGGATCTGTGGATCTGTGGGATCTGTGGGATCTGTGGATCTGTGGGATCTGTGGATCTGTGGATCTGTGGGATCTGTGGGATCTGTGGATCTGTGGGATCTGTGGGATCTGGGGATCTGTGGGATCTGTGGGATCTGGGGATCTGTGGGATCTGTGGGATCTGTGGATCTGTGGGATCTGTGGGATCTGTGGGATCTGTGGGATCTGTGGATCTGTGGATCTGTGGGATCGGACATATTTAATGACTGCATATGCAAAGGTGTTTTTAATGTTTTTAAATATTTATTTATTTATTTATTAATATTTATTTGTTCTAATTTTATATATTTATTTTATTTTATTTTTTATCATTATTTTATATACTTATTTGTATTTATTTATAAAAAAATTATGTAATGTTTTTTCATATTTATTTTATTTGGTCCAAAATAGCTAAATAGCTGAATGCCTGTCTCTCTAGAACACATCTGTGTCTCGCGTGACTGTGTGTGTGTGTGTGTGTGAGAGACTTTCCTGGTGAGAATGTGTGTGTGTGTGTGTGTGTGTGTGTGTGTGTGTGACTGTCCTCTTGTGTGAGTGAGTGTGAGTGCGTGTGCTCGTGTTTATATTACATTATGGGGACCAAATGTCCCCACAAGTATAGTAAAACCTGAAATCACCTACATTGTGGGGCCCAGCCAGCGGTCCCCATGAGGAGAACAGCGTATAAATCACACTAAGTAATGTTTTTTGAAAATGTAAAAATGCAGAATGTCTCCTGTGATGGGCAGGTTTAGGGACAGGGGCAGTGTGTGTGTGTGTGTGTGTGTGTGTGTGTGTGTGTGTAAGGGGACAGAATATATAGTTTGTACAGTATAAAAACCATTACGCCTATGGAGAGTCCCCACAAAGATAGCGAACCAGACATGTGTGTGTGTGTGTGTGTGTGTGTGTGACTCTGTGTGTGTGTGTGTGTGTGACTGTGCCGCTCAGACAGAAAGGAAGTGATGTCATCACTCGATCCCTCCAGCGTCTGCACTGCCTGTCTCACACTCAGCGTTATTGAGCTGCTGAAAACACACTCTTCATTCTGACATCAATGATCTGTCTCAGCACACACACACACACACACACACACACACACAAACACACAAACACACACACACACACACAACAATCAGTTCACAAATGCATGATGCTGTGAGTAAGAGCTACGGGCGTAAAACACAAACTAGCACAGCCGTCTGCCGGCTCATAACTCATGATCTCGTGTGATCCTGACTTTCACACACACACACACACACACACATACTGAGAAACAGCAGGAGCGAGGCCAGCATTAACGAACGCTTTCTGTTGTTGCATGTGTTTATCTGCACTAACTGGCATGTGTGTGTGTGAGGAGACAGTGAAGCTGTAATAGAGCCGGATCGCTGTCATGCAGGAATAAGATCTGGTGTGTGTTTGTGTGAGTGTTTTAACAATTAATCGTGCAGCTCTAGTCCTTAGAATATTATTTTTAATATAATATTTGATATAATTCCCAGTGGTGGGTTTTGAAATTGTTCTTCTTTTCCGTGAGTGTGACATTTCAGGACACGAGACCAAAAAAATATATATATATGCGTGTGTGTGTGTGTGTGTGTGTATAAATCCTGAAACAAACTGGCAGCTGTGCTCGCCAGAATAAAAATACAGTTAAAAAAAACAAACAAATAAATAAATAAATAAATATATATATATAGATTTGGTGCTCAAGAAACATTTGTTGTTATGATCAACGTTAAAAATAGTTTTTAATTTAAATTTTAACACAATGATACACAACCATTCAAAAGTTTGGTGTAAGATTTTTGGAGTAAGAAATTAATACTTTTATTCATCAAGGACGCACTAAATTGGTCAAAAGTGACAGTAACAAAAAATTCGATTCCTGTAAAATTCTGTCTAATTCTATAAATGCTGTTCTTTTGAACTTTATATTCATCAAAGAATCCTGAAAAATAAAATATATCAGTTTTCACAGAAATAGTTTTCAACACTGATAATAATCATAAATGTTTCTTGATCATCATATTATCCTGATTTCTGAAGGATCATGTGACACTGAAGACTGGAGTAATGATGATGAACATTCAGCTTTGATCACAGAAATAAATTACACTTTACTATATATTCACATAGAAAACAGATGATTTACTGTAGAATAATATTTCACAATTTGTACTGTATTTTTTCAGCAAATAATTGCAGCTTTGGTGAGCAGAAGAGACTTCTTAAAAAAAAAATCCTAATTATTCTGAACTATTAACTGCCAATCAACTGTACATAACTGATAACAAGAACTATTAAGAAGTGTGATTATTAAAGAAAAAAAGTGTTATTCAGGGAATTCATGAAATTTCAATTCATGCTTTTTTTTACTGTAAATTATAAGATGGATTGTTCTTTTTTACTTTCAAAAACGGCACATTTAACTGTAGAATGCAAGGTTAGATCTGTTATTGCTCTATGTTGTGAACTTTAACCAGCTAACAGTACGAGCACTAATGCAACAGTAGTAAAGAGTGTGTGTGTGTGTGTTCTCTCACAGCGCCTCCTACTGTCCGTATCGTGCACTCGGGCCACGCCTGTAACGTAGAGGAGGAGCGTTACTCAGAGAGGGTTTACACCATCCGAGAGGGAGAGACGCTGGAGCTGTCCTGCCTGGTCACCGGACACCCCCGCCCACAGGTGAGAGAGACCACACACACACACACACACCCCCGCCCACAGGTGAGAGAGACCACACACACACACACACACCCCCGCCCACAGGTGAGAGAGACCACACACACACACACACACCCCCGCCCACAGGTGAGAGAGACCACACACACACACACACACCCCCGCCCACAGGTGAGAGAGACCACACACACACACACACACACCCGCCCACAGGTGAGAGAGACCACACACACACACACACACCCCCGCCCACAGGTGAGAGAGACCACACACACACACACACACCCCCGCCCACAGGTGAGAGAGACCACACACACACACACACACCCCCGCCCACAGGTGAGAGAGACCACACACACACACACACACCCCCGCCCACAGGTGAGAGAGACCACACACACACACACACACCCCCGCCCACAGGTGAGAGAGACCACACACACACACACACACACCCGCCCACAGGTGAGAGAGACCACACACACACACACACACCCCCGCCCACAGGTGAGAGAGACCACACACACACACACACACCCCCGCCCACAGGTGAGAGAGACCACACACACACACACACACCCCCGCCCACAGGTGAGAGAGACCACACACACACACACACACCCCCGCCCACAGGTGAGAGAGACCACACACACACACACACACACCCGCCCACAGGTGAGAGAGACCACACACACACACACACACCCCCGCCCACAGGTGAGAGAGACCACACACACACACACACACCCCCGCCCACAGGTGAGAGAGACCACACACACACACACACACCCCCGCCCACAGGTGAGAGAGACCACACACACACACACACACCCCCGCCCACAGGTGAGAGAGACCACACACACACACACACACCCCCGCCCACAGGTGAGAGAGACCACACACACACACACACACCACCGCCCACAGGTGAGAGAGACCACACACACACACACACCCCCGCCCACAGGTGAGAGAGACCACACACACACACACACACACACCCGCCCACAGGTGAGAGAGACCACACACACACACACACACCCGCCCACAGGTAAGAGAGACCATACACACACACACACACACACCCCCGCCCACAGGTGAGAGAGACCACACACACACACA
>JAULUF010000010.1:1012500-1055000 GCA_031834385.1 Semotilus atromaculatus
ACAGTGGTAGAAGTCGAGTTGTAGAAAAGATTTGTACAGTAATGATGTTCATTTCTGTAGTGAAATCAGCAGTCGTTCAGTTTGAGCCATTCCTCTGGCTTGATCTTTTACAGAAATCCCTCTTTCCTCAAATATTTATGTACATTGTGCTTTATTTAGCAGCGGCCAGAAATAAATCATCTGAGCTTTAAACCGGAGGTTGTTTTGCATCGAGCTCAATTTGCCGGATTGGATAAATGAAATGTTATTTGTCGGTGTCGTGGGGACTGACTCTGCCCATTCACCCTAATTAATATTTAATCACCTTTGATCAATATACAGCCCATTAATGTGTCCACTCCAGCGTAGCGCAGTCACACACACAGGACTGATCCCTATATTTCAGTTGTAAAGGTGAAGTGTGGTTCGTGACACACACCGGCCACGACTCCTCTCGCACGCGTGACACTCCAGCACTTCATTAACATTTTAAAATGGGGGAGATCAAAGATTGCTGGCGTCTCCTTTGAAATGGAGTCATTCGGACGTGTGCTCCGGTGCACGGGCAGGATTCGGGCCGGATGCTTCGGATCCGGGAACGCTTGCTGAGAGAAACTTTTGATGTATCAAACTCGACGAAGCACCGGAGAACAGATCATTACTGAGGCCGTTGACACGGACAGGGAATCTCACCATCTCATTCGTTTTTCTCTGTACATTTCTCGAATCATCCTCAACAGTAAGTGCATTTCTCAAAACAATTCGTACAAATATCAAAACACCATGGGCCCTATTTTAAGGATCTGAAACGCAAGTATCAAACGCGAAGCGCAAGTATCTTTGTGGGCGGGTCTCGGCGCTGTTGCTATTTTACCGGCGGGATAAATGACTCTTCCGCCCGACGCAAGTTTAAAAGGGGTTGGTCTGAAGGAGCTTCATTATTCACAGGTGTGGTTTGGGCGTAACGTGAAATAAACCAATCAGAGCGTCATCTCACATTCCCTTTAAGAGCATGATGAACGAGGTGCGCTTGTTCCATGGTGCAATACTATTATAACGGCGCATTTACCAGGAGCGCTTCAGAATCGGTTCACAGCCGAGGAGATCGATGTTCTCGTCAGGGCCGTAAAAGAAAGAGAAGTGACATTGGAGATGGGACAAACCCACACAAATTAGCTTCGGTTATACATGCATATAATAATTTGGGTAAATATGTAAGCTTTATGCCTATTTTTCCCATCGTCATGGACACAACAATGATTTCCCTCGTGTTTTAATATTTTTCCTTATAATAATGTATCATTTGCAAAAAGGAAAATGCATCTGTGTAGATGAGAGAATCATCTACAGTGTATGCGCGTTGTTCACACTCTGTATTATGACCAAACATGCGCGCTTAAAATAGCATCTGAATGTACGCTCAACGCGCCACTGTCTTTAGACTGGGTTTTTTCTGGTCAGTGGCGCAATTGTTTTCTGGAACTGCAAAATAGCACCAGGGATTGTTTGCGCCGGAACACGCCTCCTCTTTTGCGCCGACCCGCCCAGGGAGCGCAAGTTCATTCTCTAGTTTACCAACGTGCGTCTGTGGAGGGAAAAGTCCGCTTTGCGCGGGTGCAAAATACGAATGATACATGCGTCAGTGTACTAAGGCATTTGCGCCGGGTGCAAGAAGGATTTGCGCCGGGCCCTGTGAATCACCTGCAAAAGCTCAAAAGCCTGAGTTCATCTCTCTAATGTAAATATCTGTGTCAATGAACATGTGTCATCAGAAAGACAAGTCCTGTGTCGTTGTGTACGGATAACACCATCAGTACAGCAGTGTCCTCTGGAGGATGTTCTGATGAAACTATGGATGAAGTTTTGATGATGATTATTGTAAATAGTCGGTTACATTAGTGTATGTGGGAGACTGGACAACATTCACATTTACGCTTTTACTGTTGGTACTGTAATGTGTTGACAGACCGTGTCATTGCGATACAGAGAGGGAAAGACAGCGCTGTATAGCACAAATAAAAAAATAGAAATGTGAACTTAGGACAATCTCCTCAGGGAAAACTGTATATGCGTATTAGGACAAATTGTTCAACCATTCTGCATGTAAAGACTTATGCTATGCACTAATGCCTAAATGTTGTGGGGAGTGAGATATTCAACAGACACATTATACATCATTTTGATCAGCATGACATAAGCAATTGATAATGTAGGAAACCACAGAGAATTGAACATGATCATTTGCATGGATGTGCACAAGTGACACGATGATGTGAAGATTGAACAGGAAGTTTTGAGAATTTCAATTCTGATCTGAGTAATGCACCAAAGCGACTGAGAAAAACTGTAATATCCCTCTTCTGCAGTGTTTCTGGTACCTGAAACTAAAACTATTAAAGGTGTATTTTCAGGCTCTACTAGAACAGGTGTTCCTGCTGTAATGTTGATTATTCTCCTCATATTCTCCATTGTTGCGGCTCCTCTCTTCCCAGTCTGTCAGTAACGCTCTGTTTACTTCCTGTCTCTATGAAGCCCCTCCTCCTGAAAAGCACACTGTTCTCTGATTGGTCGGCTGGAGCAGGGTGTTGTGATTGGTCGAGCGGTTCAAGTGTGTTTGGGAAATGTCCCGCCCCTTTCCATAACCACCAGTTTAACACACTACTAACTCAATACTTTATTGCAATAAGAAGGACATGAAACTGCATGTTTTATATACAGTATTTTAGACTTAGAATGTGGGATATTAACACCTAAAATGTGCTAAACTAAAACTAAATCTAAATCTCATAAGGACATGACAACAGGGGACAATTCACTGCTTAAAGGGACAGTTCACCTAAAAGTCATCATTCTGTCATGATTGTCATTTCAACATATGACTTTCTTTCTTTTTAAAGATTTTTAAAAGAAACCGACTGAAATTTGCTCTTAAACTCATTTTAATATGTCTTGTCACGTTTAGTATGTCGAGTTAATATTAGTTTGTCTGTGAATGTCAATGATATCAAACTTTTCAGTTTCTCCACTGAAGAAAAGTCGATTGGGTTTGGATGAGTAAATGATTGATCACATCTGGGTGAATTATTACTTTATTATTAATAGACGTTCACAGACTTGATGAGTTGATATTAATTGTTGCTCCTGAAAGGAAAACCGTGACACTTTGTAATTCACATTAACACTCTTAAATTCTCAGATCACACAGTAGAGTCAAATTTATGTTTGGAGACATGCACTTTTTTCTGAAAACTAGATTGAAAGATTTAAACTAGCAGAAGTGAAGATTCATAAATGCAGAAGCTCTTAGTTTAAGCTCTGGATTAAAACTGTACTATGAATTGCTCTGGATAAGAAACATCAGCTATAAGTGAAGACTAATGCATATTATAAAGCTTTTCCCCCAGTCTCAGGCTTACAACCAAAACCAGCGACAGACGGCTGTGAAAAGCTGGAACGATGTCAGTGAGATCAATCCCTGAAATGACAAAAAAAAGATGTTCTTCCTAGTTATTATCTCGTGCAAATATCTAAACATTCATAAATCAACCCTTTCAGGAAAACACACATGAGTTTTCACATGTATTTCACATGGTAACAGTTCCGAAACCATGTTTCCAAAGTACTGTGCGTGTTCCACATGTGAAAATCATTTACTTAAGAAGCAAAATGACTTTAGATATGAAGTCTTTTTTTCTGAAATCAGAAAAATAATCTTGTTTTCACTTATTTTTCTGACCCTATTATTTGTTCTAAGTTGTTTTAAGCACAAACTCACTTTATTTTGATACATTTTTCAGGAAACTTTTCTTAATATCTTAAGTCATGTTTGCTTCTCCAGTAAATGTGTCTTGATTTAAGAATGTTTAGATGCTTGTGTTGGAAAACAAGACAGAAACACAGAGGAAGAGCGTCATTTTCTGCCATGCACTGAAACACTTTCTGGGAATGAAGCGCTGGTGAAACCGAGTCCGTATGGAAGTTTAGGACTCGGATGTGAACCTTCGGATGTGAACCTTCGGATGTGAACCTTCGGATGTGAATGTTTCGTTTGTGAATGTTTCTGATGTGAATGTTTTGGATGTGAATGTTTCACATGTGAACCTTCGGATGTGAATGTTTCGGATGTGAATGTTTCGGATGTGAATGTTTCGGATGTGAATGTTTCTGATGTGAATGTTTTGGATGTGAATGTTTCACATGTGAACCTTCGGATGTGAATGTTTCGGATGTGAATGTTTCGGATGTGAATGTTTTGGATGTGAATGTTTCGCATGTGAACCTTCAGATGTGAATGTTTCGGATGTGAATGTTTCGGATGTGAATGTTTCGGATGTGAATGTTTCAGATGTGAATGTTTCGGATGTGAATGTTTCGGATGTGAACCTTTGGATGTGAATGTTTCGGATGTGAATGTTTTCGGATGTGAACCTTCGGATGTGAATATTTTGGATGTGAATGTTTCGCATGTGAACCTTTGGATGTGAATGTTTCGGATGTGAATGTTTTGGATGTGAATGTTTCAGATGTGAATGTTTCGGATGTGAATGTTTCGGATGTGAATGTTTCGGATGTGAATGTTTCGCATGTGAACCTTCAGATGTGAATGTTTCGGATGTGAATGTTTCGGATGTGAATGTTTCGGATGTGAATGTTTCGGATGTGAATGTTTCGGATGTGAATGTTTCAGATGTGAATGTTTCGGATGTGAATGTTTCGGATGTGAACCTTTTGATGTGAATGTTTCGGATGTGAATGTTTTGGATGTGAATGTTTCAGATGTGAATGTTTCGGATGTGAATGTTTCGGATGTGAACCTTTTGATGTGAATGTTTCGGATGTGAATGTTTTCGGATGTGAACCTTCGGATGTGAATGTTTTGGATGTGAATGTTTCGCATGTGAACCTTTGGATGTGAATGTTTCGGATGTGAATGTTTTGGATGTGAATGTTTCAGATGTGAATGTTTCGGATGTGAACCTTCGGATGTGAATGTTTCGGATTTGAACCTTTGGATGTGAATGTTTCGGATGTGAATGTTTTCAGATGTGAACCTTCGGATGTGAATGTTTTGGATGTGAATGTTTTGGATGTGAATGTTTTGGATGTGAATGTTTTGGATGTGAATGTTTTGGATGTGAATGTTTTGGATGTGAATGTTTCGGATGTGAATGTTTCGGATGTGAATGTTTCGGATGTGAATGTTTTGGATGTGAATGTTTCGGATGTGAATGTTTCGATGTGAATGTTTGAGATGTGAATGCTTCGGATGTGAATGTTTCGATGTGAATGTTTTGGATGTGAATGTTTCGGATATGAATGTTTCGGATGTGAATGTTTCGGATGTGAATGTTTCGGATGTGAATGTTTTGGATGTGAATGTTTCGGATGTGAATGTTTGAGATGTGAATGTTTCGGATGTAAATGTTTCGGATGTGAATGTTTCGGATGTGAAGGTATTACGCCGGTAAACCAGATCTTCTGTCCAGAGGGACGTTCACTCGAGTGGTGGTGTAATCCGAGAGACGAGCAACAAATGGAGGATTATAAGCACTAATGCCAACATTACACGATGATATTAATACTAGATTTCCTTAAAATCAACATTGAAATGATCTCACAGGTTGATTTATTTCTTATAGAGGACATTTTATGCTTGTCTCTATTCATCTGTGTTTAGTGTGTGTTGTTGCTGTTTGAGGATGAAAAAGTGAGTTATTCTCTATATCGGAGTCAGTGTTTCTGAACTCCTGAAACGCCTCCATTGTATCTCAAGTTTCTTCCAGGAACATGTCACAATATTCCTCATTATAATAATTAATACGCAGAATAAAGGTGCAGGGCCTGGTTGAGTTAGTCAGTAGTGTGTTAAACTGACGGTTATGGTAAATGGACTACATTTATATAGTGCTTTCATAGACCCAATGGCCACCAAAGCGCTTTACATTTGCCTCACATTCACCCATTCACACACCGACGGCGGTGTCAGCCATGCAAGGCGCCATAAAGCACGTCGGGAGCAGCCGAGGTTTGGTGTCTTGCTCATGGACACCTCGACACCTGGTCAAGTGTCAAGAACCGGGGATTGAACCACCAACCTTTCGGTTTGTAGACAACCTACATGAACCACTGAGCCACATAAGGGGCGGGACATTTCCCAAACACTTATCCAGCCGACCAATCAGAGCACAGTGTGCTTTTCAGGAGGAGGGGCTTCATAGAGACAGGAACCAATCAGGAGTGTGTTTCCCGTACAATGCTGTAACTCGCTGCTTCACTATGTGCTTTTCTTGTTTTCATGACGTGACTCAATAAAACCTGATTTTGAGCAAAATAATCAAGCTGACATTCAGTACAATCTGTATATTTTAATTTAGAACACATAAAAATATCATTTACGTCTTTTAGTTTGTCAAGAGATTTAAAGTGTAGTTTGTGAAGAGTGCGTGTGTGTGTCAACGAGCTCTAGTGTGTAAGAACGAGTCTATGAGTGAATCTGGAAATAAAGCAAATAACTAAGAAAATGAGAAATAGTCCTCAGATGCATGTCTGTAGTTTATAGCAAAACATCTAGCGTTATTCGATCTCAAACAGATTCATTAACAGAAGTTATTACTCCACCACATGTGTGACATCATTAACCAACGCGGTTGAACGACCAATTTGCAAAAATACAGTTTTGGGAAACAGTCGTGACTAGCGAGTTGATTTCTTCAACGATGAATCGTACTTAGTAGTGAATCAGCGAGTTACAGCGTTACTGACAGACTAGAAAGAGAGGAGCCACAACAATGGAGAATATGAGGAAAATAATCAACATTACAGCAGGAAAACCTGTTCTAGTAGAGCCTGAAAACGTCAAGACTTCGTGAAAGAGCGTAATAGCTCCTCTTTAAACACCGTGTCTGAAAGTACAGACGTTTTGCCCTGCCTTGACTCATTTGAACTGTGTTTAAAGGCATATTCTTTTTCTCTCAGCAGTTTCAGGGCTTTATTTAGTTGCTGTTTCTGTGGCTGGGTTTCCGGCTCGTCTTTGTTGAATCTTCTCACAAAGATCACGGCCAACTCGATTCATATTCACAACAACACCTCGGTTTGAAATGACTGTCAGATTAATCACGAAGCGCCGACAGTGAGGATTTAGAGTCTGTCTGTCCTCTCAGGCCTCGGCTCGCACACAGAAACATCTTGTTGTGTGTTAAATACTTCCCTCACGTGGAGCGGCCCATGTGTTTAATGTTTAATGCCCTAAAATGTTTATTAATATTATTATGGACTTATGTTTGGGAAGTTTAACCTTCTTGTTTGAGCTGACTGTGTGTGGATTTGCTAATGTAATCACTGAAAACTAACTATAATAATAAGATTTTTTAATATTTACAGTAAACATTTTGAAATATTATTCTAATAAATAAATCTGCAGTTTTCTATGTGAATATATAGTAAAGTGTAATTTATTCCTGTGATCAAAGCTGAATGTTCAGCATCATTACTCCAGTCTTCAGTGTCACATGATCCTTCAGAAATCAGGATAATATGATGATTTGATGATCAAAAAACATTTATGATTATTAACAATGTTGAAAACAGGTGTGCTGCTTCATATTTTTGGTTTCATATTTCTGATTCTTTGATGAATATAAAGTTCAAAAGGACAGCATTTACTGCAAACCTCATTCTCATAAATCTGGATTCAGTATTTTATTATTGTGCTCAAGGCTAAAAATGTGATCATATTGCACACACAACCTTTTTTCTTCTGTTCAAACCAAAATCAGTTATTGGTTTTATGGAATAAGATACTTGTAAATGTTAATGCATCAATGCTTTGCTAGAACAATTATTGATCTTGAACAGTCCATAAACCATTTTCCCCCCAGAGTTTAAATTCATATGACTAATGAACGAGTTCCTCCTGAAACACACAGACCGACAAAAGCAGATCCTCCTTATACGTGTCCTGACGTTCCCATGATCCTCCTTATACGTGTCCTGACGTTCCCATGATCCTCCTTATACGTGTCCTTCCTTATACGTGTCCTGACGTTCCCAAGATCCTCCTTATACGTGTCCTTCCTTATACGTGTCCTGACGTTCCCATGATCCTCCTTATACGTGTCCTGACGTTCCCAAGATCCTCCTTATACGTGTCCTGACGTTCCCATGATCCTCCTTATACGTGTCCTGACGTTCCCAAGATCCTCCTTATACGTGTCCTGACGTTCCCATGATCCTCCTTATACGTGTCCTGACGTTCCCAAGATCCTCCTTATACGTGTCCTTCCTTATACGTGTCCTGACGTTCCCAAGATCCTCCTTATACGTGTCCTGACGTTCCCATGATCCTCCTTATACGTGTCCTGACGTTCCCAAGATCCTCCTTATACGTGTCCTGACGTTCCCAAGATCCTCCTTATACGTGTCCTGACGTTCCCATGATCCTCCTTATACGTGTCCTGACGTTCCCAAGATCCTCCTTATACGTGTCCTTCCTTATACGTGTCCTGACGTTCCCAAGATCCTCCTTATACGTGTCCTGACGTTCCCAAGATCCTCCTTATACGTGTCCTGACGTTCCCAAGATCCTCCTTATACGTGTCCTGACGTTCCCAAGATCCTCCTTATACGTGTCCTGACGTTCCCAAGATCCTCCTTATACGTGTCCTGACGTTCCCATGATCCTCCTTATACGTGTCCTGACGTTCCCAAGATCCCAGGACTGGGATGTTCAATCCGCACGCGATCCTCCCCTCGCTCCACAGGAGCGGTTCACCCCGACTGGGACGCTGGAACACACTGACTGGCAGCACGAGCTTCACCTTGTCACTCGGCTCCGCAGAATACACAACGTCTTAGCGTTGCTAAATTGACATTGGCATTGTCAAGCGAAAATGGCGAGGGGGGTTCCCAGAGGACTCGCGCTGGCATTTGTTTGACAAACGAGTGACTGTGACATAGTGCCACACAGCATACACACACACACACACACACACACACAC
Organism: Semotilus atromaculatus; assembly: GCA_031834385.1. Lineage (NCBI taxonomy): Eukaryota > Metazoa > Chordata > Actinopteri > Cypriniformes > Leuciscidae > Semotilus > Semotilus atromaculatus. Next base: position 1,021,476 of record JAULUF010000010.1, read on the forward strand.
ACACACACGACGCAGAAGCAACCAAACCCTTGTGAAAAACAAGTGTGCTTAAATACAGTGATGTGCACTTCAAATCTTAAAGTTTGAGTTAAAAAAATGAAATAAAAGCTAGGACACTTTCATAAAAAGTGCACTTTGAAATAAAATTTAATCTGAAATTATTGCAAAGTATTATTTTTTAATAATCTTGTGTCATGCTTTAAAGCACACGCAAAGTACTTGATTGTAATTTTTACTGTAGTGTGTCATTTGATGGTACACTTCAAGTTAATTTATCTTAAATGTACTAAATTTCAACTTCATCATAACAAATATATTCATCATATAAATTGCCAATATATTGTGTCATATAATATATGACACAACTTTCCATAGAAATGTCATTCAATTATATTTTAGCTTGCCATAAATGTTTGTCAGTACATTTGGCAGTACTAACCATATTTTACAGACAATAGAAGTAATTATGAAATTACGTATAAAGATGTAAGTATAAGTGGGGCAGAGAGCACTCTTATATCAATTTAAACTATAATATATTTTATTTAATTGTAAATAACATGGATTTAAGTATCTGAAAACATTACATTCGGTTCACACCTAAGGAAATTCTTTGTTATTTATGTAAAAATACCTATTTTTAAAAGTATGCTGAAGTGTATTTCTTTTTTTTCTTTTTTCTTTTTTACGAGGGAATGTCAGAAATCGTTGATTTGAGGATCGAGAACTACAAACAAAACATCCTGGAAACGAATGGTTTTCGGGACATTGGGTTTATGACTTTCTCCCATATCTCTAAAGGAGTCGCACATTTATAAATACGCTTGTGACAAAAGCAAAACGCATCTAAAGTGTAAGCAGCGGTTTAATTCACAACGTGATTCATTGCTTTCTTGCTCGGGTCATTGAAGTTTTGTTCTCAGTGTTTCTCAGTGCATCAGACCTGCGCTCCAGATTTATTCTGACAAACAAGCTTTGCCTTGCAGAGTTTTGATGCATAACGTCGAGTGTGGGTGGTTTATGGATATGCTGTTGGGTTGCATAAAGAAAATAATATAAATATTTTTTCTGTTGCATTTACATTTATTATGAGGGTCTAAAATCTGGAGCTTTGAGGCAAGGCACCATGGGTAAATAGGGTACAAATGTTACTTTATATCAGCATACTTCCACAGTTGATTAACCACAGTACATTAAGTTTTATGAAATATTATGTGTGTATATGCAAATGAGGCATTATCTAATCAAATATGCACTAATTTCCAAAAAAGTGAATTTCAAAATTCTTGTTTGATTTTGTTGGCACATTAAAATTAAAGGTTTTTACTGATGGGTTTTTAGAAATCTCTTTTTATCATTTCATAAATCAGAAAATACTGTCACAAACCAAATTTGTTTCTTCTTTTAGGAATAAACTGTTAAATAAATATCAAGTGAACGGTATATGAACACACCCCACAGTAAAAGCCTTCAGAATATAGATAGGAATAAAACTGTAAAATTTGGTGCATGTAAGTTCTGCTGAAGTGGAGATAAAAACATTTTAAGAATATGTAGTGCAATTGAAATCTACAGATGCAAATAGATACATCTAATTTTGTTATTTGGATGTTTTCTTTCCACTAGTCTAAAATAAGACATATTATTGAAGCAAAATAGAGCAAAATCTCCAAATTGATCAGTGAAAAAACATTATCTGTGTAGTATTTGCAAAGTGCAGAATATAATGGGTGAAATGGTACGATTAGAGATTCAAGTCATTTTTTGGTTACACTTTATTTTAAGGTGTCATTGTCATAATGTAATTATACATTTAAGTACTGAGTAATATTAATTAACAACATATACTTACTAAAGTAGGGTATGCATGTAATTATGCATAATTTACTGTTATTACTATGGTACATGTAACATGTGAACCTGGACTACAAATGGGTCAAGCTTTCCATTGATATGGTTTGTTAAGATAGGACAATATTTGGCTGAGATACAACTGTTGAAAATCTGGAATCTGAGGTGCAAAAAAATTAAAACATTGAGAAAATCTTCTTTAAAGTTCACGATTGTGCAGAATTTACTCACAAAAATAAATGTTTTATATATTTACGGTATGAAATTGAAAAAATATCATCATGGAACATGATCTTTACTGAAAATCCTAATGATTTTTGGCATAAAAGAAAAATCAACAATTTTGACCCATACAGTGTATTGTTGGCACTGCCACAGATGTCCCCGTGCGACTCGTGATGGTGCTGTGATCCACATTACATCACTGTAAAATAAAGTGTTACCCATTCTTCTTTCTCATGCAGATTCGATGGACCAAGACGGCAGGCAGCGTTTCGGACCGGTTCCAGGACTCCAGCGTGTTCAACGAGACCCTCCACATCTGGAAGATCCAGCGGCACCAGGGCGGACGGTATTACTGTAAGGCCGAGAACGGGCTGGGCTCCCCGGCCATCAAGTCCATCAGGGTGGACGTCTACTGTGAGTTTCTGGAAACATCACAGCTAACAAATATATGCTCTAATAACATTTAACTAATCTTCCCATTAAAGGGAGAGTTCACCCAAAAATGAAGATTAGCACATGATTTACTCACCCTGAAGTCATGAGGTGTTTATGACACTCTTCTTGCTCTTCTTTACGCTCAAGTGGAATCCGTATGTGTGTTTGTCCGGAAGCTAGTTATTTTACTTTATAACGTTTTAAACATGGATATTTTTCTTACATAAACGCATCATTTCGCTTCGGAAGGCCTTTATTACGTAACCCACTTTTATGATGGACAGATGCACTTTATGATGGACAGATGCACTTTTATGATGGATAGATGCACTTTATGATGGACAGATGCACTTTTATGATGGATAGATGCACTTTTATGATGGACAGATGCACTTTTATGATGGACAGATGCACTTTTATGATGGATAGATGCACTTTATGATGGACAGATGCACTTTTATGATGGACAGATGCACTTTTATGATGGATAGATGCACTTTATGATGGATAGATGCACTTTTATGATGGATAGATGCACTTTATGATGGACAGATGCACTTTTATGATGGATAGATGCACTTTTATAATGGACAGATGCACTTTATGATGGACAGATGCACTTTTATGATGGACAGATGCACTTTATGATGGACAGATGCACTTTTATGATGGATAGATGCACTTTATGATGGACAGATGCACTTTTATGATGGATAGATGCACTTTATGATGGACAGATGCACTTTTATGATGGATAGATGCACTTTATGATGGACAGATGCACTTTTATGATGGACAGATGCACTTTTATGATGGATAGATGTACTTTATGATGGACAGATGCACTTTTATGATGGATAGATGCACTTTATGATGGACAGATGCACTTTTATGATGGATAGATGCACTTTTATGATGGACAGATGCACTTTTATGATGGACAGATGCACTTTTATGATGGATAGATGCACTTTATGATGGATAGATGCACTTTTATGATGGATAGATGCACTTTATGATGGACAGATGCACTTTTATGATGGATAGATGCACTTTTATAATGGACAGATGCACTTTATGATGGATAGATGCACTTTTATGATGGATAGATGCACTTTTATGATGGACAGATGCACTTTTATAATGGACAGATGCACTTTTATGATGGACAGATGCACTTTATAAATAAAATAAAAATAAATAATAATTCCTTACATTTATATAGCGCTTTTCTCGGCACTCAAAGCGCTTTACATAGAAGGGGGGAATCTCCTCGACCACCACCAATGTGCAGCATCACCTGGATGATGCGACGGCAGCCATATTGCGCCAGTACGCCCACCACACACCAGCGTACTGGTGGAGAGGAGACAGAGTGATGAAGCCAATCAGTATACAGGGATGATTAGGAGGCCATGATGGACAGAGGCCAATGGGCAGATTTGGCCAGGACACCGGGGTTACACCCCTACTCTTTCGAAAGACATCCTGGGATTTTTAATGACCACAGAGAGTCAGGACCTCGGTTTAGCGTCTCATCCGAAGGACGGTGCTCTTTGTCAGTACAGTGTCCCTGTCACTATACTGGGGCGTTAGGACCCACACAGACCACAGGGAGAGCGCCCCCTGCTGGCCTCATAACACCTCTTCCAGCAGCAACCTGGTTTTCTCATGAGGTCTCCCATCCAGGTACTAACCAGGCTCAGCCCTGCTTAGCTTTAGTGGGCAACCAGACTTGGGCTACAGGGTGATATGGCTGCTGGACAGATGCACAGTTATGACGGATAGATGCACTTTTATAATGGACAGATGCACTTTATAATGGACAGATGCACTTTATGATGGACAGATGCACTTTTATGATGGACAGATGCACTTTATGATGAATAGATGCACTTTTATAATGGACAGATGCACTTTTATGATGGACAGATGCACTTTTATGATGGACAGATGCACTTTATGATGGACAGATGCACTTTTATGATGGACAGATGCACTTTTATGATGGACAGATGCACTTTTATGATGGACAGATGCACTTTTATGGACTTCAAAACAGAAACTGCCATTCACTGCCATTATAAAGCTTGTAAGAGCCAGGACATTTTTAATATAACTCTGATTGTGTTCGTCTGAAAGAAGAATGTCATATAGGCTACACTAGGATGACTTCAGGGAGAGTAAATCATGAGCTAGTTTTCATTTTTGGATGAACTATCCCTTTAAGTTGGGAAAACATTATTTCTTAAGTTCAATCGTATTATTTAAAAGTATAAAAAATTTTGATTTAGTTTTTTTGGCTATGCAAACATACCATTCTGCAAACATTATGAGAATGTTACTTTTACTGTAAATGTTCTGTGAACATTCTGAAACATTAGGCGACCGTCAAACTAAAGCGATTAGGGGAAGAAAAAAACGTTACATGAACGATGTATGTATGTTTTAGTGCTAATGTCTTGAGAACATTATTGAAGAACAGATATCGTTGAACGAATGTTTTATTAACGTTACTGGGAGAACGTTTGTTTGAGAAAAGCTCAGAACATTAGCCACGGTTCTGAGAACATTCCCTATTGGCCGGAATAATGCAAACGGATGCAAATGAGTCACTAGTCGTCATCCTGTAAGAGTCTAGAGCTATCAAACAAACATGGAGAGCAAATCAGATCAAACATGTGAATTCACTTTGACATCTCTGACTTCTGATTTGCAGATTCATTGCGGATATTATTGGGCTGTTTTCCTTGGGTGAAACATCTGAAAAGCAGAAGTTTTTTTCCTCTCCGTTTAATTGAATTTCTGTATATGAGAAACAGCTGAGATATTAAAGAGATATTCCACATCCAGTATTCAAAGTTTGATGGCCCTTTTGTAAGCGTTTGTCTCCAAGGCCGTCTGTCCAGGTAGGCTTGTGGAAGCTGTGGATCAGAAAGCTGGGATTATGTTTGTGCTTTGAACTGAAGTCTGTAGAGAGAAAAGAGAAGAGGATATTTCTACAAGCTGTTTGACAGACGTGACCAGAATCTGAGACCATCAGTAATAAAGGAACCGCTTTATAACCAGGAGTTTCATATCATGGTCAATAGGGCTGTGCAATATTTCATTTTGATGATCTTAAGTAAATTTGATTAAAGTAAATGTATGTTTGTGTAGAAAAATATTATAGATATTTGCAATGGAAAACAAGACAAAAATATTATACAGTTATTGAAAAAGCCTCCCTTAATGTCAAAATTAACTCGGCTAACTTTTTTTTATAGAATTTTTTTTCAGATTTATATAATGTGTATATCATATTATATCATAATTGCAAAGTATAACCACATTTTCCTCACTTCTTCTCCTCTCATATCTTCTCATATCTTCTCATCTCTTCTCATATTTTCTCCTCTCATATCTTCTCATATCTTCTCCTCTCATATCTTCTCATATTTTCTCCTCTCATATCTTCTCATATCTTCTCATATCTTCTCCTCTCATATCTTCTCATATCTTCTCCTCTCATATCTTCTCATATTTTCTCCTCTCATATCTTCTCATATCTTCTCATATCTTCTCCTCTCATATCTTCTCATATCTTCTCATATCTTCTCATCTTCTCATATTTTCTCGTCTCCAATCTTCTCATATCTTCTCATATCTTCTCCTCTCATATCTTCTCATATCTTCTCCTCTCATATCTTCTCATATCTTCTCATCTTCTCATATTTTCTTTTCTCCAATCTTCTCATATCTTCTCCTCTCATATCTTCTCATATTTTCTCGTCTCATATCTTCTCATATCTTCTCATATCTTCTCCTCTCATATCTTCTCATATCTTCTCATATCTTCTCATATCTTCTCCTCTCATATCTTCTCATATCTTCTCCTCTCATATCTTCTCATATCTTCTCATCTTCTCATATTTTCTCATCTCCAATCTTCTCATATCTTCTCATATCTTCTCCTCTCATATCTTCTCATATCTTCTCCTCTCATATCTTCTCATATATTCTCATCTTCTCATATTTTCTTTTCTCCAATCTTCTCATATCTTCTCCTCTCATATCTTCTCATATCTTCTCATATCTTCTCCTCTCATATCTTCTCATATCTTCTCATATCTTCTCGTATCTTCTCATATCTTCTCAAATCTTCTCCTCTCATATCTTCTCATATCTTCTCATCTTCTCATATTTTCTTTTCTCCAATCTTCTCATATCTTCTCCTCTCATATCTTCTCATATCTTCTCCTCTCATATCTTCTCATATCTTCTCATATCTTCTCGTATCTTCTCATATCTTCTCAAATCTTCTCCTCTCATATCTTCTCATATCTTCTCATCTTCTCATATTTTCTCGTCTCATATCTTCTCATATCTTCTCCTCTCATATCTTCTCATATCTTCTCATATCTTCTCTTCTCATATCTTCTCCTCTCATATCTTCTCATGTCTTCTCATATCTTCTCTTCTCATATCTTCTCATCTCTTCTCATATCTTCTCTTCTCATATCTTCTCAGATCTTCTCTTATCTTTTCGTATCTTCTCTTATGTTACGACCCCTAGTTTAGTCTAGGGATGGAAGGGGTAACATTTAGTTTTGTGACAATTGTATGTGTGTAAATGGATGGCAAGAGAAAAACATGGAGAAAAACACCATCAGAAAGACAGACAACAAATTAATAATGAGATGCAAGAAGGCAAGACAAAGCGGTACAAGTAAAGACTGTCACAGTAACAACAAACACTAACAAAAGTTAGATTAAAGGACAAAAGCGAAAACAATGTCAGAGCTATCTCATTTCTTCTCATATCATCTCTTCTCATATCTTCTCATATCATATCTTCTCATATCATCTCATATCATCTCATATCATCTCTTCTCATCTCATATCATCTTATATCTTCTCATATCTTCTCATATCTTCTCTTCTCATATCATCTCATATCATCTCATATCATCTCTTCTCATATCATCTCATATCATCTCATATCTTCTCATATCTTCTCTTCTCATATCATCTCATATCATCTCATATCATCTCTTCTCATATCATCTCTTCTCATATCATCTCATATCTTCTCTTCTCATATCATCTCATATCATCTCTTCTCATATCATCTCATATAATCTCTTCTCATATCATATCTTCTCATATCATCTCATATCATCTCATATCATCTCATATCTTCTCTTCTCATATCATCTCATATCATCTCATGTCATCTCATATCTTCTCATATCTTCTCTTCTCATATCATCTCATATCATCTCATATCATCTCTTCTCATATCATCTCATATCATCTCATATCTTCTCTTCTCATATCATCTCATATCATCTCATATCATCTCTTCTCATATCATCTCATATCATTTCTTCTCATTTCATCTCTTCTCATATCATCTCATATCATCTCTTCTCATATCATCTCTTCTCATATCTTCTCTTCTCATATCATCTCTTCTCATATCATCTCTTCTCATATCATATCATCTCATATCATTTCTTCTCATCTCATCTCTTCTCATATCATCTCATATCATCTCTTCTCATATCATCTCTTCTCATATCTTCTCTTCTCATATCATCTCACATCATCTCTTCTCATATCATCTCATCCCTCTTCTCTTAAAACATTGACAAAAACTGTAATATTAAATTCAAGATGCTTCAAACCTTGATTCAAACCTTTTGGATACCAGGTCATATCTATATAGAAATGATTTGTAAATGTTAATGCATGAGTGTGAAAATGCATAAAATGTCATGGACTGGTTTTGAGACTGTGTGGTTTCGTGCATGTTTGAGACTGATGTAAATCAGGCCCGTATAAATGCTAATGTCACTGGTTCCTGTTTTAAACATGCAACCTTTTCCTCGGCCTTGCCGTATACCTTCGTTATGTGTTTTCCATTAGCTGGAGAGTCTTGCTGAAAGCTGGCGTTCCTCTGGAGAAATGCTAAAGCCGTCCCCGAGGGCCGAGGGTAATTGATGGGCCGCTGCCAGCGCTGGTATTTTTAGCACACTGTAGCCTTGATTGTTATTTAGCATTGAAATTGCTGCTTTGGACGGTGAGGCTCTAAACACCTTCATCGCTGAAACATGAAAAATTGTGTTGGGCTGATTTTGTCTTTGTCAGGCCGTCTCTGTAAATGTGCCGTCGGCGCGATGGACAGTTCCATTAAAACACAGGTTTGCCGGAGAGAAACGCTCCAGATTAAAACCAGAGAAACGACATGAGCTGCCGTCACAGAGGACGGGCACATATGTCTCTTAAAGTTTGCTTTACTTCCCAGTTTTTCAATTAAATTTGTATTATTTATTATATGTGACCCTGGACCACAAAACCAGCCACATGGGTATATTTTTTCAAAATTGAGATTTATAGATCATATGAAAGCTGGATACATAAGCTTTCCATTGATATGGTTTGTTAGGATAGGACAATATTTGGCTGAGATACAACTGTTGAAAATCTGGAATCTGAGTGCAAAAAAAACTAAAATCACCTTTAAAGTTGTGCATTTATGTTCACGATTGTGTAGCATTCACTCACAAAAATAAAGGTTTTATATATTTACGGTTGGAAATTTACTAAATATCTTCATGGAACATGATCTTTACTGAAAATCCTAATGATTTTTGGCATAAAAGAAAAATCAATTATTTTGACCCATACAATGTATTGTGCGACTCGTGACTGGTCCTGTGATCCAGGGTCACATATGATTGTTACTTATTATTACTAATAATATTAATTATGGTGAAAATCATGCTTTTAATGTTGTTTATGTGTCTATGTGGTGTTTTTAATGTGCTTTAAGACACACGTGTAAGTTCATAAGTCGACAGCATTGCTGAGTATTTCCTCCTTAAAACTGCAGTGAACCAAAGACAGTCTCAAAAACACGGTGTGAAATCGCTGGTGTTTCTGACGTCACAAACGACCTTGTAACCAATCAGATCAACGTGTGATCGTCACCCAGTGGATCTCTGAGTGAGGGAGTGAGTGGAGGCGGGGCTCATTTGCATATTCATAGAACCGTGCATACTAAATGAGGCAAGGGTGTAGAGTTATTTTAAGGCATGAAGAATCTTTTTTCAAAGATTTTTTTTTTAAATATGTAATTTTGGGTGAGTTTTAAGTAATAAAATGATTGACTACAGTAAAATCATTTTTTATTGATGTATTCATTATTGATTCCTTTTTAATTATAAAAAAATATATATAATTGTTATAATTTCAGAATTATAGTTCGGGGTCTCAAATATTTCTAATTGCTTTTACATCATAACATTTCTTGATTTAATCATTTTCCGATTCTTAAATATTTCTGTTTATTTTTATGTTTAAGTTAAAAGGATCTTGCATTTTTCATCTGCAACCTTGCAGTGCCGCATCCCTACTGAAATCAATGGATTCCAAACATTTGATTGCATTTTATAATCATTTCTCATTAGATGCATAATTAATTGTCATGTGACTTTCGAGGCTAATTATAATAATGTCAATTCCATGTTAATTCAATATAAATTCTGTAATATTTCAGTGTGCCGTCACTGGGCAGATCCTCTGCCGGTTCTCGAAGCTGTCCCACACCGGCGGGGGGTTATGGATCGGTTATTAGAGGGAATTTGGAGGTGATTTCCCAGGATGCTTTGCTCAGTTGGTTTTCCAATCTTCATCAGCTCTGGTATCCACTAGCAGACACTCACTGAAGTTAATGAGAATAACGTCTCTGTTCAGAAAGAGTCTCAGCGGCATGTGAGTGAGTGTGTGAGTGAGAGTGAGTGTGTGAGTGAGTGTGTGAGTGAGTGAGTGAGTGAGTTTGTGAGTGAGTGTGTGAGTGAGTGAGTGAGTGAGAGTGTGTGAGTGAGTGAGTGTGTGTGTGTGTGTGTGAGTGAGTGTGTGAGTGAGTGTGAGTGAGAGTGTGTGAGTGAGTGAGTGTGTGTGTGAGTGAGTGAGTGTGTGAGTGAGTGAATGAGTGAGTGAGTGTGTGTGTGAGTGAGTGAGTGAGTGAGTGAGTGAGTGTGTGAGTGAGTGAGTGAGTGAGTGTGTGAGTGAGTGTGTGTGTGTGAGTGAGTGAGTGAGTGTGTGTGTGAGTGAGTGAGTGTGTGAGTGAGTGAATGAGTGAGTGAGTGTGTGTGTGGGTGAGTGAGTGAGTGAGTGAGTGAGTGAGTGAGTGTGTGAGTGAGTGAGTGAGTGAGTGTGTGAGTGAGTGTGTGTGTGTGAGTGAGTGAGTGAGTGAGTGTGTGAGTGAGTGAGTGTGTGAGTGAGTGTGTGAGTGAGTGTGTGAGTGAGTGTGTGAGTGAGTGTGTGAGTGAGTGAGTGTGTGAGTGAGTGAGTATATTCACATCTCTTCTCTCAGTGTTAATTCGAGTCAGTTGTGTTGTGAGTGTGATCTCATGTTGTTTTCTGACCTCGTGTGAAGGGGAACTTTATAAATGGATGTTTCTAGCTTCAGTGCTGACGGAGATGTAAATGTCAGAACATCCCAGCGCCTCGTTCCCAAACACACACAAACTGAGGACACTGTAAAATATGACCTTTTTGTTTTGTCTCTTTCACAGAGGACATATCTGAGACCTCTTCTCACATGAATCCGTTCCCATCTGTTCGTCTCGTCTATTTTTATTGCAGTTATTTTTCATCGAGCGCTCTGTTATTCCCCGTATTCCCCTGGCGTCCCGTGACCCTCGGTAAGGACTGTCTTTTTAATTGCCTTTGTGGGGAAATCTTTCAAAACTGTCCAAACATGTCCGGGTCACACCAACCCAAAAGTGTTAAAGTGTGTGTCGACGGTTTAGAGCGTGAGGCTGTGAGATTAACAGTGAATTTGGCCAAGAGTACCTTAGTAGAAAAGGAAAAATTCTGCTAAAATATTTACTAAACAGGGGTGTGTTTCCCGAAAGTATCATTAGCCCACTGTGGTCGCGAGTTACGTCGTTATCAGCAGTTCAACGAGTCGGTGTTTCCAGGAAACATCGTTCTAACGAACATTCGCAAGCAGCATACAGAGTTGTGTGTGTGTGAGCGACGGCAGAGTTGTGTGTGTGTGTGAGCAACAGCAGAGTTGTGTGTGTGAGCAATGCTGTCGACTTATGAACTTACACATGTGTGTGTTAAAGCATATCAAAAACACCACATAGACACATAAACAACATTAAAAGCGTGATTTTCACCACAGGGGGACTTTAATGATATTATTCTTTATATGAAAGCAGCTGAAGAGAAACATCTTCTGCTGTTCTCCAACACTAGCAGAGCAAAAACTGGTTTCTAGGTTTCTTGAGCTCTGTTTTCAATAGCGTGTGTCTTGATTCGGTCAATTACGTGGAGCGTTTGGTCCCGGCCGTTTGTTTTGTCTTGTTTCGGTGTGGTGTGAGTGTGGTCTCGAGCGCCGCGGGTCAGACGCTTGTTTTCCGCAGAGATGGATTGTCGAGGTGATGAAGGCCGGCAGACGCCACTGTCTCCGAGAGAGAGCAGAGGAAGAGATTCATTACTCCTCTCACCTCCCATGGCTCTCATTATTCCCTCATCTTCATCTCCGGGAGAGAGTCTGAGATCCATCAACACTCACACCGAATGAAGAAGAGCAAAACCGGTCACTGATGATGAAGACATGAGGCAGAGAATGATTCAACTACAGATTTAACGATTTTATAAAATGTCTCTTTGCACAAACAATGCATCCCTCTTTATGAGTCTTAAACTCAATCAAAGCTCCAGTCACTGATGAAGACAGCCGTTCCTTATAAAGATGTGCAGAGATTGAACCTAAATCACAGATTTAACAATATGACACAAAAAAATATGACTAAATGCATCCCTCATTATTAGTCTTAAAGGTGCAGTGTGTAGTTTTAGTGGTGAGGTTGTGAATTGCACCCAACAGAAGTTACGGTGGCCGACAGGAAGTGATGTCATCGTCTGAGACAGCAGAGAGTCGCCAGTTAAACAGGTTTCTTTACAAAGATAAATGAAGTAATTGTTCAGTAAAACGACGTTATTGCGAATATTATTGTGACTCGTTCATCATTGTGTCAGTGTTTTATTCGCTGACTTTAGCAGCTTCTTATCATGAAGAACAACATGGTGACGAAGCGCGTTTGTCCGTTCAGGGCCACCGTAGAAACATGTCGATGTAAGGAGACCCGCGGTGTGTGTAGAGAGAAATGCCTCATTCTAAGCTAATAAACACATAACGCTTCATTATGTAAGGTCTTTAAACACCACTGAATACATTGATGAACTGTATATGATATTGCATTTCTGTCAACAGATCCTCCTAAATATCACACAATGCACCTTTAAATTCAATCAACGCCCAAAAATAAATCTTTATGGTTCCATTTGCTTCGGTTAGTTAGTTCCACTCACTAACATTAGTAATGGTGATGCTTGATTTAGTAGGCATGAGTAATTAGTGTGAATAATTAATAATGCACATGCAGAGGGATGTGTACCTTCGCTTGAAATCGACCATATATCAGGTGAAGTGTGAAGACCTGGACTGATGACTTTAAACTCCTCGGTTTAGTGTTTAATTAACGCTGAGGTCTTGAGATGTTGTTTTGGAAAGAGATGAGAAACTGTTTTATTATTTATATTTTGTTAACAGCTTTATTATACTGTATGTTTGTCTTTTGATGCAGAATTACACTGAGTATGTTGTGTAATGCAACCTGATGAGTCTTGTATTAGTGCATTGACATTAATCCTGTAATAATCATATTGGTAAACATGGTATATTTTACCATGTTAACACAACCTTTCACATTGTTTTGATGTAGTTTCAGGCTCTACTAGAACAGGTTTTCCTGCTGTAATGTTGAATATTCTCCATTGTTGCGGCTCCTCTCTTCCCAGTCTGTCAGTAACGCTCTGTTTACTTCCTGTCTCTATGAAGCCCCTCCTCCTGAAAAGCACACTGTGCTCTGATTGGTCGGGTGGAGCAGTGTGTTGTGATTGGTCCAGTGCTTTGAGTGTGTTTGGGAAATGTCCCGCCCCTTTCCATAACCGTCAGATTAACACACTACTGACTAACTCCACCAGGCCCCGTCCCTTTATTCTGCGTATTATAATGAGGAATATTGTGACATGTTTGTTCAGTTTTTTCAGAAGAGTGTAAAGCAGTCTCTCGTCCTCCGGCTCTCAGATGAAAATGTCCTCTGCATTATTCAGGACTTGTTTTGCACTCGTTGAATCTCAAGCAGCAGGGTGCCCTTCTGAAGCAAACACACACACGCATACAAACACACACACACGCATACAAAACACACACACACGCATACAAACACACACACACACACACACACACACACACGCATACGAGCACACACACGCGTAACACAGACGCATACGAACACACACGAGTCAATTATGACGCATACGAACACACACGAGTCAATTATGACGCATACGAACACGCACACGCATACGAACACACACACATGCATACGAACACACACGCACGCATACGAACACACACGCATTATGACGCATACGAACACACGCGCATTATGACGCATACGAACAGACGCACATACGAGCACACACACGTGTAACACACACGCATACGAACACACACACACGCATACGAACACACACGCATTATGACGCATACGAACACACACGCATTATGACGCATACGAACAGACGCACATACGAGCACACACACGTGTAACACACACGCATACGAACACACACGCACGCATACGAACACACACGCATTATGACGCATACGAACACACACGCATTATGACGCATACGAACAGACGCACATACGAGCACACACACGTGTAACACACACGCATACGAACACACACACACACGCATTATGACGCATACAAATACGCACACGCATACGAACACACACACACGCATACGAACACACGCATTGTGACGCATACAAACACGCACACGCATACGAACACACACGTACGCATTACGAACACACACGCATTATGACGCATACGAACACGCATACGAACACACACATGCATACGAACACGCACACGCATACGAACACACACACACACGCATACGAATACAAACACACGCATTATGACGCATACGAACACGCACACGCATACGAACACGCATACGAACACGCACACGCACACAATATGACGCATATGAACACGCACACGCATACGAACACGCATACGAGCACGCACACACACGTATTATGACGCATACAAAAACGCACACACATACAAACACGCACATGCATACGAACACGCATACGAACACACACACGCTTAATACGCACGCATGTGAACACGCAGGTGAACACGCACAGGAACACACATGCGAACACACACACGCATAACACACGCATACGAACACGCACACGGATACGAACACGCACACGCATGCGAACACGCACACGAACACACATGCGAACACACACACGCATAACACACGCATAACACACGCATACGAACACGCACACGGATACGAACACACACACGCATGCGAACACGCACACACATAATACACACGCATATGAACACGCACACGCATGCAAACACGCACATGCAAACAAACACACACACACACGCATACAAACACACACGCATACGAATACGCACACGCATACGAACACACACACGCATAGCACGCACGCATATGAACACACACATGCACATGAACACGCACACGAACACACACACGCATAGCACGCACGCATATGAACACACACACGCACATGAACACGCACACGCATGCGAACACACACACGCATTACACACACACATACGCATACGAACACGCACACGCATGCAAACAAACACACACACGCATACAAACACGCACACACATAACACTCACGCATATGAACACACACACACACATGAACACACACACACATGAACACACACACGCATACGAACACACACACGCATATGAACACACAAGCATACGAACACACACACGCATACAAATACACTCGCATACGAACACACACACACACATATGAACACACACGCATACGAACACACACACTTATATGAACACACACGCATACGAACACGCACACACATAAAACACGCATGTGAACATACACACGCATACGAACACACATGAAAACACACAAACACACACACACGCATCCATACGAACACACATAAAACAAGCATACGAACACACACGCATACGAACGCGCATACGAAAACACACACACACACGCGCATACGAACAGACACACGCATACAAACATGCATGCGAACGCGCATACGAAAACACACACACACACACGCATACGAACAGACACACGCATACAAACATGCATGCGAACATGCACACACATACAAACACACACGCAAACTAAAGCCAAATATTTATTTTCTCATAGCCACAGACTATATTTTTTAAAATGCTGATACAGTTTCATGGTTGGTAAGAAATATTTTTGATTGTTACATTTCATTATATGAGCTGTAGATTGTATTGTTTAACAAAATATTTACAATCGTTGGACTTTTGTTCTTGCAGATGTAAAGCCTGAAGCATGTTTTTTGTCTCATATCGTACATTTGACTGATCTTAAATAGCTCTCATATGAAAATATGAGTCTTTTAAAGTAAAAAAAAAAAAAACATGTCACCTTTATTTACACAGCTTTTTATACTGTACAGATTGTTTCAAAAGCAGATTTTTTACTGCAAATAATCTTTAACGTGGCGATTCTTCTCAGTGAAAAATAATCGTGTTTCCCCTTTGAGTTAAGATTACTGTTCTGATCTCATGACAGATATTTGTTCTGATTTTCAGCACAAACTCACTTCATTTTGATAATTTTTTTACTTAATTTCTTCAGTCATTTTGCTTCCTCTCCAGTAAATGTGTCTTGATTTAAGAATCGTGTGATATTTGTGCTGGAAAACAAGACAGAAACACTGAAGAAGAGCATAATTTCTGCAGCGTGCCTGTCCGATTGACAAATATATTAGTTTTCCAAAATGTGCCCGCCTGTAACTCAAGAAGTATTAAAGATATATTAACATCCTTTTAGATTCTGGTTTTCAACAAACATTTCTCTTGGCATCGCTATTTTTAAGGCCCTATATAGTTCAATTCCAGAGATATGGAGATCTCAATGTGGCTCCATGAGTAAATTGTTGAATTTTACACATTTTCAGTGGTCAAAAACAAAATGTGGGTGACTTTGCATTCAGCTGATACTTGTTTCTTTAAAATTTTGATACATTTTTTAACTTAATATCTTCCGTCATTTAGCTTCCTCTCCAGTGAATGTATCTTGATTTAAGAATCTTGTGAAATTTGTGCTGGAAAACAAGACAGAAACACTGAGGAAGAGCATTTTTTTGCACCGTATAATCAGTCTCAGAAATGAAACGTTTTTTGAATGCAGAGTTGCATTTGTTTACAAGAACCCTTCTCAACCGAAGTCCGTACAGTACAGTAGATTCACATTCATGAATAATGGACCAAGAAAGCTTCCAATTATGAGCACGGCTTCCATATTCTTTTATGAAGTGCGGTTGACGGTTATATTATCATGGCAGCGTGTTATAAAAGCCTGCGGTTTGAGATGGAGAGGATCCATCGATTGGGTTTTGCTGAATGCATAATTGCATACGAGGGAATTCGGTTTGTGTGCTGCGTTTTAATGCGTCGCATTCTAAGCTGATTCCTTTCTTGGTAAAAGCTTCTTTCTTCTGAAAACTGATTCCAGCGCAGATCCGAGCCGGACACTTCATCTCACGCCTGCAAGGGTCAGGATTCAGCATCCGCTCCTGATATGTGCGATCATCCATCAAGTGTGTGTTTGAGCTCAGCGGGGGAAAAGATGAAACCTGTTCTCCTTTTCTGTACAGGCAAGCCCACAAGCTGTTTTTAGACGGATACGGGGATGAGGAAGTTAGTGGTTTAGCTTCAGGTAATAGCCTTTTTCACCCTTAAACCATCTGAGTTTCAAGAGTTTCTTAATCTGATCTATGATTTAATCAGTGCTAGTTACTCGCCATTACTATAGCTAAACACTGTAAAATACCATGTTCTTACTCAGTTTTTCTATACATTTCTGGAAACGGCCCCATGATGTTTCCTCTGTTTTGTTGTTGCCATCCGAGGCACGAGCTGTAAAGGCTCCGCCCTCTTCTGGAAAAGGGGGCGGGACCAGCAGCTCATTTGCATTTAAAGATACACTCACAGATTTTTACTGTAAAAGCAAGTTCAATCTGTAAAACCTAAAAGATTGCTACACTATTTTTTTTTTTTTATGTTCAATTCTGGAAAGCACAGATGCCGATTTATTTTTTTATCATAAATTTCAACTTTTTTTTTTTTGACAATGCAGTGTTAAGTGACTTTTAAGATAATGAGTAAATGTTTTCTGCTGATGTGCATCTTCTGTAGTGTGTAGTTTATTTATTCATAAACATGAATTGGGCCCTACGAGCAAACAGGGATAAATATGTAAATTTGTGCCCTGGCTTAAGAATATGATGAATTTCAAACAAACTATAATCAACCTTTTGCTACAGTGTGGCTGTTCTGATGCCATGCAATTACCTGCAACGCAAAGCAGATTTGTATTTTTATTCTACAGCTGCAGATGGAAACATGTTTCAGCACGCACAGAACCTACTGTCTACAGTTACTATAAAAGTGTTGTTGATTGATTAGTGTGAACTGGACAGTGAGGACGGCCTGATGACCATGACCTGAGAGAGATTCGGCTGGTTTGGTGGTCATGTACTGTATGTGACTTTTTGGTTTTTTTCTGTCATGTTTTGAATGTCGTTGTTGCGTTAATTAGGCCAAAGTTTTCTCTTTTGCTCAGCCAGGCTGCATTTATTTGAACAAAATTACAGTAATTAAAAAAAAAATATATTATTCCAATGTAAACTATCTGTTTTCTATGTGAATATTTAGTAAAGTGTAATTTATTCCCGTGATCAAAGCTGAATGTTCATCATCATTACTCCAGTCTTCAGTGTCACATGATCCTTCAGAAATCAGGATAATATGATGATCTGATGATCAAGAAACAGTTATGATTAAATAATCAATGTTGAAAAGTTCAGATTTCTGTGGAAAACGTGATACATTTTATTTTTCAGGATTCTTTGATGAATAGAAAGTTCAAAAGAACAGAATTAGTGGTAATATAATCTTTTGTAACATTATAAATATCCTTATTTACACTTTTGATCAATTGAATGCGTCCTTGATGAATAAAAGTAGTAATTTCCATATATATGGAGTATATGGAGGACCAAACTTGCAGAAAACAAATTCTTTAGTTTAATCCATGATAAAGGTATAAAAACTTCCCAGACTGATGTGAAAAGCAGCACGAGGCTTTAATAAGCATGTGGAGGGTAAGAATCGAGCGTTTCTCTTCACTCTATCTCTCCGTTAGATGCCATCACAACAGTGACGGCGCAGACTGTGAGTTTAATCAAAGGCACAGCGATCTCCTGCTGTAATCTATAGGCGTCATTATAGAAATAACACCCATCAGGCCTATCAAGCTGTCGGTTACAGCGCTGGAATTAAATTCACCCCGACCGGGCGACACTAATCAGTGTCCTGACTGGATTACACGCGACACCGGAGACCCGGGTGACATTTGTGCGGCTGTTTTCTGTGTAAAAATAGTCACTTTTGAGAGGAAAAATCAGCTAGATTCCATTATAGGGAGAAAAAAAGCCAAAATATTAAATGCCATGGATGAATATTTATGGAGTAATTCACTTTTTTTTTGTAGAGGGGGTCAACTTGAAAATGTTCATTTAGAGCCAAATTACAGGAGGGGAACATTACTTTAGAAAGATGGCAGTTTTATTATTTTATTTTTTACACATAGATAGGTAGGTTTGTTAGTGAAATCTTCTGACTTAGACAATGCTTGTTGCATTATATGCCAATGATGACTATTAAAAAATGTGAACAAGCACTTTTTTAAAAGTTTGCATGGCTGCAACTCAAGAAGGATTAATATCTCAACATCCTTTTAGATTTTGGTTCTTAAAAAACATTTCTCTTGGTATTTAATGCCCAATATGGTTAAATTCCAGAGATACGAGGATCTCAATGTGGCTCCATGAGTAAATTGTTGAATTTGACCCATTTTCAGTGATTAAAAACAAAATGTGGGGGACTTTCCATACCACTGCTACTTTTTGTCTTTTAAAGAGGAATGTCTAAAGAACAAATAATGTTGAAACTAGAAATGTATCTCGTTCTCTCTTTCTAGTACGAGAACTAGAAATGTATCTCGTACCCCTCTTCTATGTACCTGTGAGCCAAACATGTTCTTTTTCCAAAGTTTGCGTGGCTGTAACTCAAGAAGTATTAAAGATATATTAATATCCTTTTAGATTCTGGTTTTCAACAAATGTGTCTCTTGGCTTCTCCATTTTTATGGCCTAATATGATTCAATCCCAGAGATATGAGGGTCTAAATGTGGCTCTATAAGTAAATTGTTGAATTTGACAAAAATTTTGATACTATTGACCACAACATTGTTTTAAATAGACTAAAAAATGAATTGCATAAGCATGGTTTAAATCATACTTATCTGACCGTTATCAGTTTGTAGCAGTAAATTAAGAGATGTCTTATCGATCACAAGTTCAGTATGGCGTACCACAAGGCTCAGTACTGGGACCGCTGCTGTTCACTCTGTGCATGCTGCCATTAGGAGATATCATTAGGAAACATGGAATTAGCTTTCACTGTTATGCCGATGATACTCAGCTCTATATTTCTTCAAAACCTAACGAAACTTACCAACTCACAAAATTAATGGAATGCATAGCTGATATAAAAAAATTATATCACTAGTAATTGGATGACTAGTTATTTCCTACTACTTCAGAAAAATTCTGAAAAAAACGAGTTTCTAATTATTGGACAAAACACTATAATACTGTCTAACACTTGATGGCTGCTCTGTCAAGACTTTGAATACAGCTGATAATTATATATTTAAACATGAATGTCTCTATTATTATGTACAATAGCAGTACTGGAAATAAAAATTGAATCTTTAAAATTTTATACCTCAAGATTCAGGAGTCGCAGTGAACTATAACTCTCACAGTGGCGGTCTTAACATAGAGGCATAGGTAGGCGGCTGCTTGGGGCCCCCTACCAGCGGTCGTAATAGGGGGGCCCCCAACCAACCTAAAAAAAAAAAAGAAAAAAAAAAGGAAAAAGCCCCCTTATCATCATGAACGCTTCAAAAGCATGGTAAATGTTATTAATATTCTTAAGAAATACGTTGAAACGAAGTAGTAGGCTAGTTAAAATGTCCAGTTCATGGTTATCTGTCCCTACACACCCCCTACTTTCACAATGAAATGGATTAGTCCATAACGGTGCGCAGCGCGAAAGATAAACACAGTGACAGGACTGTATACATTTCGGTAAGTTGTAGGCTACTGTATCTTTCAACACACGTTACACACCTATTGATCATTCGTGTTTATTTAGCGTACTATTAACTAGGCTAGTGAAGAGAGATGATCGGTTCACGTGCCATTTGAACTGAGGCGCTACAGCGATCTGTCACAAAAAAGCACCAAAACGGTTGGCTATTTATTGTTTGAATTTCGTAATAAATTGACAGAATCTGAGAGCTGAGAATTTGTTCCATATCAAAAGTAACCTTCGCTGTCTAGTCTGTCGGTGTCAGTGTCCTGTTTGCTTCGCGATTTTTCTCTTTGTGAGAAAATGGATGTGTGGCGTGAGAGCGTGCATGAAAATGGTCAATTGCGTGAGTCTCACGGTCAATGCGAAATTATACATAGGCTACTGTAATATCGACCAATCAGTATTTTTCAACCGCGGAAAGAGGACAATAAAAATAGCTGGAGTAACGTTAGACTACAATGTCACATAAAGTTATTACCTCACTAAAGCCATTTAATGACCACGTAAGTTGGCTAGAATTTTTTTTATTTTATAGGCTAATACATTTAGTATTAGTATAAATGTGTATTTTGCACTATAAATATGTGCACTATATTACATATTTATTATTTTACTTATATCATTAAAATATTATAAAGTTGTTGTAATGAAAACCGCACTAGGCCTATATTTAATTTGAGTTGTTATTTTTAACCTTTAATAAATACCAGCTGACAGCGCTGTAGTCTATGTTTACAGCTTTAGGTGAGATTTTCTTTCTTGAGAAAATCTACTGTAGCCTACCTAATATGTTAGGCTGACTACGTCAGACTTCCTACTTCCTCTAATTTCATTTCGCTCCTGTCTACGAAGCAAAGTGAAGTAGCAGAGTCTGGTATTACCAGGCTACTAATATGTATCCAAATTGAATCAAGATCGAAAACCACAAGAATAAAATTTAAATTGTAAAATTTCCTCTCCAACCTTTACTTTACCATAGATTAGCTTTACCTGCCTATCCACCATTCAGTCGTTTTTTTTTTTTTCGTTCTCTTTTAAAGATCGGATGGGGGGCCCCCATACATACCTTCGCCTTGGGCCCCCAATGTGCTAAATCCGCCACTGAACTCTCATATCTAGTTGCATAATCAAACAAACTGACACAAAAATGGCAGACATGCTGTGAATGGGTGCCACGTCGGTGTAATGAATCAGTGTATTTATTTAAAACAATCCGCTCTGCTAAAACGCCCGACTCGATCGCTTCATTGTGTGCGTGTAGCTGTCTTCGTGAAGGTAATTGCTTCTACCTGCGTTGCGATAATGGATCCTGGATGAAGTATTGACCGCCTCTAGATTTTGATTAAGGGCCTGCGGTGCAGAACATGTCTTAATGAAAGTGAGGAATCAGCATTCAAGGTGGCAGCGTCCACTCGCTGATTATGTGCGGGTCTCCGGCGAGCGAGAGGAGACACTGGAATCTGTTCTGTATTCCTAAATGCTGTAAGTAGAGGATGTTATAAGTGTCTTTATGGGATTAAAAGGTCAGCTGTAATCAGTTTTGATTCAGATCCATGATATCTGGCTGGTCAAACTCGATGATGAAAATATTGCACTTCACACTAAGGAACTCACCCGGTTATGCAAATGCATGTCTTTAAAGTATTAATAGCAAGAATTAGCAAGTGAAATGACATCAGATTTACTATAAGTGTCATTTGGATTTCACGCACGAGAACGTTTCCATGAGAAACCAGTAAATCTGTCTGTGTTAAACACCCATCTCAAAGAAGAATCACGCATACAATCCCTTTAATATCTTAATCATTTCTCATAGACAGATATGGGGAAAAGTCTGGAAGAAGCTCAGGCTCGGCTCCTCTACAGATCTCAGCATCGTTTCTCCTCATATTCTCCTCATATTCATACAGTGATCTGAGCTCTCCACATGAATGTGCAGATCTAGACTCTTATTGTTTGACTATAAGACTCTCATCTGTCTTTTTTTCCTCTAGGGGTTTTAAGAGAAATTCTTCTCAGATATTTCCAGTAATTTTCTTCTCTCTCTGTACATATATATCTGTATATATGACTATATACTGAGGTGCCCTTGAGCAAATTCATTCATGATATTTCAAGATATTTAAGATACATGCACACATATATGCCAAAAATGTAGGAGATTTGTATTAATTCAAGAGATATTTGTTTACCGGTATATGTATACATGCACACACACACAATCACACACTCAAACACACTCTCTCAAACAAACAGACACACGCACGCACGCACGCACGCACACACTCTCTCTCTCTCTCTCAAACACACACACACACACTCTCTCTCAAACAGACACACACACACACTCTCTCTCTCTCTCAAACAGACACACGCACACACGCACACACACACACACACACACACTCTCTCTCTCTCTCTCTCAAACACACACACACACACACTCTCACTCAAACAGACACACACACACACTCTCTCTCTCTCTCAAACAGAAACACACACAAACACTCTCTCAAACACACACACACACACACACACACACACACTCTCACTCTCTCAAACAGACACACACAGACACACACACATGCACAGAAAGCAGTTTCAGACAGCTCTTAATAGGACAAAAACACACAATTAAGTTTTGTGGAGTTTCCTTGCAAGCACAATCTTAAATGAGTTAAACAAAGTCTTAAATGAATGTAAAGAGTTGTGAGAAAATGGGATGCTTGTGAGATCCGTGTGATGTGCGTTAAATCTTAAAGTGACAGCAGCATAATAAACCCACTTTAATGTTGAGTTAAAAATATTTTCCTCATATTTTGTCGATTGAATTAAACTTGTAGGGTCATCATTTCTGGCCACTACTGTATGTACTAGAAGAAACATCTCAACTTCAACAAAATCTGCCCGAAACTTCCTTTAATATCTCGAATAAGAGAGTCTCTGTCCGGTGGGAATAACCGTGTGCTAAAGCTGATGCTGTGATGCTGTGATGTGTGTTTGTGTGTGTGTTTGTGTGTGTGTGTGTGTGTGATGTGTGTGATGTGTGTGTGTGTGTGTGTGTGTGTGTGTGTGTGTGTGTGGAGGACACTGTGGTCCAGCTGGTGTGTGTTCAGCGGTCCTCGCGTGAAGGATCGTTCTGTCGGGTCATTGATCAACAATGTCAATCTGTCCTCCAGAGGAACGTATAAATAGAGTGAGACCGGCAGCGCCCGGAACGGTGCTCTTTCTCCTCCGGAAAAGCCGATGAAAGTGTTGAGTGATTTCGTCAGTCGCAGTATTTCACTCTCTCTGTGACGGCCGAGGAAATCTTTATCTTCAGTTGCTAATCGAGCAGATTCACGAGCATACAGAACTGGTGCTGTGGTGAAAATCACACTTTTAATGTTATGTGTCTATGTGGTGTTTTTAATATGCTTTAACACAAACATGTGTAAGTTCATAAGTCGACGGCATTGCTGAGTATTTCCTCCTTAAAACTGCAGTGAACCAAAGACAGTCTCAAAAACACGGTGTGAAATCGCTGGTGTTTCTGACGTCACAAACGACCTTGTAACCAATCAGATCAACGTGTGATCGTCAACCAGTGGATCTCTGAGTGAGGGAGTGAGTGGAGGCGGGGCTCATTTGCATATTCATAGAACCACGCATACTAAATGAGGCAAGGGTGTCGAGTTACATTCAAGATATTTTAAGGCATGAAGACAGGAAAAAATATGTCATTTTGATGATCAAAGATGAGTTTTAAGGGATACAATTATTGACTACAAGGCTTTCGCCTGATACCTAATTTATGATGTTTGCTAAAATATGCGATGGGAAAAAGTGTGCCAAGTGTCACACACTTATCAGAAACAAATATTTACATAGATACAGAATAGAGACTTTCCACACACTCAAGTGAACCTGCATGACTTTATTTCTTCAATGCCGTCTCCTGGTGTGTGTTGCATGAACATTTTGTGAATGTATTGAGATGTTGTCCATATATATTTATATAATATATACTCAAACTATTTTATATACAAGTTGGGTGGAAAAACCAATAAGCTTCTGCTTCATCCCACTCCTTTTCGAACATATTGAAATTATTGTTATAATACTTTATAGGTATTGATTTTTCTCTCGGTATGTTGCAACATACTTTACTTATTTGGATCTTTTGTTGTTGGAAGTAAAACTGCAGAATGAGGAGAGATGTGCTGAGACGCTGTGGTGTGTGTGCAGACCTGGACGAGCCCGTGGTGACGGTGCATCAGAGCATCGGTGAAGCCAAAGAGCAGTTCTACTACGAGCGGACGGTGTTCCTGCGCTGCGTGGCCAACTCCAACCCCCCCATCCGCTACAGCTGGAACCGCGGACGGGACGTGCTCTCGCAGGGATCCGACAAAGGCGTGGAGATCTACGAGCCCTTCTTTACCCAGGTAAGAATGCAACCCTTGCTGGAAGGAATACTGTAGTTTTCCAGTGCAAGCTTGTGAACATGCTTAAATCAAGATGCATTTACTGGAGATGCAAGATAGTAAGCCTTGAAGAAATGTATCTGAATGTGAATTGGGTCATAAAAATTATGTCAATTCAAAGGGAAAAGATTCTGACCTGGAAACTAGAATTTTTTTGCATTGTACCATGCTGCTCACTTAATAATGTTCACTCTTAGAAGAAAAAAGGTTCTATCGGCGCTACGGAACGTCCCTAATAATAATAATAATAAAACCTTTATTTAACCAGGTGAGCACATTGAGAACACTTTCTCATTTACAATGGCGACCTGGACCTAAAAGGTTCTACACAGAACCCTGAACACAGAAGGGTTCAATAAAAAGGTTATATATATGGAACCTTTTAGGGGTTCATTCATTATCATTTGTTTTGTCCTTTCCGGATTAAATATTTCATATTATTGACTAACATCAAGACCCTAAAATGTATTTATGAATGCATGTGAATGATCACAAAATTCAAGATATGGGGGTTAGAAAATGTATATTTTTATATGATTTTCTGTAGTTAATCAATATCACACGAAGAGTGCCATTTCAGTTTTTCTCCTCCAAAAATCAGCATGATTAAAATGTTGCAGAATAATGTAATATATGAATGAATAATAGCCTATAAAGAACCTTTGTGCAAAAAGAAATCATTATGGCTGCGTCCGAAATCGCATACTTCCCTACTATATAGTATGCGAAAAACAGTACGCGAGCAGAGTAGTATGTCCGAAATCATAGAATTCTAAAAACAGTAGCGAAAAGTCCCCGGATGACCTACTACTTCCGGCGAGATTCTGAAGTGCGCATACGATGGACACTTTAATATCCCATGATGCCACGGGAGAGGAGTTGTTGTCATTATATTTGAAAATGGCGGAAACCGGAGACGCGGCTGTAACGTTAGCTATGGGGTGTAGAGATAAACACACACACACATGCGTATCTCTATTGATTCATTCATGTTTATTTATCGATGGTAATATCACAGCAAATAAATGGCTTTTTCCTTGCCAAAAATCAACATCTGTCATTGTTCATTGTGTGTGCGTTTTATGAGGTAAAATGTATTAGGTAAATAAATGTTATTTGAGAAACTCCACAAAAGCCGTGATCTGCGAGCAGCTGACCGACGCCTGCTCTTGACTGTCGGCTCGGACGACGTAAAAACGCAGATGAAAACAGAAAGCAGAACTAAAAACAGTGTGAAGTTGGTGCAGTCAGTGGAACGGGCTCTTTAAACTTTCGCACTGTTATGACAGCGTATGTCACACGACAACAACATGGCGCATTTAGTACGTCCGGATTTATTCATACTACCCGTATTCATACTCTATAGAACGTACTTTTTTAACGGTCGCGAAGTACGTTCTTATTTAAATGTAGTACCTACTCACATAGTATGCGATTTCGGACGCAGCCTATAGAACCTTTTAGCATAAAAGGTTCTTTGGAGTAGAGTAAAGAACCCTATGGTTCTATATAGAACCCCAATGAAGCCTTTTTTCTAAGAGTGTTGGGTTAAAAATAACCCAACTGTGGGGTGGTATAACCCTTGCTGAAAGTGCAAGCTTGTGAACTGCAAGATGCATTTACTGGAGACGCAAAAGGACTGAAGATATAAAGCTTTGAAAAAATGAAGTGAGTTTTTGCTTAAAACAAGAACAAGTATCTGCCAATGGGGACAGAAAAATGATCATTCAAAGGAAAACAAGATTCTGACCTGGAAACTTGAAAACAAGAAAAAAAATATGGACGAAAAATATAATTTTCTTGCATTGTACCATGTTGGTAATACATCTGCTAAATTAGTTCATGTAAATGAATTTCTTTGAAGTACCTGAAAATGGTCATTGTACAGTATTAAAGTAGACTACTATCATTTAAAAATGTTGCAATTAAAACAATGTAAGTTGTTTGGAGTAAGTTTTACAAGAAAATACTGTGTTCAGTGTGTTTGTAATTATTTGTGAAATTTACAGCAAATTTTTCTTTACTGCATATTAAAGAAACTTGATGTTTATGTGTTTGATTATTACACGCGTATATTTGCATTCTAAGAAGAAAAGGTTCTATTTGGTTTCGTCAGAATGGGATCATTTGATGGATTTAGTTTCAGTTCATTAATTTTGTTGTAATTCATTTTTTAATTGAAATCTAATTTAATAAATTAAACAGCTCGTAGACACACTTTATGAAATAACCCATTAAACATGAAAGTATTTAAGACATTTCTCTTTATATAGAGATTTTTTGGCATAAAGGGTTTTGTCAAATTAAGTCAAGAACCCTAGAGTTCTATATAGAAATTTGTTTCACACTTTATTTTGATAGTCCACTTTAGATATTCTACTATAAGTAACTTTGCAACTACATCAACCAGTTTGCTTAATATCACTTTATTTTGACATTTTGAAGTAACTTTACGAGTACAACTCTACTAACTCTACTAATACTCTAATGAGAGTTAGTTGATGTAGTTGTATGATGTCTAAAGTGTACCATCAAAAATAAAGGGCGTTTTTAAAGATGTACAGATAAACATAATAATCAATAAACAGAAGATAACAACCCAGCTAACAGGAATGACCAGGCAAAAGTTATGAACAAACTTTCCAGTAATGTGAATAGAAGAATTATCTGGTCTATTATTTATACATCATTCATGGAATGTTTTTCTGAATCATTTTATGTGAATGTTTAACATTTTTAAATGTAACGGAATGTTTCGGAATGTTCAGAGGACATTTAAAAGTAACATTTTTCATTATGCAAAATGGAATGTTGATTTAAAAAAAGATTTTAAGATTTCTTAACTGTAATAAAGCGTGGAGTGAGTGAGTGTATTCCTCCCGTCCCGTGACACACACACGATAAAGAGAAACAGAGACAGGACGAGCGAGCGAGACTAAAGCTGTTCTCATGACATCTACAGCGGAAACAACACGAGCTCCTGACGGCTTCACTGACACACACACTCTTCTAGAAGCGCGGGAAACGGTGGGATGACGTTTAGTGCCAAAGCAAAGGAAAAAAGCTTGAGACGAGGCTGATGTGTGCGCGCTATCACCTTAAAAACCACAGAAGATACAGTCCTCACGTACTGATGTTGTACTTCATTATCATGCTCACCAAAGCTGCCATTATTTGATCAAAAATACAGTAAAAACAGTGAAATATTATTCTAATGTAAATCAGCTGTTATCTATGTGAATATATGTTAAAGCGTAATTTATTCCTGTGATCAAAGCTGAATGTTCAGCATCATTACTCCAGTCTTCAGTGTCACATGATCCTTCAGAAATCAGGATAATATGATGATCTGATGATCAAGAAACATTTATGATCATTATCAGTGTTGAAAACAGTCATATTTCCATGGAAATGTCATACATTTTATTGTTCAGGATTCTTTGATGAATGGAAATTATAAAAGAAATAGAATCTATTGTAACATTATTAATGTATTTACTGTCACTTTTGATCAATTGAATGCGTCCCTGATGAATAAAACCATTAATTCAATGATATAAAACTGTCCGATAAAATGTATTTTTCAGCACACGTACACACACACTTTTCCAATTTAGACACGTTCATTCTTTCTGAGATAACTCTCATTAGAGTATTAGTAGACTGTTAGTAGAGTTAGTTGACTTGTACTTGCAAAGTTACTTCAAAATGTCAAAATAAAGTGATATTAAGCAAACAGTATATTCTATTGACTGCTAGTTGATGTAGTTGCAAAGTTACTTATAGTAGAATATCTAAAGTAGACTATCAAAATAAACTGTAACTAAAAAAAGGTTCTATATTTAACTCTATGGTTCTTGACTTCATTTTATAGAACACTTTATGCCAAAAATGTTCTACAAATGTCTTAAATAATTGAATGGGTTATTTCATAAAGTATGTCTACGAGCCGTTTAGTTTACGAAATGTAATTTGAATAATTAAAACAAAATGGATGAACTGAAACTAAATCCATCAAAAATCCCATTCTGACGAAACCAAACAGAACCTTTTCTTCTTAGAATGCAAACATACGCGTGTAACAATCAAACACATAAACGTCAAAGTTCAATGATAAAGCTCTCCGATAGCAGTTCTTTTTCAGCACACGTACACACACACTTCTCCTATTTAGACACGTTCATTCTTTCTGTCTCTCTGATCTCGTTTGTGGATTTTTATTCCAATTGGTTTCCCATCAGGATGTTGGCAGGCGACGGCGGGAGCGGTATCAGCCAGACGCAGACGCGGAGGTGACATAGACAGAGTCCGCCTAATGAAATTACGTGTGGGGAGAGGGCGAATGATCGTCGGAATATGAAAGCGAGGGAAGCTCTTAGTTGTGAGGACTGTATCTGTCTGATATTATAATCTGCAGTGATGAGTGGGACGCCACATCAAAGCCAGCGCTCTGTGTTTCTCTCGGATGGGAAGATAATTTACAAGCTTTCAGGACCGATGGGCCTAAAGACCCCCTGCGTTTCCGTGCCGTATGGCGGTGGAGAAACACGATAAGGCGCCGCCGACGCATTTATCGTTTCCTCACATTAAAATTCCAAAGGTTGTCTTTGAAATGAGCAACGCCGTGAATGGGTTTGCAGTGGAACGGTAATGAGATACAGATTAATGATGAACTGGCGGCGCTGATGAAAGCTGTCGGCGACTGATGCCTTCCAGCGTCCGATGCGTTTCTCGTACTTCGAGAAGTTCAGAATATAACGCTGTACTGCGAACGCATGTCCTTCATGCACTGGGGTTTTTGTTTTGTATATGTGACCCTGGATCACAAAACCAGTCTTAAGTCGCACGGGTATATTTGAGCCAATAGCCAACAGAACACTGTATGGGTCAAAATTATCGATTTTTCTTTAATGCAAAAAATCATTAGGATATTAAGTAAAGATCATGATCCATGAAGATATTTAGTAAATTTCCTACCTTAAATATATAAAAATGTTATTTTTGTAAGTGGATGCAGCACAATCGCCAACAGAAATGGAAACCTTTAAAGGAGATTTTCTCAATATTTAGATTTTTTTAATTTCAAATAGTTGTATATCTGCCAAATATTGTCCTATCCTAGCAAACCATAAATCAATGTAAAGCTTATTTATTAGATGTATTAATCTAAAATTTTTTTTAAAAAATGGACACATAAGACTGCTTTTGTGGTCCAGGGTCACATGGATTTAGTTGCTGGCTTTTTTATTTACTAAACCCACTCAAAACACGTGATGGCTTAAATTTACAGTGAGATTTTGCATTGCACTGTTTTAGCATAAACTAATAAACTTAACGTGATGCATATTTGTCAGACAAGGTCAGAAACATTGCATGGTTTATAATTTGCATCTATTTGATTTTATTTAAATAATCATGTTTTTAAAATGCATTTATTCAAATTGCTTAGAATCAGCATTGTTGTGTTCATTGTGAAGATTTAGTCTGTTCAACATTATTAAAATAGGGCTGTGGAACAAGCAATATTCAATTAGTTAAAATGTATTGAAAAATGGTTATTATAGTTAACTAAAACTACAACTGAAACTAAAATTATGTAGGCCACTTATTACTGGTAACATCAGACATCTGACATTATCAGGCCCACAAATATTCACCCATTTCATTATTGTACATAATATTCAACATTATTTATAGTAGTTTAATGTAGTACTGACTCTAAACCTCTGAAAACTTTAATTATTCTCGCACAGTAATTTTTATTTTGGGTGTCCACAAAACTATCCACAAAAAATATTGTTACTATATCCACGATACATATGGTTGCATTTTTGTATTGCGATATATTGTGACACGATTTATAATTACACCCCTATTGCCACAAAACCACTCTTGCTGCAGCATCTGGATCAGTTACAGATGTTTGACTGATACTGGAAGGAGAGGTCATTACAATAGTCCAGTCTGGAGAGAACAAGAGCTTGGACCAGGAGTTGTGTAGCTCCAATTGGAAGGGTCTGATCCTCCTAATGTTGTATACGGCAAATCTGCAGGACCGGGCAGTTCTAGCAGTGGGATCTGTGAAGTTCAATTGATCATCAATCACAAATACAAGGTTCCTGGCTGTCCTGAGAGGAGTTATGGATGATGAGCCTACAGCTGAATGGAGGAGTTGTGATGAAGTGTTGGGTTGGCCGAGACCACAGAACAACAGTTCTGTCTTCACAAGGTTTAGCTGAAGAAATGTCTGTCAGGCTGAGATGTGAGCTGTCAGATAATCTGTCTGAAATGAAAGGTAGAGTTGTGTCTCATCAGCGTAGCAGGGATGGGAAAAACCATGTTTCTGAATGACAGATCCTAGTGATGACATATACTGTAGATGTAGAAGAGAAGCGGTCCCAGCACTGCGCCCTGAGGTACTCCAGTATCTAGATGATAACATGATGAGAAAAACATGTTTCTGAATGACAGATCCTATTGATGACATGTAGATGTAGAAGAGAAGTGGTCCCAGCACTGAGCCCTGAGGCACTCCAGTAGTTAGATGTTGGTCTTAGACGCCTCAATAGTTTGAATTAGTTTTTATGTATATATTTTCTGTTTTAATTTTTTTATTTATTTAAAATGTTAGTAAATTTGTTGAAGCGGTCCCAGCACTGAGCCCTGAGGCACTCCAGTAGCTAGATGTTGCAACTTAGACACCTCAATAGTTTGAATTATTTTTTATTTATATATTTTCTGTTTTAAATTTTGTTTTATTAAAAATTTTAGTAAATTCGTTGTGTGGTTTTGTCATTTTTATAAGTTTTAAAAAATATATATTTTAATTATATGTCTGTATAATTAAAAAAAATTCAGTTCTAGTTAATTTAGTATATCAAGTTCAACTAAATTAGCTGAAATAAAGTATATTATAAAGTATAAAGTCAGGTATTATCTTACCTTACACTCTTTCACCATTGAAACTGAAGCATCACCTAGAATTCATGTTTGGAATCTGTGAACCATGAAGCTCCGCCTTCTTTGATTTAATTGGTTCTCTCACTCATCGTGACATTGATGTGCGCTGAGGCAGCCCAGCCTAAAAATTCACTTTTAAAACTTCTGGTCAATAAACAGAGCAGCATGAACAATACTGTCACCATTATGTTCTGTTAGTTTCTGTTTTCAAGGAGCTTCAGTTTGTTTTAATTTGTCACGTGTCCTTGGTTAAGTTCATTATATAGTTCAGTTGTACCAGCTGTATTCTCTTAATCATCTCATTTGAGTTTTTTTTACTTAAGTTGTACCCTTGTTTTCTTTCCTTGTTCGGATCACTGTTATGTTTAGTTATGTTTGCTATCGCCTGTCTGAGGTATTATGATTAAACTTTGAGTATTCTGAACTTCATCTTTCTATCTTCGTCTTCCTGCTTGAAACACGACTGTGACAAATACATATTGTGAGGAACAATTTGGCCTTTTTTTAATTGTGATCCTCCTGCTCAATGCCTAAGATGGTTTCAGCCCTGGATAAACTTTCCATCAGGCTTTGGAAATTTGGAAATATGGACATATTTGACAGAAAACGTGCTCAATAATCTACTTGATTCCAGTTCTGCCGCATCTATTCTATTAATAAGTGCATTGAAGCACACATTTGCATACATTTCTCTCTGTCTCTCGCTCTGAGCTCCAGGGGGAAACGAAGATCCTGAAGTTGAAGAACCTGAGACCCAAGGACTACGCCAACTATAGTTGCATCGCCTCCGTACGAAACGTGTGCGGCATCGCTGACCGCAAAGTCGTCTTCAGACTGACCAATAAAACAGGTGAGGATCTTCAGGCGCAGATATACTCACAGTGAAGTATGTAAGCAATGAGGTACTCGAGGCGAGTGCTGTATGGGGAATAAGTCTCGACTTGAAGTGGAGTCAGACGTGACTTATTCACAATACAGCACTAGCCTCGAGTACACTGTAAAAAATTTGTTTCATGATTTGTAATCACAATACTTTTTCTTTTGTCAAATCAACTTAGATCATTTATGTGGTTCAGATACTATAATATTTTGAGTTTCTGATGATTAAACCAATTTTTATCATTGTATTAACAAAATTTTTCAATTTCAATGAACTTAAAATTTTAAGTTAACCAGGTTACTTAA
>JAULUF010000010.1:1065000-1070000 GCA_031834385.1 Semotilus atromaculatus
TGCTACATAAAAAAAAAGATTACTTTTATTAATCAAGGATACACTAAATTGAAGAAAATAGATTTACAATTTGACAAAAGATGTCTATTACAAATAAATGTTTTTCTTTTGAAGCTTCTGTGCATTAATATGTGTATGGATTATTATCACGGTTTAATTTGTTGTAATATGTAAATTATCTTATTTATAAATCCTTATTTTAAATAATTTTGTATTAATATATCAATTATTAATAATTAATCAATAATCAATTAAAAATATATATACAGTATATTTATTAATAATTATGCATTAATAGTCAAGTTGAGTCACCTTCATTTATACAGCGCTTTTAACTATATAGATCGTTTCACAGCAGCTTTACAGTGATAACAGGAGATTACAGTAACAGAGATTGTTTGGCTTTACAGCAGATCTAGAATAAAGTTATTGTCCAGATAAGGTTAGTTTTGATTGATTCACTTCCGTTGTAAATATCATTAGTTATTAACTTAGGGGCTGCCGACACGACACCGTTTTTTTAATTTTATTTTTTATGCAAGCTTTAAAAACCCAAACCTACCCTAAACCAAAAATTTTAGTCTATAGATATGCACATTTGAATATGTGCGCAGGCGTGTAGTCTTTCTTTACAAATTGACCTAAATAATGACTTGTCTGGCCTTAAAAATGTATAATACACAATTATTTATCGGATACAGTCTGGATCTGATGACTAGCTGTAGTTTGTTTATTAAGCGTGCAGGGCAACCACCCTTAAGAGCATTACAATAATCAAGCTTTGAGGTCATGAACGCATGAACAAACTGTGTTATTAAACTGCAAAAATATATATTTTATTGTTTTTGTATAGATATATATATGTTTTTTTGGGTGTGCAATATTAGGCAGGTGTGTTTTCGGGAGGTCTTGCATGATTCACACTAGCAATGTTTGTTTTCATCACCTTGAAGAATGTGTGTTTTTCTCTCCTAGGTTATGAATATGAGATGCATTATTCAGACGGCATCTGCTGCATTAGCTGCGTCATTGTAAATGAAGATGCATTTGCTTTTGCAGTGAACTGAGGTTTTATAAGAATGCGCTTTTATCTGTTCTCACACTGGAAGCACGAGTGTTACTGCGTTCAATCACACACACATCAAAGCGTTTCAGAGGAGCTCAACAAAGCGCAGGCCGCAGCATCAATAATGCATCACAAACGTGCTTTTGTGTGTTAACTTGCATTTTCTGCCCCGGTGCTTCTAAAGCCGGCCTTTCTCTCTGCTTCCAACTCTCAGTGCAGATTCCTGTGTCCTTTCATATGAGCTGCATGTCTTTCTGCTTCGTTCTGGCTCTGTTTCCGTTCGGATGCGTTAAAGCTGAATAAAGCCCTTCCTTAAACCCGACACACAGCTTACAAACGCACACACGTATAAGCACTGGAGTTCCTCATGTGAATGGGAAAGTTGCATTTGTGCAGGACGTCCTCATGGAAGTTGTATTCTTGTTGTTTATGTGTCTGTGTGGGGTTTTTTGTAATAAGTTAAGTTATAAAAAACGTTATTTCTGAGTGTTCTCTGAACGTCCAAAACATTAAGGTTCATTTTATCATTTTGCAAATATCATAGGAACGTTAGCCTACTTTTGAATGTTCTCTGAACGCTGTAAATGTACCAACACGAATGTCCAACTAAGACAATTTTTAAAGTCCCTGTGGTGTAAATCCAGCTTTTAATGTTGTTTATGTGTCTATGTGGTGTTTTTAATACGCTTTAAGACACACATGTGTAAGTTCATAAGTCGACAGCATTGCTGAGTATTTCCTCCTTAAAACTGCAGTGAACCAAAGACAGTCTCAAAAACACGGTGTGAAATCGCTGGTGTTTCTGACGTCACAAACGACCTTGTAACCAATCAGATCAACTTGTGATCGTCAACCAGTGGATCTCTGAGTGAGGGAGTGAGTGGAGGCGGGGCTCATTTGCATATTCATAGAACCACGCATACTAAATGAGGCAAGGGTGTCGAGTTACATTCAAGATATTTTTTGGACCTTTACAAAATGTAATTTTGGTGATCAGAGATGAGTTTTAATGGATACAGGGGATCTTTAAATGTGTGTCGCTGCACACAGTTTCCAGAATTAGTTTTGGAAGATAATAGTGCATTTCATTCTGAATGGTTGCATAAATTGGTACGTTTTTGCATAAACTGTCTTAAGAACTAGTTTGACCAACAATATATAATCAGTCTTACTGTTCAGATTTTTAAAACTTTAAGCAGTTATGACCAGTCAAAAAGTTTATGCTGCTTTTCCTTTAAGACTGGACATAACGTTTTAGTCAGTATTATAAAAATGTAAATTGGTCTAATTTGAATATGAAAAGATTATCCCTTGACTAACTGTTGGTTGAAGTAGTGAAAAATATATAAAACCCAAAAATAATAAAATATATATATTTTGCAAAAACAAGAAAGCAATAAAAAATATATTTTTCTTTTTGGGGATATATATATATGTATATATTAAAATATGTCTGGCTACTATTGCACACCCAAAAATAAAACTATAAGCTTTTGCAAAATATATATTTCTTTTTAAGGCCTTTTTTTTTTGCAGTGAAATAACAGTTTATATACTGTATGTATGTATGTATATGTACATATATATATATATATATATATATATACACACACACACATATAAGAAACAAATGTAATTTTTCAGTAGTATATTTCAACCTTCATCACTGTAAACAGGACAGATGCTTTGAATTAATTGAGTTATAGTCTATTCAGAGCTTTAATATGACTTTAATCTGAATTTGAATATTTTGCCCCCAAGAGAAATTCGATTTATTTAATTTTCTCTTCAAGCAATTAGATTTCATCTTTCCCAGATTATTTGTGATATTTTATCAGGACTCATCTCATCTGCTCAGTGTTTTCCAGGAAAGTGCTGCGGCGGCAGATTCACAGATATAAACGCTCTCTCTCTGATAGATGATGATCTAATACGATTTGCGTTTGTTGATTTTGAGTCTACAACATTTTTATTATCTGGTCCGGCGGAGAAAAGCTCTGATCAGCGTCACGGGTGTCTTTTGTGGCCGTTATCTGCCTTGAAAAGGTCACCGTTTCTGCGTGTTTTTCAGCTCAACAGGGTGAGAAATGAACACCCGCCAGACACCAAACGCAGGTAATTGTGTTTTATCTCGAGTCACTCGAGCGGGTGACCGGCTCACATTGACCTTTCACATTGTTCAGTGCTGTGACCGTCTTGATGAAGTAGCATTTGAACTACTTTTACATGCATATATTTATTTGAAGCCATATGATAGCCTTGATGATGTTTTCAGGCTCTACTAGAACAGGTTTTCCTGCTGTAATGTTGATTATTCTCCTCATATTCTCCATTGTTGCGGCTCCTCTCTTCCCAGTCTGTCAGTAACGCTCTGTTTACTTCCTGTCTCTATGAAGCCCCTCCTCCTGAAAAGCACACTGTGCTCTGATTGGTCGGCTGGATCAGTGTGTTGTGATTGGTCGAGGGCTTTGAGTGTGTTTGGGAAATGTCCCGCCCCTTTCCATAACCGCCAGTTTAACACACTACTGACTAACTCCACCAGGCCCTGCCCCTTTATTCTGCATATGAATTATTATAATGAGGAATATTGTGACGTGTTCGTTCCCGGAAGAAACTCGAGATACAGTGGAGGCAATTTATTTTTATTCATCAAGGCCGCATTAAATTGATCAAAAGTTCACAATATTTCACAAATATTTCACAATTTTTTACTGTATTTTGATCAAACAAATGCAGCCTTTTTGAGTAAAACAGAAAAAAAACCTTTTTTTAAAGAAATCTCATCCCAAACTTTTGAACAGTAATTATTTTAAAGCTTATTTTAAAGGGAATCATGGGAATGTCAATTTAAGGTTTTTCACTGTAAATCATACAATGACTTGTTCTTTTTCACTTCCAAAAACTCTCAATTTAAAGGTATTTTACTGTAAAATTACATTAAATATATACGGTTGGATCTATCACAGTTATTCACCGTATTTACGGAAACTTTAACCAGTTACCAGTTTTTCACCGTGCCATTTTTACAGTCTATCACCATTTAAATCCCAGTGTATTTGTTGAGTTGCGTGTCATCAATGTGAGTGTACGGCCGCGTGATGAACACACACACACTGATGTGAGTGACGGCCGCGTGATGAACACACACACACTGGTGTGTTGAGTCTGATAGGCTGCTGTTGTTTCTGCTATCTCCATGTTCTTCACGTCCTCCTCCTCTTATTAGCTGATAATGTCATGCAGGAGAGGATGAAGAGATTCCTGCGCTCTGAATGCTCTTTTGTTTGCAAGATAAAATTCTGAGCGCCATAATAAACCGTCTGCATGCGAAATGAATCTAGATGTGTATCTGAAACACTGACGAACGTTTGCCTTTCCAGAGGACGAATCTTCAGTTCAACTTAAAATACTCCTACTCTACTTTTGCAGCAGTTTATATTATATTCTCCTGCGCTTTTACTAAAGCCTTCATGTATAATGCATTATAAAGGTGTTCATAATGTACATTAAAATGCATTATAAAGGTGTTCATAATGTACATTATAATGCTTTATATCTTTTCATATGCAAGTGTACCAAAGGTCAAAGTACTTTTCAAGCAGTTTCAAACATCATAATAAACACCATCAACGCTAAATATGAAGAGTGATGCATAAAATAAGATGTACACTAACATAATTATGGTAAGACTTTACTTGCCTGTATATAATGGATTATAGATGTATTTTCAATGTATTAATTATGCACCTTACAATGCATTGTAATGAATAACTAATCACAGTTATAAAACATTATAATACTCATCTATTCATTGAACACACATTTAGAAAGTATAATGCATCAAAAAACATGATAAACAACCAGATTTTACAAAAAATCTGCAAATATTATAATGCATTTTAACTTTGACAGATTTTGACAGGTCTTGATTGGA
>JAULUF010000010.1:1075000-1105000 GCA_031834385.1 Semotilus atromaculatus
CTGCTTCAGATATGGCTGTTATTGGCTGAACTGCTTCAGATCTGTCTGTTATTGGCTGAACTGCACCAGACCTGTCTGTTATTGGCTGAACTGCTTCAGATATGGCTGTTATTGGCTGAACTGCTTCAGATATGGCTGTTATTGGCTGAACTGCTTCAGATATGTCTGTTATTGGCTGAACTGCACCAGACCTGTCTGTTATTGGCTGAACTGCACCAGACCTGTCTGTTATTGGCTGAACTGCACCAGACCTGTCTGTTATTGGCTGAACTGCACCAGACCTGTCTGTTATTGGCTGAACTGCTTCAGATATGTCTGTTATTGGCTGAACTGCTTCAGATATGTCTGTTATTGGCTGAACTGCTTCAGATCTGTCTGTTATTGGCTGAACTGCACCAGACCTGTCTGTTATTGGCTGAACTGCTTCAGACCTGTCTGTTATTGGCTGAACTGCTTCAGACCTGTCTGTTATTGGCTGAACTGCTTCAGATATGGCTGTTATTGGCTGAACTGCTTCAGATATGGCTGTTATTGGCTGAACTGCTTCAGATATGTCTGTTATTGGCTGAAGCGCAGGGCTCCACCGCAGTAGTTTGAAAAGTGTCTGTCAAATGTCAGCTTGCCCTGTTGCTCCGTCGGCACCTTTGTCAAAGTACTCTGTACTTTTTATGAAAAATAAATGTAGAGAAGTTGAATACTTTATTTTTATTTTACTCAAGTAAGAGTAAAAGTACCACAATTTAATTATACTCAAGAAAGTAGAAAAAATTTAAAAATCTACTCAAGTACTGTAACGAAAGTATTTGTAATTAGTTACTTTCCACCACTGGCACACACACACATATACACGCACACACACACACGCACGCACACACACACACACACACACACACACACTACATGATCTGACCATGTATTCACTGAGGATTTGATTGGTAAATTCCCCTTGACTTCAGGCTTGAACCGCGTCCATTACAGTGTTGTTTAGTTAATTGCATTGATTAGCGTCCTCAGCTTCGGCTCTCCACATCAAACATTAATGCTCTTATCTGACTATACGACGATCCTCTGATAATCTTAAACAATACGATCAATCACACCTGTGTTTGTTCCCTCATTATGGGTTTGGATCATTGTGAATATCCATCATGCACGAGTGTACGAGAGTAGTGCGCACTTACTGCTGGACGGAGAACATCAAGCCAACATTTAAACTGTCCTCTGATTGTTAGATAAGGCTTTGAATATGTCATTTGCTCAGATGAAAGGCTCTGTTGTGTGAGTGGAAGATGAAACTGGGTCATCTGGGGCACGTTCAAGATCACAACGGTGCGCAACGTTTTGCTACGGTTTCCGGGTTGAACGTCATGTTTCCTGGAAACGGCGTGAACCGGTGTGCAACGGGGTTTGAGATGCGTTTTCTCTTGTTTGGTGGGCGTGTCAGAACTGCAGTCCAATCAGCAGCAACATGTATATAAAGCACGCGGTGTTAAAGTGAACGCGCACAATGGAAGTAATTTAAGAATGTGTTTAACTGAGGATATTAGAAGACGTGTTTGTCATAAGTTTTATTGTAAAAATATAGGATATCAACATAATTATGTAGTTGTTTATATTTTTATCTTCATTGCAACATTTGGTATAGAAATAAACAATGGTAAAGTGCTTTTCCTAAAAATGAGAAAGAAAATACAGGGTATTAATAAAACAGTATGAACAACAAATAAAGTCTGTATGTGAGGCTATATAGATGTGTTTAGTCTGAGGTAAGATGTGTGCTTCCATTTCAGTTTCCACAAATCCCTTCACTTGATTGGGATGTTCTCTTGTGTTCTGGCCAGCAAGTGCAGTAACTGTAACATCGGTCATATTTTGTAGTATTAAACACATATTTATACCGACTTCATCAGGCTCCGAAAATTCTTCACAAAGAACACAAAAAGCCTTCTCAGCTGCCGTAGTTGCAACTCTTGCGTCATCACAACAGTGCGTTCAAAACGTCACCGTTTCTGTTTAAAAAACGTTCTGCAACGTTTAGTCTGCGCTGAACGCAGCCCAGAACTCCTCTTACACCCAGACTGGGACTGGCTGTCAGCTGATTGGGCGTGTCCTGTGATGAGGCTGTCAGCTGATTGGCCATGGGCGTGTCCTGTGATTAGGGTGTCATCTGATTGGGTGTGTCCCGTGATGAGGCTGTCAGCTGATTGGGCATGTCCTGTGATGAGGCTGTCAGCTGATTGGGTGTGTCCTGTGATGAGGCTGTCAGCTGATTGGGTGTGTCCCGTGATGAGGCTGTCAGCTGATTGGGCGTGTCCTGTGATGAGGCTGTCAGCTGATTGGGCGTGTCCTGTGATGAGGCTGTCAGCTGATTGGGCGTGTCCTGTGATGAGGCCGTCAGCTGATTGGTTGTGTCCCGTGATGAGGCTGTCAGCTGATTGGCCGTGGGCGTGTCCTGTGATGAGGCGGTCAGCTGATT
This sequence comes from Semotilus atromaculatus, assembly GCA_031834385.1. NCBI lineage: Eukaryota > Metazoa > Chordata > Actinopteri > Cypriniformes > Leuciscidae > Semotilus > Semotilus atromaculatus. The sequence continues at coordinate 1,077,477 of JAULUF010000010.1, forward strand.
GGGTGTGTCCCGTGACGAAGCTGTCAGCTGACTGGCCGTGGGCGTGTCCCGTGATGAGGCTGTCAGCTGATTGGGCGTGTCCTGTGATGAGGCAAGAGAATAAGAGAATATAGAAAGAGAATATAGCCTACATGCGTATACAAATGTTGTCAATATACAAAAAAGTATTAAACACAAATCAAAGGCTAAAGAAAATAAAATTAACATTTGGAGCGGCACACACACAATGGCGCGTTAATGAATGGTGACGTGAGAAGGAGAAAAGATCGTCACAGGATCATTAACATCCCGCCGGATAGCCTGAATCCATTTCCGTCGAACTTCATCATCAACAGGGAACTGAGGGAAGGAATGAAAACGACAGATATGGCTGCTTTTGGGAATAACAAAACAATAACTCTTACTCGTAGCTTGAGCCATTTGTTCTGACCGGTGCGGAAGAAGATTACCACGACGATTGCGTACTTTCGGTCACAAATACGGAAGTTGTGAGAAAGGTCTATTGTGTCGTATATCGAGAGAAGCGCTTCAGGAACAGGAACACGTGTGGGCGGGGCTTGGTTGTGTCTGTGGGGAGTCGATTGGCTGGTTGTGGTTTGCTATTGGCTGATCTCATGTGAGTGACAGGTTGCCCCGCCCACATCATCAGAGAAGAGAAGAGCTGGATTATTCTGATTCAAGATTATTAAAAAATAATGGTGTGCACCGGTGAATCATTTAGAATAAACACTGCAATATTTAATTAAATAAAACAACAACTTTGATTTCATGGTGACTTTAAGCTCTGCACATTTTTGGTCCCTTCTTACACCATCCAGAGTTTTTCTCGCTCATTAGGCGCTATATTCTTTTCTTTATGTGAAACTGCACAGCTAATGGTTTATTCAGGAGGAGTGCGCCGAGATTTCCCCCTCTGATAGCAGAAGGATTAAATAATGAGGAAGTGCATGGAATGACGAACACCTCGTTCTCATTCCAAGAGGTAAAACACAATCAATCTTCATTCTGCTCGGCTTTAATGAAGCTGTAGCATGGGCGAGAGACACAGAGAGAGAGAGAGAGAGAGACAGAGAGAGAGCGAGAGACAGAGAGAGAGTGAGAGAGAGACACAGAGAGAGAGAGAGAGAGAGACACAGAGAGAGAGAGAGAGAGAGAGAGAGAGCGAGAGACAGAGAGAGAGTGAGAGAGAGACACAGAGAGAGAGAGAGAGAGCGAGAGAGAGAGAGAGAGAGAGAGAGAGAGAGAGAGTTCTATCTGCAGCCAAGCAATTAATCTTTGCATTAGTCGTTACATTTAAATGTGCAGTGATAATGAGGACTCGGAGAGATAGTGGCCCTTGTACTCGTTCAATCAACCTTGCGTTGTGTTCGTCCTTTAACGTGACTCCTGGCTTTATCAAAGCGCCAGATCGAAACTAATAGTTCTCAGTGCTCTGAGTGTCTCTTCATCCGTGCGGAGAAGCTGCAGGACGAAACAAAGGAAAGTTTTAATGATCCGCTGATTAGAGTCTGCGTTTGGACGGACGCCAGGGACACAGGAAAAAAGATGTTTGTCTAATAAATGAGTGTCGATTTATAACATTATGAATATCATACTATTTTAATTTGGTCATTGCGTTTCCTTTGACTGTGAGTTTCGTGATCCTTCTAGTCTTATGATGTTTAAGTGTGTTTTTTTATTGAAATTAATCTTAACTTCAATTAGTAAGCCGCAAAAAAAAAAAACGTTTTGAAATGGCTGAAGATATTAAGTAAAAATGCATCAAAATGAAGCGAGTTTGTGTTTAAAATAAGAACTAATATCTACCAATGGAGTCAGAAAAATAAACTTCATTCAAAGCGAAAACAAGATGATTTTTCTGACTCCATTGGCAGATATTTGTTCTTATTTTAAGCACAAACTCACTTCATTTTTATGCATTTCTCTGTAAACTATTTTTAATATCTTCAGCCATTTTGCTTCTCCAGTGAATGTGTCTTGATTTCAGAATGTTTCGATATTTGTGCTGGAAAACAAGACGGAAACACTAAAGAAGAACATAATTTCTTGCATTTTAATTTTATTATTATTGAAATTGATTTAATTAGAGTTGGTAAGGTCATTTCTGCAAAACACTTCAAACTGACTTGTACAATCAAACAAAAACATAAAGATCATGATCAAACAGCTGAAAAATAGTGCGGTATTATGAAAATAAAAATAATTAAATAGAAATAAAAATAGTGCGGTATTGTTCAAATAAAAATAATGCAGTAGTCTTGACTGTTGATGCTGATCAGCGGTGTGTTGGTTATCAGAGTTGAGTTTAAAGGACTCCCCAGCTAACAATTTTAGGTTTAGTTTAGTTTAGTTTAGTTGCATTAAGGTTAGGGGAACGTTCCCGGAACTCATGCTTTAACTCATCAAAAAAATAGTTTTTTTAAATTATACAAGATTCAACTAATATTTTTAAAGTCATGTAATTTAAGTTGAAATTACTTAAACACCCAATTTGATTGTACTTACAAATTTAAAGCAAATATTTATTTATTTATTTATTTATTTGTACGTTATATGCATGCAGATTTCCCATGCAAGTTGTGAAAAAGCACCTTTTTTTGAGGCAATTATATTTTTTGCATAACTCTTGTAGTGAACGTGTTCCTTCAGTGTGTGTTGGATCCGCTGTTCCTTCAGTGTGTGTAGGATCCGCTGTTCCTTCAGTGTGTGTTGGATCCGCTGTTCCTTCAGTGTGTGTTGGATCCGCTGTTCCTTCAGTGTGTGTTGGATCTGCTGTTCCTTCAGTGTGTGTAGGATCTGCTGTTCCTTCAGTGTGTGTAGGATCTGCTGTTCCTTCAGTGTGTGTTGGATCCGCTGTTCCTTCAGTGTGTGTTGGATCCGCTGTTCCTTCAGTGTGTGTAGGATCCGCTGTTCCTTCAGTGTGTGTTGGATCCGCTGTTCCTTCAGTGTGTGTAGGATCCGCTGTTCCTTCAGTGTGTGTAGGATCCGCTATTCCTTCAGTGTGTGTTGGATCTGCTGTTCCTTCAGTGTGTGTAGGATCCGCTGTTCCTTCAGTGTGTGTAGGATCTGCTGTTCCTTCAGTGTGTGTTGGATCTGCTGTTCCTTCAGTGTGTGTTGGATCTGCTGTTCCTTCAGTGTGTGTTGGATCTGCTGTTCCTTCAGTGTGTGTTGGATCTGCTGTTCCTTCAGTGTGTGTAGGATCCGCTGTTCCTTCAGTGTGTGTAGGATCTGCTGTTCCTTCAGTGTGTGTAGGATCTGCTGTTCCTTCAGTGTGTGTAGGATCTGCTGTTCCTTCAGTGTGTGTTGGATCCGCTGTTCCTTCAGTGTGTGTAGGATCTGCTGTTCCTTCAGTGTGTGTAGGATCTGCTGTTCCTTCAGTGTGTGTAGGATCCGCTGTTCCTTCAGTGTGTGTTGGATCTGCTGTTCCTTCAGTGTGTGTAGGATCCGCTGTTCCTTCAGTGTGTGTAGGATCCGCTGTTCCTTCAGTGTGTGTGTAGGATCTGCTGTTCCTTCAGTGTGTGTTGGATCTGCTGTTCCTTCAGTGTGTGTAGGATCCGCTGTTCCTTCAGTGTGTGTTGGATCTGCTGTTCCTTCAGTGTGTGTTGGATCTGCTGTTCCTTCAGTGTGTGTTGGATCTGCTGTTCCTTCAGTGTGTGTTGGATCCGCTGTTCCTTCAGTGTGTGTTGGATCCGCTGTTCCTTCAGTGTGTGTAGGATCCGCTGTTCCTTCAGTGTGTGTTGGATCTGCTGTTCCTTCAGTGTGTGTAGGATCCGCTGTTCCTTCAGTGTGTGTTGGATCCGCTGTTCCTTCAGTGTGTGTAGGATCCGCTGTTCCTTCAGTGTGTGTAGGATCCGCTGTTCCTTCAGTGTGTGTTGGATCTGCTGTTCCTTCAGTGTGTGTAGGATCTGCTGTTCCTTCAGTGTGTGTTGGATCTGCTGTTCCTTCAGTGTGTGTTGGATCCGCTGTTCCTTCAGTGTGTGTAGGATCCGCTGTTCCTTCAGTGTGTGTTGGATCTGCTGTTCCTTCAGTGTGTGTAGGATCCGCTGTTCCTTCAGTGTGTGTAGGATCTGCTGTTCCTTCAGTGTGTGTTGGATCCGCTGTTCCTTCAGTGTGTGTAGGATCCGCTGTTCCTTCAGTGTGTGTTGGATCTGCTGTTCCTTCAGTGTGTGTAGGATCCGCTGTTCCTTCAGTGTGTGTAGGATCTGCTGTTCCTTCAGTGTGTGTTGGATCTGCTGTTCCTTCAGTGTGTGTAGGATCCGCTGTTCCTTCAGTGTGTGTAGGATCTGCTGTTCCTTCAGTGTGTGTAGGATCCGCTGTTCCTTCAGTGTGTGTTGGATCTGCTGTTCCTTCAGTGTGTGTGTAGGATCTGCTGTTCCTTCAGTGTGTGTAGGATCTGCTGTTCCTTCAGTGTGTGTAGGATCCGCTGTTCCTTCAGTGTGTGTTGGATCCGCTGTTCCTTCAGTGTGTGTAGGATCTGCTGTTCCTTCAGTGTGTGTAGGATCTGCTGTTCCTTCAGTGTGTGTAGGATCCGCTGTTCCTTCAGTGTGTGTTGGATCTGCTGTTCCTTCAGTGTGTGTAGGATCTGCTGTTCCTTCAGTGTGTGTTGGATCTGCTGTTCCTTCAGTGTGTGTAGGATCCGCTGTTCCTTCAGTGTGTGTAGGATCCTCTGTTCTCAGATGTTACTTCTCACGTGTGTGTGTGTGTGTAACAGGGCAGATTCGATCCCGTGTGGATCAGAGCTGAACAGGGAATCATGACAGGTCTCGGGAAAATCTCAAATCAAGAGAAAAATGACTGAAATATGATGGGATTTGCTATCAGAATAAATAAATAAACAATTATTTAAAAATATTTAATATTCAAAAATAAATAATTCGAATTTTTAAATTTTATGTTTTTAGTCATTTTGGTCATTTTTATTAGATTTTGTTTAAAAAAATGTTTTTAATAAATACAAATATTGTTATTATTTATTTCTAGTTGTAGTTATTTTTGCACTTAAAGGTAAACTAATTGAAAATGAGAAATGTTTTCTTGGAATATGTAGTTGAAATAAAATAAATTTTTTATATATATTTATTTTGTTTCTAAATATTTAATTAATTTTGTTGTACAATATAATGTTTGATTTAGCTCTTAATAGTATATCAATATACTGTAATATATCAATGATAAAATATCAAATATCCCAAAAATGTCTATTACAGTAATATTCATTCATTCATTCATTCATTCATAATAGAATTGATTCATTCGTTCATTTATAACAGAATTTTATTTTCATATTTATTTATTTATTTATTTATAATAAAATGTATTTTTGATTTTTTTATTTATTCATTTTTTTTTATTATTCATTCATAATATCATTTAATTTTATGTATTTATTGTTTTAATTAATTTTTTATTTATTCATTCATTCATAATATCATTTCCATATCCATAAATTCCATTTATTTATTTTCTCATTCATTTATAACAGAATTGTATGTATTTTAAAAAATATATTTTTGTTCATTTTCTACTTATTCATTCACTCATTCATTCATAATAGAATGTATAACAGAGAAAAGATTTAGAAGAAAAAAGGCACATTTATTACATTTTTTTAAATAATAATTCCAGGGCTATTAAACAGAAGTGTCTGATGGAGACGGACACACACGGACATTGATGGGCTGATGTGTTGCCATGGCAGTGAACACGTGATGTCACTTCCCTTTTCTCAGAGGACTGTGGCACTTTTATTTCTACAGTTCTGTCTTGTCAGACACGCCGGCGTCTGTGAATCCAGCTCCCGTTCTGAGGATGATCAGTGCGGCTCAATGCGACTTTCATCTTTTCACGTTTACTGACAGTTGAAGGATTTTTACAATTGACTGCGTTTATAGAATAAAAGACAGAAGATGATTTATTTCCTATCCATCAAACACTCCCTGTCCAACAGAGACCTTCACATCAGATTCTCAGAGGAACTACACTGTAGAAAGAGTGTGTGTGTGTGTGTGTGTGTGTGTGTGTGTGTGTGTGTGTGTGTGTGTGTGTGTGTGTGAGTTTGTTTTTGTGATATGAGGACACAAATGTGTATAATGACATGCATAATACACTGGTATTACAACTTACACGTGACTTATGAGGACATTGCATGAGTCCTCATATTTCAAATAGCTTAAAAAACATAAAAAACAAATTTTTTTTTTAAATGTAAAAATGCAGCATGTCTCCTGTGATGGGCAGGTTTAGGGACAGGGGCAGTGTGTGTGTGTGTGTGTGTGTGTGTAAGGGGACAGAATATATAGTTTGTACAGTATAAAAACCATTACGCCTATGGAGAGTCCTCATAATGCTGTTGCACCAACATGTGTGTGTGTGTGAATGAGTGAGTGAGTATGTGTGTGTGAGTGTGTGAGTGAGTGTGTGAGTGAGTGTGTGAGTGAGTGTGTGAGTGAGTGTGTGAGTGAGTGAGTGTGTGAGTGAGTGAGTGTGTGAGTGAGTGAGTGTGTGTGTGAGTGAGTGAGTGTGTGAGTGAGTGAGTGAGTGTGTGAGTGAGTGAGTGTGTGAGTGTGTGTGTGAGTGAGTGAGTGTGTGTGTGTGTGTGTGAGTGAGTGAGTGTGTGAGTGTGTGAGTGAGTGAGTGTGTGAGTGAGTGAGTGAGTGTGTGAGTGAGTGTGTGAGTGAGTGAGTGTGTGTGAGTGAGTGAGTGTGAGTGTGTGTGTGTGTGTGAGTGTGAGTGTGTGTGAGTGAGTGAGTGTGTGAGTGTGAGTGTGAGTGTGTGTGTGTGTGAGTGAGTGAGTGTGTGAGTGTGTGAGTGAGTGTGTGTGTGTGTGTGAGTGAGTGAGTGTGTGAGTGAGTGAGTGAGTGTGTGAGTGTGTGAGTGAGTGAGTGAGTGAGTGTGTGTGTGTGTGTGAGTGAGTGAGTGAGTGTGTGTGTGTGTGTGTGTGTGTGTGTGTGTGAGGGGCGTCTAGCATTATAGAGTTGATTTTCATTAGCATAACAGCAGTGCCTGTTGCTAACAGCGCTAACGGCCACCCAGAGATGCGTTATCTGTTTATGAGTCGGACAGCTGGAGTCTAATGCTCTCGCGTTGGGTTTCACGCTTCTTCTCCATTACCGTAACAGCTATTCATTAGAGCTTGTTTCTGTTTCTGATAATGGCCTGAAATAACATCCATTATTAATACACACCCTGATATTGAGCAACTGTCCACAGAAATCCTTATTATTACGCGGCCTGTGAAATATTCTGTGTGAGGACGGGTCTTTGGTCGTGGATATGAAGCAGATCAGGTTCTTTAATTTTGAATCTTTGATGCAGGTTTGTTCGTTTCTCATCTCTGCTTCCAGATTTCACAGATATCAGATCAAAGCGCCGCATGCACTCTTTCAGTCATACTACGCTCCTGTAGCTCAAACACAGACATTGTTTCATGAATTATGAAACGATAAAGTGCTACAAAAATTGTGAAACGTGGCCCACACTGTTCAGGAATTGTTCAAAAACTTTTGTGTGATATTATGATTATTTCTGTTGAGGTTTGTTTGCTACCGTATGTGTTTTAATGCGTCCGGGTTTGGGTTTTCCATCGTAAACCTTCCTATATTGTAATATATGTTTGTGAATTTTATGTGCTTGAATATTACAGCAAATCATCATATTATCCTGATTTCTGAAGGATCATGTGACACTGAAGACTGGAGTAATGATGCTGAACATTCAGCTTTGATCACAGGAATAAATGACACTTTACTATATATTCACATAGAAAACAGATGATTTACAGTAGAATAGTATATATATTATTTTTTTTTTTTTACTGTTTTTGATCAAATAAATGCAGCCTTTGTGAGCAGAAGAGACTTCAAAATCATTAAAAAAAAATGTAATTATTCCAAACTTTAGACTGGTTTAATTAGGTGGACATTTTTTAAAGTGCACGAAAACATCAAATATGGTAAACAGAAGCTTGATGCTATTTGTTTTTGATGCATTAAAGTTTTGGACTTTCAAGGGAGAGACAGAAATCTCTCAGGTTTCATTAAAATATTTTAATTTGAGTTTCAAGATTTGAATGAAATTAGGGGCGAGGAATTTTTTTTATTTTTTATTGTTTGATGAACTATACCAATAAGCAAATAAAATGCTTAAATTAAATGATACTAAAATAAAATGTTTTCATGATCTTAACATTTAAACAATCTTCTCAGTATCAGGGTTATTACATGCATTTTCTTTACTTTCTTTATGAAAGTTTACTGAAATAAAATAACACGTGCAAAAACGTACTTATTTTTTCACATATTTACATTTAATTTAACTTTTAAAAATGTTATTTTAATAAAAGTATTAAAAATGTCAAAAACAGGGCAAAATTACTAAATCTTTAACTTAAATATCAAAATTTATTTAAAAGTAAAATAGTAAATATACTAAAAGAACTGTATACAATCATAGACCTAGAGAATAAATGTTAGCATTGTTTATCTGACATTATTAAGATTATCGAACAACTGCTGAACTATTTTGCACTTTGTAGTGTTGAAATGCATTAATGTTTAGAGGTTACAGATATTGATTTCACATCTGACCATAAAGTGCGTACGATGTTGACGTCGGTTCACTTTACCATCTTACATTGTTCCATTTTGTATTGGTTTGAATCAGGGTATCTTCCGTCCATTTCATTTCCAATTTGAAATGAAATAAGCAAAAACGAGAAAACGCGCCTTTATTCGTTTTTTCGTTTTTTATAAAAAACGAAAAAAGGAGATTTCGGCTTGATTTTTCGTTTTTTGGTTAACGGGTCAAAAACGGATAAATGACTTCAAAATCCGTTTTGCACATGTGGGCGGTCATGAGACGCCCCTTTCAGCTGATTGGTCAAGCAAATCTGAGCCTGTGACGTCATCAGTAATTTCCCAGGTCTTTTCAACAAAATAATAGTCCTATGGCTCTGCGTACCGCTTCTTAAACTGTACAGGGCTGTGCAACTTAACGCGTTTCACAGGAATATTTATTTCAGAAATATTTAATATTAATCTGCACCCAGCCGGTTTTATTTAGCTGTGCAGAGTTAAATCTGTGTAGTTCTGCACTAGACCGCGCAGAGCGGGTGAAGCACAGACCAATGTTCTGTCAAGTGTAAATACGCACCAGTCAACTCTTCTTTTAGACAATACGCTCAGTTTTGGACAAGGGGTGGTCATTGCAAATACTGTAATGCAAAACTGCTGATGGTGGTGGTGGGTACAGATGATGGAAAATTAAAATGTAACTAATCATAGCCGCGAGAGTGAGACAGTGAGATGATTGACAGGACGATAGCGGAGGAAAAAACATGTGTTAGTTAAAAAATATTTCTTTCTTTAATATATAAGTGAGTTTGTATCTGAAAACAACAACAACAAAACAATAAAATTACAGTGTGGACCACAAACTGAGCGTTCAGTTTAAAGGGAAATTTCCAAATATCTAATATTTATTTGTTATAGGCCTAATGTTGTTGTTTTATGCATTCCGTCTTAATCGTTTTGTTAATACAAGTAGCCTACTATATTACTATACTATTTTATTGTATATATACCGAGGCACTTCATAAACTCAATTAGAAAGCTAAACAGTTCTAAGCATGAACTCTAGCAAGATCAATTAAGATTTTCATTTGGGTTTATGAAGTGCCTCGGTAAATATACATAGGCTACACATTACATTATTTATGGGTATAGAGTTCATGGTAGCTAATTGCATAAGCTCCTGTGGTTTTGATGCAATACATTTTATTGATGCATGCATGTTTCTCATTTTAATTTTTTGATTATACAGCCATGATTATGATGGACCGACAGTAACTAATGCCACCAAATTTAAATAAACTGAGACCAGTGGAACTGAGTTAATGTATGGTGTTTTTATGATAAAATTATGTAATTGGCTTATGGCTGACTTGGCGCCACCTACTGGTGGTCTTTCATATTGAAAGTATTGTTACATGTAACTTCATATTATATTGAAAGTATTGTTACATGTAACTTCATATTTTTCATCACTAGTGGACTGCCGAGTCGTGTAGCGCTGCTGCTGGGCGCTGGTGTTGCAATGGAACGTTCTATTGGCTTTCACTTCTTATCAATATATGTTCTTTGGTTTCTTCTGCTATATTTACTTCTTATTTATTAAATCCAGGCAATTGGTTGATGAAACATTTATTAAAATTAAGATACAATTAATACAAAACGAAATTCGCCTTAATGAATGGCTTTGTATCTGTTTGAGGTCTCTGTAAACGTTTTAAAGTCTTTTAGTGCCGCTTTCAGAGCGCTCACGTCCATAACGGAGAACTGTCACGTCCGTAACATTGTTTTTTCCTCATAAATGCAAACACGAAAAATTAAATAAAATGAATATTTTATGTTCTGTGGAGAGCCAACCCTTCTTCATCCGGTGGGTAGTACTTGTGGTTTGCGCATTGTAAATCACATAATTACTAAAAACAGATCGTGCCACCTAAAAGTTAAATATTTTTTGTGTCACGTCCGTAACGCATGTGTATTTCATATTAAATATAAAACGCATGTGTATTTCCCTCATATTAAATATAAAACACATGTGTATTTCCCTCATATTAAATATAATGTGTAGACTGATATTTTTCTAATGTCTGGACTCCTTTATTAAGGAGTAATAAAGTAATAAACATTTTTTGTTTTGTTTTATTTGTAGGCTAAGAGTGTATATATTTGTTATTTCTTTTTGGTAGTGCTTAACAAGCATAATTTAATTTTGCCCAGTTGTGGTCTGTTGAGGGGCAATACATATCAAATGTCTCAAAACATCTATTGTGTTATTTGTATCGATCCACTATAAACATTAGGCTATCTACATGGCATTTGATTGGAGGCTAGTCTCACTTTGTCCCACGGCAACATTAAAATCAGCCTGTTCTCACGTAAATGCGTCTCTATAACACGCATGGTGTATTGTCGTGTAATTTATATGCGAAAATGAGTTTTTACGCGCATATGAGACGCAGTTTTTTGCGTGCATTTGATACGCAGTTCATTTGCGTGTAATACACACGCACCCACACCACTAATTCTACCCAAGCGTACAATACACACGCACCCCACACCACACCTAAACCTACCCTAACCAACCAATGCGTATCCTATGCACGTAAAAACTCACTTTAGCGTATAAATTACACGACAATACACATGCGTGCTATAAAGATGCATAGTGTGATCGGGTTGCAAAAATAGTTTAGATTTGTGTACATTGTTTCTGTTAATGTATTAAGTGTCCATTTCATTATAATATTCAGGTTTATCGTTAATAATTGAACTTGCACATGTATTCTAAGTTCCGTTAAAAAGGGGTGGAGGTGGGGTTACATTTGACCATTTAAAAATGTTGAAACTTGAAAGTAACGCAATAGTTACATTTATAATTTGTAACTGAGTAACTAATTAAGTTACTTTTAGGAAGTAGTGAATAGTAACTAACTGTAATTACTTTTTTTTTAAAGTAACTTGCCCAACACTGATTATAACAAATAAATAAAAGATATTTGGAAATGTCCCTTTAAAATGAACGCTCAGCTCAGTTTGTGGTTCACACTGTTATTTGATTGTTTCTTTGTTGTTGTTGCTTTCAAATACAAACTCACTTATATTAAAGAAAGAAATATTTTTTAACTAACACATGTTAGGCTATCTTTTTCCTTTTTATTTTTCCTCCGCTATCGTCCTGTCAATCATCTCGCTGTCTCACTCTCGCGGCTATGATTAGTTACATTTTAATTTTCCATCATCTGTACCCACCACCACCATCAGCAGTTTTGCATTACAGTATTTGCAATGACCACCCCTTGTCCAAAACTGAGCGTATTGTCTAAAAGAAGAGTTGACTGGTGCGTATTTACAATTGACAGAACATTGGTCTGTGCTTCACCCGCTCTGCGCGGTCTAGTGCAGAACTACCAAAGAACGCTTCTATACTCTTTGGAACTACACAGATTTAACTCTGCACAGCTAAATAAAACCGGCTGGGTGCAGATTAATATTAAATATTTCTGAAATAAATATTCCTGTGAAACGCGTTAAGTTGCACAGCCCTGTACAGTTTAAGAAGCGCTACGCAGAGCCATAGGACTATTATTTTGTTGAAAAGACCTGGGAAATTACTGATGACGTCACAGGCTCAGATTTGCTTGACCAATCAGCTGAAAGGGGCGTCTCATGACCGCCCACATGTGCAAAACGGATTTTGAAGTCATTTATCCGTTTTTGACCCGTTAACCAAAAAACGAAAAATCAAGCCGAAATCTCCTTTTTTCGTTTTTTATAAAAAACGAAAAAACGAATAATGGCGCGTTTTCTCGTTTTTGCTTATTTCATTTCAAATTGGAAATGAAATGGACGGAAGATACCCTGATTGGTTTGGATATTGGTTTGGATATTGGATATTGGTACGGATATTGGATACTGGTACGGATATTGGTTTGGATATTGGATGTTGGTTTGGATATTGGATATTGGTTTGGATATTGGATGTTGGTTTCGATCATTGGAGACCATTTCGATTGGTTTGGATATTGGATATTGGTACGGATATTGGATATTGGTTTGGATATTGGTTTGGATATTGGATATTGGTACGGATATTGGATATTGGTTTGGATATTGGTTTGGATATTGGATATTGGTACGGATATTGGATATTGGTTTGGATATTGGTTTGGATATTGGATGTTGGTTTTGATCATTGGATGTTGGTTTGGATATTGGATATTGGTACGGATATTGGTTTGGATATTGGATGTTGGTTTTGATCATTGGATGTTGGTTTGGATATTGGATGTTGGTTTTGATCATTGGATGTTGGTTTGGATATTGGATGTTGGTTTTGATCATTGGATGTTGGTTTGGATATTGGATGTTGGTTTGGATATTGGATGTTGGTTTGGATCATTGGATGTTGGTTTGGATATTGGATATTGGTACGGATATTGGATATTGGTTTGGATATTGGATATTGGTACGGATATTGGATATTGGTACGGATATTGGTTTGGATATTGGATGTTGGTTTGGATATTGGATGTTGGTTTCGATCATTGGAGACCATTTCGATTGGTTTGGATATTGGTTTCATTTTCACGCAACAGCAACCACATGCATGCATAAACACACAACCGCCAGCGTTGACCATCCTCAGCGACCCCGTCTACTACCTTTCTAGAGTCCCATATCAGTCTCTCCTCTGTTTTTCTCTTTCTTAGTTCCCCCGAACCTGACCGTGCCGCAGGGCAAGTCCCCGCTGGCGGTGCGGGAGGGTGAGACGGTGGAGCTGGAGTGCCTTGTTTCAGGGAAACCCAAGCCCATCATCCTGTGGTCGCGAGCGGATAAAGAAGTGGCCATGCCCGACGGAAGCATGCAGATGGAGAGCTACGACGGAGTGCTGCGGATCGTGAACGTGTCGCGCGAGATGAGCGGATCCTATCGCTGCCAGACCAGCCAGTTCAACGGCTTCAACGTCAAGCCCAGAGAGGCCGTGGTCGAGCTCATCGTGCAATGTAAGTGCTGATTTACTTTTACTTAGGCTTGAATTTTCAATGTCAGAAACCTTCCAGGGGGATAAACGGGAATGAACTGGAAATGTGCGACATTGCATGCTAGCCTGAAACAGGGAACTTAATTGAAGTTGAAAATATCTTGCAAGCACAATCTTGCTTAAAGTGCCTCTATAATGCTTTTTCGAATATTTCCTTTCATGCATTGTGTAATATACCTATTTTAGTTATATTTAGGGTTGAGTTTTCAAAGTCAGAAACCTTTCATGGGAATTAACAGGAATTCATTGGAATAAACTGGAAATTTTCAAAATTGCACGTTAGCCTATTAGAGGGAACCTAATTGTAGTTGAAAATATCTTGCAGCACAATCTTGCTTAAATGCCCCAATTATGCTTTTTTTGAATATTTCCTTTCATACAGTCTGTAATATAGCAATATAGGTTGAATTGTCAAAGTCAGAAACCATATGGAATTAATGGGAATAAACTGGAAATTTGCAAAATTGCAGGTTAGCCTATAACAAGGAACTTAAAGGTGCCTTGGAACGCTTAAATTAGTTTGATGCATTGAAGTAATTTACACTGCAACAGAATCCAAGGCTGGAAATATTGAATGGCTCCTCCCCCTTTTCAAATAGCCAATAGCCACGAGCCTTTAGTCAACCTCACAGACTACAAGTGTATTTGACAGCACCATGGAAGCGAATCTGAGCGCTGCTGATGATACGTGGGATTCAATAGTAAAGGTGTGAATAAAGCCGTTCCAGGCTTTTCATTTTGTAACTAACGTACAGTTACGGAATAAAACTCGAGCATTTGAGCATCCGAACACACATCTCCAACCCGTATTTCTCCGTGACGTGTCAACGGTCGCTTTGGCCAGGCGGTGTTTCTAGCGTAGGGGGCGGAGCTTTAGATTCTAGAGAGCATTTGATTGGACAGAAGATGTGATGAGAAGCCTGTGGTGTCTGTCATAAAAATCCATGATACATACAACGGAAGTGAGAGACTAAGTTTTGAATGCTTATATCTCCTAAATGCAAATGTTATCATTGTTTTGGAACACACCAGCTTATTCATAACCTTATATATTCATACTAAAAGCTAAAAGAATTTCAGGGGGCCTTTAAGTGTAACATCTTGCTGCACAATCTTGCTTAAAGTTCCCATATTATGCTTTTTGGAATATTCCCTTTCATGCAGTGAGTAATATATTTGCCTCTGAATTCGGATTTTTGCTAAATCGTACATATTTTTTGAGTTGCCAAATTCGTATGAATTTGTACGAATGACCTACCCCTGCCAAAATATTTTGAATAGTTGAATTGACCATTTCTAGTTATTTTAATAGTTCATTTTACTTCAATTTTAAGTCATTTCATTATGTTGTGAGGAAACTGATAAGCAATTAAATCCTATTGCTAGTGATTATATTTAGGATTTGAGTAAAATCATCTAAAACATCTTTAATTGCTCATTGTTGGATTGACGCTCTGCTCGTAACTCATCTCGCCTTTTTGTGCTTAATTGCTGCTTGCAGCTATATTTAAAACTGCGATTGGCTGAACATTTATTTTGTCCAAATAAACATGTTTTGACTGGCTGTGTTTTGAATCTCACCCTGAATAAATCTCAAGACACCTCATATAATCTCATCCATTAAAAGTTGAAAATTAAACCGCCACGTTATGAGTCACATGAGCTCTTTCCATTTTCTCAGAAGATCAATGTGTGTTTTGAGAAACTGGCTTTCAAGAACACTGTGTTTCTGAAAGGCTGCTTCTCGAGGAGGAACTGGAGAGTCACTTCAGACGGCATTACTCCAGCTGACGGCAGCGATACTCTTCTGGGAAATAATAACAGATCGCAGTCTGGTTGATCCGACAGGAGCGAGGCAGCTGTATCCATAAAAAAATAAAAAATAAAAAATGTTAACTCTAAGGGTATGTCAAAACTATCCCCATTCACACAGATCCGAGAAACCGACTAAAAACGCTGTATTCTGCTGCCAGGCCAGTAGATGGCGATGAAACACTATAGACTGAACACGTAATACACATGTTGTGTTTATTTACACAAGACCGGTTTCAAAAGCTTTCAAAACTTACGTTTTCAGGCACCCAAAACGCCGGTTTCGTGTAAATGATGAATGGCTAAAACGCATAAAAAGTTTTGCGTTTTTAGTTGAAAATGTTGTCAATGTAACAGCCCCTTAGTTAGCAGCCAGTAAATGTATGCACAGTCCATTTGATCTGAAGTAGCACCAGCTCTGCGAGTGTTCAGTGAAGAGGGGGGGTGTTGGAGTGAAGGATACTCCGTCATTGTGTTTGTGGTGTGAAATCACGCTGAGAGATAAAGTGTCTCTGGTGCGCCATTGAGGAGAAAGTGTGAATGCGATGAGAATGGCTTTTCTTGAGTGTTAATGCATTACGCTTGTGTGTTCTTCATGCTGCATTGCACACTCAGGATGCATCTCTATTGTTTTCATGATGTGTCGAAGGACGAAAGAGAATTGTGTGCAGTTTTTTGTGGAATCTGGGTTTTGTCGAGCCGTTTTGTCAAATTACTTTTTCATTTTCAGAGATTCAGTGCAGTGATGCTGCATAAGCATTCATGACTATGACTGTACTGAGCGTACTGCACACTTAAAAACAGTATGTGGTTGCTGGGGTGTTCTGAGTGTGTTTTAGAATGTTACTACAGTATGTGGTTGCTGGGGTGTTCTGAGTGTGTTTTAGAATGTTACTACAGTATGTGGTTGCTGGGGTGTTCTGAGTGTGTTTTAGAATGTTACTACAGTATGTGGTTGCTAGGGTGTTCTGAGTGTGTTTTTATAATGTTACTACAGTATGTGGTTGCTAGGGTGTTCTTAGTGTGTTTTTAGAATGTTACTACAGTACGTGGTTGCTAGGGTGTTCTTAGTGTGTTTTAGAATGTTACTACAGTACGTGGTTGCTAGGGTGTTCTGAGTGTGTTTTAGAATGTTACTACAGTATGTGGTTGCTGGGGTGTTCTGAGTGTGTTTTAGAATGTTACTACAGTATGTGGTTGCTGGGGTGTTCTGAGTGTGTTTTAGAATGTTACTACAGTATGTGGTTGCTAGGGTGTTCTGAGTGTGTTTTTAGAATGTTACTACAGTATGTGGTTGCTAGGGTGTTCTTAGTGTGTTTTTAGAATGTTACTACAGTACGTGGTTGCTAGGGTGTTCTTAGTGTGTTTTTAAAATGTTACTACAGTACGTGGTTGCTAGGGTGTTCTGAGTGTGTTTTAGAATGTTACTACAGTACGTGGTTGCTAGGGTGTTCTGAGTGTGTTTTAGAATGTTACTACAGTATGTGGTTGCTAGGGTGTTCTGAGTGTGTTTTAGAATGTTACTACAGTATGTGGTTGCTAGGGTGTTCTGAGTGTGTTTTAGAATGTTACTACAGTACGTGGTTGCTAGGGTGTTCTGAGTGTGTTTTAGAATGTTACTACAGTACGTGGTTGCTAGGGTGTTCTGAGTGTGTTTTAGAATGTTACTACAGTATGTGGTTGCTAGGGTGTTCTGAGTGTGTTTTAGAATGTTACTACAGTATGTGGTTGCTAGGGTGTTCTTAGTGTGTTTTTTTAATGTTACTACAGTATGTGGTTGCTAGGGTGTTCTGGGTGTGATTTAGAATGTTGCTACAGTATGTGGTTGCTAGGGTGTTCTGGATGTGTTTTTTTTAAATGTTACTACAGTGTGTGGTTGCTAGGGTGTTCTGAGTGTGTTTTAGAATGTTACTACAGTGTGTGGTTGCTAGGGTGTTCTTAGTGTGCTTTTATAATGTTACTACAGTATGTGGTTGCTAGGGTGTTCTGAGTGTGTTTTAGAATGTTACTACAGTATGTGGTTGCTAGGGTGTTCTTAGTGTGTTTTTATAATGTTACTATAGTACGTGGTTGCTAGGGTGTTCTTAGTGTGGTTTTAGAATGTTATTACAGTATGTGGTTGCTAGGATGTTCTTAGTGTGTTTTTTGAATGTTACTACAGTATGTGGTTGCTAGGGTGTTCTGTTTTTTTTTTTTTTTTTTTTTTTTGGTCTTAGCCAGCACCACTAGCATGAAGTAGACAGTGTTTATGCTGAAGTATTTGATCCACAGGGTGTAAATCTCTGCAAGTCACTGAACGTTCACTGGGTTCACACACATCACATGACTCACGGCTACAGAACTACATTAGGAGAGAAATAAATAAACATGATTACAAGCAGACCGAAGGGCTCTGAGTTGTTTGAGGAAATGAAAATATCTGTTGGGTTGAACTTGACTCGCGGACACCACACAAACAGCAGCCAATTATGAAATACACTAGTAAATAATGCTAAATAATGGCTTTGAGTGGAGTTGAGTAGAAACACATCTGCTGCCTGTCTTTGAATAGAAGATGCACGTTTACGATTACAGCTCAAAAGGCTTGTAATGAGCAATTAAACCTGCTGGTGTGTGTTGCACGAGTGCTGTATGTGGAGCGGGAAAAAGAGGGCTCAGAAAGGTTGCTATGGGGTTGCTAAGGAGTTTTAAGAGGTTGTAAGTGCATTGCTTCATGGTTGCTGAGAGTGTTGCAGTCTTGTTGTTGCTGGGTGTATCTTTTTTTTTATAAAAATGATTAAGGCTGTGAGGGATGGAAGTTCAGTGTGTTCAATGGATTGTGCTGTTGTCTAAAATCATGTTGACTATCTTTGTTGAATGGAATTGTAAGTTTTGTTTTTGCAGTTGAATGTAATAGTTTGGGCTCTGTTGTTAATTATAACCTCCAATATTATAGTAATGCACCAAATGTGAGGGTCCCTGTATAGTTTACAGCGTTAGTTTATTTCCTCTTTAAGCTGTCGGCAGATATCCTTCTGAACAATCGGTTATCGGCAAAGAAATTTTGTATCGGTGCATCTCTAATTTAAATGTTAGTTTGCAGTGCTTTTTGTTTGAATTTTAGTTCAATTTTAATTATTTGGCATTAAATTAAATATTAAAAATAAGCAACATAACTGAATAAAAATGCTATAGTAACCACAAGTATGATCCCTTTAAAAATTGCACACAGATTAGAAGGATTATTAGAAGAAGATTATTACGGATGGGAACAGTAGATGAGTTATCCTTCTTATGAGTCTTCTGTTAGCTGTAACGTAGATTTATTTATAATGATTCTGTGTGTAGATATTAAGATCAGCATCATGATCTTTATGCATTCTGTCAGGTCTATTTGAGGCAATTTCAGGTCAAACATCACATTTGTTCTTTGAAATAAGTGCAGTGGGGGGATTTAATTGACACTTACACTACAGTCAGAAGTTCTGGATCGGTTAGATTTTTTATGTTTTTAAAAGAAGTCTCTTCTGCTCACCAACGCTGCATTTATTTGATCAAAAACACACCAAAAAAAACAACAACAGTAATATTGTTAAATATTATGACAATTTAAAATAATTGCTTTCTATTTTAATATATTAAAATAATATATTTAATATATAAAAAAAATTAACAACTGTTTTCAACATAATATTACTAAATGATAATATTCATAAATGTTTCTTGATCATCAGATCATCATATTATCCTGATTTCTGAAGGATCATGTGACACTGAAGACTGGAGTAATGATGATGAACATTCAGCTTTGATCACAGGAATAAATTACACTTTACTATATATTCACATAGAAAAAATAAATATTTAACAATATTACTGTTTTTTGTTGTTGTTGTTGTTGTTGTTTTTAAACAAATAAAAGCAGCGTTGGTGAGCAGAAGAGACTTCTTTTAAAAACATAAAAAATCTCACCGATCCAGAACTTCTGACTGTAGTGTATCTCTGTATATCTGTTAGTTGTGTTAATACTTTCCACGCTGCGTTACAGTCGATGTGTGCGGTATTTCTGGATATATGTTGTGTTTCTGGATATATGTTGTATTTCTGGATATATGTTGTGTTTCTGGATATATGTTGTGTTTCTGGATATATGGTGTGTTTCTGGATATATGGTGTGTTTCTGGATATATGATGTGTTTCTGGGTATATGGTGTATTCTGGATATATGGTGTGTTTCTGTATATATGGTGTATTTCTGGATATACAGTGAGGAAAACAAGTATTTGAACACCCTGCTATTTTGCAAGTTCTCCCACTTGGAAATCATGGAGGGGTCTGAAATTGTCATCGTAGGTGCATGTCCACTGTGAGAGACATAATCTAAAAAAAAATAATAATCCAGAAATCACAATATATGATTTTTTAACTATTTATTTGTAAGATACAGCTGCAAATAAGTATTTGAACACCTGTCTATCAGCTAGAATTCTGACCCTCAAAGACCTGTTAGTCTGCCTTTAAAATGTCCACCTTCACTCCATTTATTATCCTAAATTAGAGATGCACCTGTTTGAGGTCGTTAGCTGCATAAAGACCCCTGTTCACCCCATACAATCAGTAAGAATCCAACTACTAACATGGCCAAGACCAAAGAGCTGTCCAAAGACACTAGAGACAAAATTGTACACCTCCACAAGGCTGGAAAGGGCTACGGGGAAATTGCCAAGCAGCTTGGTGAAAAAAGGTCCACCGTTGGAGCAATCATTAGAAAATGGAAGAAGCTAAACATGACTGTCAATCTCCCTCGGACTGTGGCTCCATGCAAGATCTCACCTCGTGGGGTCTCAATGATCCTAAGAAAGGTGAGAAATCAGCCCAGAACTACACGGGAGGAGCTGGTCAATGACCTGAAAAGAGCTGGGACCACCGTTTCCAAGGTTACTGTTGGTAATACACTAAGACGTCATGGTTTGAAATCATGCATGGCACGGAAGGTTCCCCTGCTTAAACCAGCACATGTCAAGGCCCGTCTTAAGTTTGCCAATGACCATTTGGATGATCCAGAGGAGTCATGGGAGAAAGTCATGTGGTCAGATGAGACCAAAATAGAACTTTTTGGTCATAATTCCACGAACCGTGTTTGGAGGAAGAAGAATGATGAGTACCATCCCAAGAACACCATCCCTACTGTGAAGCATGGGGGTGGTAGCATCATGCTTTGGGGGTGTTTTTCTGCACATGGGACAGGGCGACTGCACTGTATTAAGGAGAGGATGACCGGGGCCATGTATTGCGAGATTTTGGGGAACAACCTCCTTCCCTCAGTTAGAGCATTGAAGATGGGTCGAGGCTGGGTCTTCCAACATGACAATGACCCAAAGCACACAGCCAGGATAACCAAGGAGTGGCTCTGTAAGAAGCATATCAAGGTTCTGGCGTGGCCAAGCCAGTCTCCAGACCTAAACCCAATAGAGAATCTTTGGAGGGAGCTCAAACTCTGTGTTTCTCAGCGACAGCCCAGAAACCTGACTGATCTAGAGAAGATCTGTGTGGAGGAGTGGGCCAAAATCCCTCCTGCAGTGTGTGCAAACCTGGTGAAAAACTACAGGAAACGTTTGACCTCTGTAATTGCAAACAAAGGCTACTGTACCAAATATTAACATTGATTTTCTCAGGTGTTCAAATACTTATTTGCAGCTGTATCTTACAAATAAATAGTTAAAAAATCATACATTGTGATTTCTGGATTTTTTTTTTAGATTATGTCTCTCACAGTGGACATGCACCTACGATGACAATTTCAGACCCTCCATGATCTCTAAGTGGGAGAACTTGCAAAATAGAAGGGTGTTCAAATACTTATTTTCCTCACTGTATGATGTATTTCTGGATGTATGATGTATTTCTGGATATATGGTGTATTGCAGACGATCTCCTCTCAGACTCCAGCGGCCCGACTGCGCTCATGTGTTCGACTGCGCAGACGCTCTACTGCACACGACTCTGAGTCGGGAATGATTGATTGACACCTGTCACACTCTGAGAACAGGAAATCACTTGATAAATAGAAGTGAAGATTTGTAATTATTTTCTTTTCCTGCGTCGGTGCAGTTGAACTGTTCAGTCCAGTTACGACATGAACTTGAACATTAGCATTTGCTATGAACTCTATATACTCATATATAACTCTATATGCGACACATCAGTTTCAGGCTTTGTATTGTGACTCTGTTTGACTGTATGGTTAAAGAAATAAAGAGAAAAAAAACTCAATATGATTTATTCTATTACAGCTGCAGAGCTGTAAATCTGCTCTGAAATCTTAAGAGCTCCATTTCTGTGGGACAATATTGAGCTGATGAAAGATCATAATGTCTGATCATAACTGTAAACATCCACACACTCTTTATATCTCAAACGAGCTTGTGTAATGAAGAACGTCATACTCTGGCCAGGTGACATTTGATTGATGTTTTATTTTACTTCAAAAAGGTTTTGTGGATTTTAAGAATAGTTTATATTGATATATCATTTATATTATATTATAAGGTTTCTGAGTTTCATCAGACTGCATTATTGTGAGAGAACACACACAATATTAGCCGCAGCAAGGCTCTGATGTAGACCGCCGCACCACTGAGTTCTGTAAAAGCTTTGTGCTTGTGTGTTCTTTGTTCTGTGTTGTGTGTTGTGTGTTCTGTGTTGTGTGTTGTGTGTTGTGTGCTCTGTTGTGTGTTGTGTGTTGTGTGTTTTGTGTTTTGTGTGTTGTGTGTTCTGTGTTCTGTGTTGTGTGTTCTGTGTTGTGTGCTCTGTTGTGTGTTGTGTGTATTGTGTACTGTGTTGTGTGTTGTGTTTTCCAGAAGCAAATACCAACTATTTCATTACATCAGATGAACAGAAAAACTCCTACTTGTGTGTCTGTTCATCATCTGACTCACAGCAGCTGGTTCTGTGTGTGTGTGTGTGTGTGTGTGTGTGCGTGTGTGTGTGTGTGTGTGTGTGTGTGTGTTTGTGTGTTTGTGTGAGTGTGTGTGCGTGTGCGTGTGTGTGAGTGTGTGTGTGTGCGTGTGTGCGTGTGTGTGTGTGCGTGTGTGCGTTTGTGTGTGTGTGTGTGTTTGTGTGTTTGTGTGCGTGTGTGCGTGTGTGCGTGTGTGCGTGTGTGTGTGTGTGTCAGATGCCCTCAGATGTGTTGAGTTTAGCGTTTCTCATCCGCTGCTCATTAAACTCTGCTTCTCTATTCTCCGTGAAGTGGAGGAGGCGTATCAACTCGACCTCTCAGATTAAGAGCTCCGGCTTCATCTGTCCTCCGGCGCTCACACATCCCTTATGTGCCACTTACTGATATCGGGGAAATTAATTTCAGGCATTTGAAATGAAAAAATATTTTATCTTATTTGCATCCTTTCTCAATGCAGTGCCTCATCAGTGTGGATCTGTGTGACGTTACAAACACGTGTGATGATAGAAGTGTTTAAAGACAGTACGTTTATCAGAACGTCTTCTGTGTGTCGTACACGAGTGACTACAGTGTAGAGAGTTTGTTAAAGAGCAGCGATTATGCCAAAGCCTTGATGATGTTTTCAGGCTCCACTAGAACAGGTGTTCCTGCTGTAATGTTGATTATTCTCCTCATATTCTCCATTGTTGCGGCTCCTCTCTTCCCAGTCTGTCAGTAACGCTCTGTTTACTTCCTGTCTCTATGAAGCCCCTCCTCCTGAAAAGCACACTGTGCTCTGATTGGTCGGCTGGATCAGTGTGTTGTGACTGGTCGAGCGCTTCGAGTGTGTTTGGGAAATGTCCCGCCCCTTTCCATAACCGCCAGTTTAACACACTACTAACTAACTCACCCAGGCCCCGCCCCTTTATTCTGCAGTATAATTCTACAGTTCTGGGTAGCAGTAAGACTCCAGTTCCAGTCCTTGATTCTGATTGGTCAATAGCTTTGTTTTATTCACGATAAAACACAGCTATGGCCGCTTCACCCAACGGTTCTATGTATCACTACACAACACTCCTAGCAACGTAAACATTATGTTCTCATTGATATTGTTGATTGAAGCTTATAGAGTCGAGTAAGTTAGTGTTCCTGCATTTCCAGTTGATGGCCTATACAGTCCCTCCAGGATTGCACGATTTTTTTGTGTAATTTTTGCGATCAAAATGACTGATTTTGTGGTGGTAATTTCCAGAAATTTGTGGAAAAATTTGCGATTTTTATTTTATAATTAGGACATCACATTTACCATAGTATTATGTCAGATGCAATATAGTCATACATGACACAAATCACAAACAAAATGCATAAAGCTTGTTTATTTTGGTCTAATTAAATTCTCATCAAATTAACATCAAATTTTCTACCTGACCTATGTAAATATTAACATTAATTTTGTTGCTTGATTAACATTAACAACACTGACAACACCAGGTAAATTAGGTTACTGTCACTTTAAGACCTATTACAGTAATGACAAACATCCCAATCAGTTATTACTGACTGTTTTACGTAAATACTTGCCAAGATGAATATTTTGAAGTAATTGTAGCTATGTGTATTTGTTCAAGCGCTATAAAGAGAATTCAATACTTTAACTGACAGGCGGTGACACACAGTCAGTCACACACACACACACACACACACACACTGCAGTCACTCAGTCAGAGACAGACTGTCACTCGACTGGCTGAAATTGGTTCTCTTTCGCAGTATACTGCGCTTTTAATAATTCTTTTTAGTACCATGAAGCATCATGCTTTTTGTGATGTCATTCAATCATGTGAAACGCGTTAAATTCATAAGTTTGCCGTAGCCTACTGCAGTGCCCAATGAAAACTGTTCGGATATATCGGCTGATTCAGCTACATAGTCGGATATAAAAAAAAGAAAAAATCTTTAGCGATTTGACACTTAAATCGGGCCTTGGCGCTTATGTGAGAGGGCAGGTGAGACGCATTTTCTTTTGCCATGTTTCTGACAGACATCAAAGGTGCGCAACATCTGTATCCATGTAAAATGCATTGAAACTTTAATTAAGCTAGAGATATTTCAATTGGGTGATTATAATTTAATGTTTTGTGAGGTCTTTTTCATTTTTGCGATTATTTTGCGGCTAAATTAGGAATTATGCAGGATTGCAAAAAAATGCGACATTTTGTTGATTTTGCGTTGTATTCAGCGATCGCGGAATCACGAAAAACTGATGCATAAATGGCTCCAGCTAGCATACTGCTCCAATAAGTGACAAAATAACGCTAACATTTTCCTATTTATATGTTATGATTTGTATAGTCACAGTGTGTATAAATAACAAGGTCATAACAGGCATCATTTAACCGTAAACATACTGAGAACTATATTCTCAGAAGGCAAAGCACTGCTTCTTGGGCGGAGGGATTAGCGCAACGCGCCTGAGAAGCCCGCGGTGAGGAGCAGAGAGTTCGTTGCGCTAATCACTCCGCCAAGTAGCAGTGCTTCGCCTTCTGAGAATATAGTGATTGTTATTAAGTGAGTAACGTGTGTGTTCTCTCGGCACAGACCCTCCCGCGGTGGAGCCGGTGTGGCAGGAGGTCCGGCAGGGTTTGGGTCGTCCGGTGGGCCTGAACTGTCGTGTGCTTCGGGCTCATCCGTCACGAGTGCTGCGCTTCGAGTGGAGGCTCGGCTCTCGGCTGCTTCACGCCGGACACTTCGACTCGCGGGACGAGACCGACTACACCATCCGCAGCCTCGCCAGAGAGGGCTACGGCGAGTACACCTGTGACATCATCAACGAGGTCGGCCCGGGTCGCTGCTCCTTCCTGCTCACCGGTGAGACTCCACACCCGATCATTCACCCGTTTCACCCGCCGGGTCACGGCACCAGCTTAAGCTCTTACTCAGATTTACTGAATCACCATCTAAACATGTTGCAAAGTGCTTTTAAATCCTGGATTCCTTTAATGTCGTAGGAGAGACGGAAAAATGGACAGCTGGTTTATAAAATGATAGATGGATGGATGGATAGATAGATAGATAGATAGATAGATAGATAGATAGATAGATAGATAGATAGATAGATAGATAGATAGATAGAACAAATGATAGATGGATAGATAGATAGACAGAAGACAGATAGATAGATAGATAGATAGATAGATAGATAGATAGATACATAGATAGATAGATAGATACATAGATAGATAGATAGATAGATGGATAGATGGATGGATGGATAGATTTATAGATGTCACTGCAATGCAAAATATTTAGATCTTACTTTCTCTCCTTCTGTATGCTTTTCTTTTGTGAGTTTTATGTTTATCCACGTCTTCCAGATGGTGTTTCCTTCGTAGATGACAAAATAATTGGTAAAACGAGACTGGAGAAATGTGCATTCTGTTAACCACACACTCGGGTAGTTAAACCCGTTCCGGATCCCAGTGGATGCAGCAGTGCTGAAGATACTTGCGTTTCTCTTAAAGGGACAGTTTTATCATTCTGACTTCGACTCTTTTAAACCTGGATGACGTTTATCAGCCTGTGTGTTTCTCTCTCAAATCTCGTTCTATGAGTGTAGAACATTCTGACTCCTTTTGTGTTCCACATGAGACTGAGTTTCCTTTAAAGGGGTCATGAACTCGTTTATTTGTTTCGTCTATATGTTTCCTGGGGTGTCCTTATAATGTTAGTATGATTTTTACATAAAAAATTAATTTAGAAATAAAAGGCATTTTTCCTAGCCTGATTTTAGCCTCTGATTTCAACTCTCTGTTTGAAGAGGCGTGTCTGCTGTGAGTCTTCGGTGTAAACATCCACTGCTGTGATTGGCTGTGAGACTTCAGTGTAAACGCCCACTGCTGTGATTGGCTGTGAGACTTCAGTGTAAACGCCCACTGCTGTGATTGGCTGTGAGACTTCAGTGTAAACGCCCACTGCTGTGATTGGCTGTGAGACGTCAGTGTAAACGCCCACTGATGTGATTGGCTGATATGTTTGCAAATGAAACAGCTAGAATCATATGTGGAAATCTCTCGAATACTTTTACTACGTTTTTACTATTACAGCCATCGAGATTAACGAATCGTGAAAAATATTGATCATATATTTAGATCTGTTCCCATCATATGAAAGGTTGATGAGCATTGAGCAGATGAAAGACAGTCTGTTGATCGCGTGAATGAAGTGATCTCATCATTGCAACGCAATTTCTTTACTCTCACGAAAGCTTTCACCAAATAACAATGCAAACACGTCATTGATTTCATAACGAGTTTTGTCAGGTGTCCAGATAACTCTGCCGATTGGAAAGGGAGCGTTCTTTGATCGCTTTCTGTATATATTTTAATCACAGTTTAAATAAGATTATTTTCATCATACTAAGAGAAACGATGTGAAGTTGGTTGTTTAGTAGCTTGATTTGCTGATGCATAAACAGTATTGAACGATTTTGAGAGAAAGATTATCTGTCTGAACTTGAATAATTACACATCAGAATTCAGTGATCACAGATCAGGCATTAGAATAATAATTGATACTTACATGTTTGTGGCGTTGCTGGCAGATCCATATCGTAAAAAAAGTCTGTTTGCAAAGCCTGCGCCGAAATTGCGCCTGATTTACAAAATAATCCACAGTGAAATGCACAGAATAATGCACTGCTGAGACATTCACATTGTTGAAAAAAAAAAAATGGTTTGGAAGATAATGGTGTTGATCCTGTGCCGATCTTTTCTCGTTCTCATGTAACTATTCACTAACGCTCCAGTGGGCGGAGCCAAAGACGCGGCCATGTAGACGTAGGCGTTACGATATTCTTCTTCACTTTTGAGATCCTGTCGTTTTCTAGCCTTGGTTTCAATAAAATCTGTTTTTGGAATAACAAGGAAGTTTTTAGTTTTGAAACTTAGAGGATATTTTTATAGTATAATGACCTCTTAACTGTCAAAAGATCAAGGAAAATTTGAATTCTCAGTTCATGACCCCTTTAAACCCCGAGCTGGGTCATGCACTGATGATCAGTGTTGTCAGGAGGGATGATGGGATGGGATGAGGACCGATGTCTGATGTCCGGAAGGATCAAGGCTGTTTGAGGAGCCGGTCGATTGGCCTTTGTCCCTCAGACCCGACACTACACGAGTCTTTTCTCTGC
>JAULUF010000010.1:1115000-1127500 GCA_031834385.1 Semotilus atromaculatus
GATAAAACTTTTGATATTAATAAAGTATCCGTAAAGGTTCTGAACTGTAACTAATGTTAAAAAATAATGTAAAGTGTTATCAAAAGAAGATATTTTGACCAAAACAAGATTTGGACCCCATTGACTTTCATTGGACATAAAAACAGACACTTTTCAAAATATCTTTTTTATGTTCCACAGAAGAAAGTCAATGATGATAACTGATCGTTTTGGTGAACTATTCCTTTAATAAAGTGTGTGAACTGAAGCGGATTGAATCTGTATTTAATGTGTTTGTCTCATGTTGATAATGTGCTTCACATTATGGTATTTTTCATGGATTTGTGTCCATGATCATCTGTGTTTAGTGTGTGTAATGTTGCTTCTCTATAAGTTCTTCTCTATATCAGCGTCAGTGTTTCTGAACTCCTGAAACGCCTCCACTGTATCTCGAGTTTCTTCCAGGAACACGTCACAATATTCCTCATTATAATAATTAATATGCAGAATAAAGGGGCGGGGCCTGGGTGAGTTAGTCAGTAGTGTGTTAATCTGGCGGTTATGGAAAGGGGCGGGACATTTCCCAAACACACTCGAAGCGCTCGACCAATCACAACACACTGATCCAGCCGACCAATCAGAGCACAGTGTGCTTTTCAGGAGGAGGGGCTTCATAGAGACAGGAAGTAAACAGAGCGTTACTGACAGACTGGGAAGAGAGGAGCCGCAACAATGGAGAATAATCAACATTACAGCAGGAAAACCTGTTCTAGTAGAGCCTGAAACATCATCAAGATAAAATGGCCTCTTTAACGTTCTCACAGGAATGTATTTTCCCTGATTCTCCCACAGACGGGGCAGCAGCGCTGGTGGGAGCAGGAGATCCCCGTGGAGGGAAACATCCAGAAGGGAGAACTGATCACACACAACCTGACGGAGCTCATCCGGCCCGAGGCTTACGTGGTCCGCCTCACGCCGATCACACGCTTCGGAGAGGGAGATTCAACCACCAGGATCGTCACGTACAGCGGTACGTCACGCATGAAAAACACTGGGTTAAAGACAACCCAATTTGGGTTTCAACACAAGGGCTGGGTAAATATAGGACAGAACCATAGACGGCACATGAATATGTGCGTAGTGTGTGTGACGTCACCCGTAGTGTTTCTGAAGAGCGTTTTTGAAGCCCACATGTGAGTGAGGCGGATTAGCTGAGGTGACGTGACGCTAACACACAGCAGACACACAGCTAGCAGTGACATCAGCGGCAATCCACCTGTCACTCAAATGGCCACGCCCTTAATTATGCACAACTTTAAGGCTTAATATAATCTAAACGGATGAGTTATTAAAATATTCACCCCCCTCACAGTCGTCATGAAGGGCAACATTAGCATTATAGACCAAAACCACTTTTTGCACCAGACTGTAAACATGTTTTATTCTGCTGTAAAGTTGGGCATTTTAACCTGCGGGTCTATGGGGTCGAGTCTCTTCTGCAGCCTCTAGTGGCCAGTGGAGGAACTGCAGATTAAATCACTTCAGTGTTAATTCAAGAGAGAGACACGAAGGTTGCTGCTTGGACACAACACATGTTGGGTTAATTTTACCCAGTGAATTGAGTTGTTTATTCATTGGGTTGATTTAACCCATCATAGTGGGCTGATTCAGTTTTTACTATAGCACTAGCTTTTTTTAATTATTATTTTACTTCATACAAGACTTAATGTTTACGGATTAACTTAAATCCTCTAAACAACAACCACTGGTTTGCATGATAATTCCTGCTCATGCTCTCTCTTGAAGAGGTCGCAAAAAGCCCACGATAAATAACCCAAGACCCAGGATCTGGGTAACATAAAAACTACCCAAACACTAAAAACATCACCCCAGAGTTTTTAGAGTTCATGAGCTATTTACTATTGTTCAGTTGGGGTATTTTTAAGGACTTAAGCGTTGAAAATTGTATGTGAAAGAGTCTCTTCTGCTCACCAAGGCTGCATTTATTTGATCAAAATACAATAAAAATTGTGAAATATTATTCCAATGTAAATCATCTGTTTTGAATGTGAATATATAGTAAAGTGTAATTTATTCCTGTGATCAAAGCTGAATGTTCATCATCATTACTCCAGTCTTCAGTGTCACATGATCCTTCAGAAATCAGGATAATATGATGATCTGATGCTTTTGAATATTTTCACATTTTTGATCAATTAGATTTATTTGTCAGGATTCTTTGATAAATCGAAAGTTCAAAAGAACAGAATTTATATGAAATAGAATCTTTTGTAACATTTTAAATGTATTTACTGTAACATTTTATAAATTGAATGTGTCCTTGATGAATAAAAGTAGTAATTTCATAAAAACAAAAAGGTTTGAATGTTCAAAGTTGCGGTTGAGTTCATTAGTGTAGTGCTGAGGTGATCAGCTGACGAGAGCTCAGTGTTTTCGATCTGCTCGTTTGGAGCTTCAGTTTGTTTTATGTGTCGGCTGCTGGTTAATAATTCATACGCGCTGTCGCTCGTGAACATCAATCCAGAACAAAAAGAAAAAGTTTAGATGATGCAAAAGCAAATAATTAATTTCAGTATTTCGCTGAACTACTACAAGTACAAGATTTGAGTTGTAAATAAAGATTATTGGAGTACGTTTTCAGCTTTTCCACTTTAAATGTTTTACATTTAATTCAGTATTAATTGTTGTTTCTTTGTAATTATTTGTGAAATTTACTAGTATTTTCTGAGTGAAACGAAGTTATTTTCATGAGAGAATTATAATGCATGTTTTTCACAGAGATCATTCAATCGTAAGAGTTAAAATCACAGCCGTTTGCATTGATAAAGCTGAGTTATGAAACATATTATTATTTCTACTCAAATAAACCCCATCTCATCCGCTGCATCGAGGCCAGAGTTTAATGAAGTGTCTGTGTGCTTTCAGCATTTGCTTTTGTTGCGTGACCGACTCAAGAAGGTCTGAAATGAGGTTACTTGTTAATCTTTAATCTATTAAACATATTGAAACATGAAAGCGGAAGGGAAATTGTTTGGCGGGGTCGACTCTGACGTAACGGAGATAAATAACGTCTACTTGACGTCTGATCAGTCTGGCCTGGGAGTTTATAAAGTGGCCGATAATAATCAAATCTGCTTTAAAACGGGTGTTTTATGTGACTGTGGGAAGCCATGTAATGTTAAACGGGATTTTTCGACATGTTCATCTGTGTTTAGTGTGTGTTGTTGCTGTTCTTCTCTATATCAGAGTCAGTGTTTCTGAACTCCTGAAACGCCTCCATTGTAGTCTTGAGTTTCTTCCGGAAACACGTCACAATATTCCTCATTATAATAATTAATACGCAGAATAAAGGGGCGGGGCCTGGGTGAGTTAGTTAGTAGTGTGTTGAAACCTTCGCAACCTTCGTGTCTCTCTCGTGAATCAACACTGAAGTGATTTAATCTGCAGTTCCTCCACTGGCCACTAGAGGCTGCAGAAGAGACTCGACCCCATAGACCCGCAGGTTAAAATGCCCAACTTTACAGCAGAATAAAACATGTTTACAGTCTGGTGCAAAAAGAGGTATTGGTTTATATCGCTAATGTTGCCCTTCATGACGACTGTGAGGGGGGTGAATATTTTTATAACTCATCCGTTTAAATTATATGAAGCCTTAAAGGTCTGCATAATTAGGGGTGTGGTCGCTTGAGTGACAGGTGGATTGCTGCTGATGTCACTACTAGCCGTTTGTGTGCTAGCGTTAGCGTCACGTCACCTCAGCTAATCCGCCTTGCTGCACATTTTCGTTTATCCGGGAGTGCCGCTGCCAAGATGGCGACGGCCGGCTCCGCCCACTTTGGGCTTCAAAAACGCTACGGGTGACGTCACACACACTACGCACATATTTATTTACAGTCTATGGTTGAAAATAGTGGTTATGGTAAGGAGCGGAGCATTTTCCAAACACACTCGAAGCGCTCGACTAATCACAACACACTGATCCAGCCGACCAATCAGAGCACAGTGTGCTTTTCAGGAGGAGGGGCTTCATAGAGACAGGAAGTAAACAGAGCGTTACTGACAGACTGGGAAAAGAGGAGCCGCAACAATGGAGAATATGAGGAGAATAATCAACATTACAGCAGGAAAACCTGTTCTAGAATAGCCTGAAAACATCATCAAGATAAAATGGCCTCTTTGACATCCTGATGTACTTAAGAAAACTGATTTGGAACGTGTAGATTCTTGTTCCTCTTTCTCAGCAGCAAAACAGCCTTTAGAAATCTGCGTCTCACAATGGAGACGACAATCCTCTTTTCTTATTTTCTGTCTCAAACACAATGACACAGACTAGGTCACAGTCTCAACTTGCTGATTTCTCGACTTGCGGATTGAAAAAGTGCAAGACAAAAGAGCCCCTTCACTCCAGGAAAGATCGGCTTTACTCCTGAATGATAATATGATAATGTCGCCGCAAGAGTAAATGCATCATTTGGCATCTCTCAGAAATGATTCATCCTTCCTGTGAATCGACTGTCAGCGTTTATTATTGTCGTGTGGATTGTTCGAGGCATCGCAAGTGTTCAGATGAATACTGTTTGATGGATTTTAATCCTCTAATGCTCATATTTATGTCACCCTGACACTAAAAAGCTCATGAAAAGCTTCCTCTCGGGTGTTTTCCGTCTTCTAAATCGATCTCCACAACATGACGTAATGTCCGTTTGTGTTTGATGCTTTATCTTAAAGCTTTTATCTCTCAATATAAAGTGATTATTGTGATGTGCTCTTCGACATATTATTGTTAAATCTTATCCAGACAGTGATGGAAAAATAAACAAGGGGATTTAAGCAGTCGGCTGTAAAATTAATATTCCAGGATGTTTTTGATCTATTGTCAATGTACAGAATTTATTAGAGACAATCATTTTGTCATTTCCATATTTACACAACTGTTCAAAAGTTTGAGTTCGGTGATATTTTTTAAATGTTTTTTGATTGTTAATGTTTCTGAAAAAGAGACTCTTCTGCTTGGCAAGGCTACATTTATTTGATCAAAAATACAGTAAAAACTTAGAAATATTATTACAATAAAAAATACAATATAACAGTTGTTTTCTATGTGAATATATGAAATATATGAATACGTGAATGTTCATCATCATTACTCCAGTCTTCAGTGTCACATGATCCTTCAGAAATCAGGATAATATGATGATCTGATGATCAAGACACATTTATGATTATTATCAATGTTGAAAAAAGTCACACTTTTGTGGAATACATTTAATTTTCAGGATTCTTTGATGAATAGAAAGTTCAAAAGAACAGCATTTATTTGAAATGGAATCTTTTGTTACATTATTTGATCAATTTAATGCATCTTTGATTAATACAATAAAAAAAACATCTTTACAAAGGTATAGTCTGCATATGAACAAATGGACAAACATTTGTTTTAAATACTCTAATAATGAAAGTCTAGATGATTTGAAATTAATTTGATTTAGTTTGAGTGAATGATTCAATGACTCCCTCATAAATACTTCACTTGTTTCATTACTGGATGAATCAGAGTTTTTGAGCGAATCTCTTGAGTGAATGATTCAATGACTCACTCATTAAAACTTCACTTGTTTCATTACTGGATGAATCAGAGTTTTTGAAGAAATATCGTGAATGAATGATTCAATGACAAACACACGTTTAACAGTCTCTTGTCGCCACCTACTGGTGTAACGATGTAATGATACAATCTTTATTTGAAGCATTGAGTTACATTCAAACTCTATTTTGATCACTACCGTAGACATCAGTGTTTATATCAGAACAATACACTTTTATCTCAGTGCTTCTGTGATTAATCTGAATGATTGTAAGACAGAAATAATGATACTGTGAGGCTGAAAAGACTGTTTGTCGAATCGCAGTCATGATAAGATCAGGTGGGCGTTTGAATCGAGATTGAGCTCTTTTATGACACATTTAGATTGAGCTCATCCAGCTCTATATGCAAGCTTAATGTCATGAAATGTGCATGTTATGTTCTCAATGTTTCTGCAGACGCTATAGTGGACATTAGACCTCACAGGTTTTTGCTGAATAATTCTCATTTGCGCTTTCAACTGATCAGGATGGCAATTCCAGCTTAAAAGCATTGTTACAAAGCCATGTCATGTTTGTCTGCACACTGCATGATATGCTGAAATATATGGTTATTTACAGCATGCAACAGATACCATATACATATTCTTCCAATATTCTTCAGACACGTTTGCTTTGAGATGATTTGTGATTAGCGTGTTTCATCAAGTGCATTAAAAATCAATTCTTTCAGAAGCAAAAGCATTTCATGAATCACTCCTTTAACAAAGATTTGCGGTTACGCT
Source organism: Semotilus atromaculatus (assembly GCA_031834385.1). Taxonomy (NCBI): domain Eukaryota; kingdom Metazoa; phylum Chordata; class Actinopteri; order Cypriniformes; family Leuciscidae; genus Semotilus; species Semotilus atromaculatus. The sequence goes on from JAULUF010000010.1 coordinate 1,121,369, forward strand.
GATCTATTCAGCATGACAGAAATCGATCTCTGAGCCGCTCGTGTGTCTTCACGACAGTCTAAATTGTTTTTACTGGCAAAAAGATGTGTTTACTGGCAAAAGTTACTTTTGACCTTTACCTGGTTTACTATGGTTGTTCGGCTGTTGTTTAGTCTGTGGTGAAGACTTCACAGGTTCAGCAGCTCAAACGGCTCTTCCCTCCTTTTATAATGTGAATTATTTATTGAACTTTCCATTACTGCATTCCTTCCGTTTACATGCACAAATAATAAATGTGAGATTGTAAGTGATTTCCTGATCATGAAAGTTGCATGAAATGTTTGTGAAGCTCTCAGAGTTTATAATGAGACGGTAAAACGTCAGTCTTAATGCATTTATGTATTTCGGTGAATCATTCACATGCATATTTGATTGAGATCGGGTCATGCAGGTCAAACTTTATTACACGCACTTTTTAATTCACTTTTTAAACTAACTTTTTAGTAAGAGCTGTTCGATTTTGACAGAAGTTGAGCTGAAAGAGAAACTGCTCATTGCATGTAATAGCAGAATATTTACATTTAACACTGTTATATATATTTATATTTATATTTGTATTTATATTTAAAGAGAGTTTTTTTTTGTTGTTGTTATATTAACTAATTTTAAATAAATTTAACAATAAATCCAGGGGGGGAATGGCCTTTTAGAAAATCCTAACGCTCAAAATAATTCATTTTGAGTTGAACAAACTTAAATTAAACTAATTAGTTCAGTCAAATGAACTTTTATGAGAATTTAGCACTTTCTTTTTCTTTCAAGTTCACAAAACTGATATGTTTTAAGTAAAGTGAAATGTTTCATTGTTCTGAGTTTTATGAAATTATTTATTTTTATTTAGACAAACTTAAGTTTAACTGCAACGGCTGGGATGTCTATTTCCCAGCATGCTTTGCCAATGGCACTCAAAAGGGAGAGTAAATGCTAAATGGGGTTTTTGTGTGCAATATTAATGTTAAGTGGGAGATTTAGTAGTGATTAATGTTTTGTTATGCTAATTTATAAGGATTTCTGTTAATGTTACCATGGTGACAAGTGGTGCATGCGGCTTGATTTGAGAGCAAATAAAACCTGTATATTGCTACAGAAAGTGCTCCTGTATAACATACTATTGTTAACATGTTAACAAATTAGTATGTTAGCAAACTAGATTGTATATAGCTAGCCAAGTTTATACTAATAAAAGTGTTCGCATTGAGATTACATGAAAGTTTTAAGTTAAATGTATGAATTAGTTGGCCTGTACTCAAACATTTCAAGTTCAGAACAATTAAAATGTTTAAGTACAAAATAAAAATCTGCCAGTTCTGCTTACTTAAACTTACTCGCTTTCTTAACTTAAAAAAATTGAGGCAACTGATTTCCTTACATTTTTTGTGTTTTAACAGCTTATTCAGGTTTACATATATATATATATATATATATATATATATATATATATACATAAAGGCTATTTATATTTATATTTATATTTATTATCAATCATCAGATTTTCTCTGTGTTGTTTTTCCTCTTGCTTTCGTTTACCGTCATTTCATCATTTTGTGAGGCACATTAATCCAGAAGCCAACATTTCATGCCGTTACATCACATCCACATGTTAACGATAATTAATTCATGTTTCTCTGGAGATCGCCGGTCAGTTATGAGACGAAAACAATCACAGCGGGTAATTTGATCCGGTGGGAGTTTGAATGGTGTTTTTGATCATGTGTCACGTGTCTGCTGTAGATTCACACACACTCATGATCACAGAGACGTTAAACTGCTCAGGTGATTCGCTTTGTGCTCATATTAACATGTATGCTCATGATGGAGACCTTTAAACGCTGTCATGTTTTTCCACACTTCTGTTTTTAATAGTTACACTGTTTAAAAAAATCACAGTTTGTTATATTATATATTAAAATATACTATAAAATAGTTGTTAGTGTTTTAAATATTGCTTTACAATAAGGTTTCATTTGTTAATGTGAGTTAACTGCATTCGTTAACATGAGATAACAATGAAAAATACTTCTAAATAACGTATTAATCTTAGTTAATGTTATTTTCAAATAACAATGAACACTTGTACTTTCAGCAAGCAAGGAACTTTATTTATTTAGCTCATTTACAAACAACAGACGTGCTTTACAACAATTATGTCATTATAATAGGGATAGATAATATATCAGCCACTTTTTTAATGTTATCGTTATCGGCCCGACAAGAAAATGTGGTCGATTTATTAAAGCCGATAAATAATGGATTATTTCCTATTCATTCATTCATTCATTCATTCATTCATTCATATTTATTTCATTCTTTTAAAAAAGAAATGAAAAGGAGCAAAAAGAAGATAAACTTATAATATCTGTCCCTTATCAACATAAATCAAATTACAATTCCAAAGAGGTACACTTACAACACACATCTACTTTGCAGCACCTATGCAAAGTCATAAATCAAATACCACAATTTCCTACTAAATAGATGCATTATATTTTTTCTATTAGTAATGCTTTTACACTCTTCTTAAAAACAAAAAATGATGTTGAAGTTTTAATTTCACTATTTAGATTGTTCCACAGACTGACACCCTGCACTGAGACACATCTTTCCTTTAATGTTGTTCTAAACTCGGGTTTCTGAAAGACTTCAGTTCCTCTTAAATTAAATTTACTAACTCTCTTGATAAATCTATTTTGCAATTTTTCAGGTAATGTTTTCAAATGAGCTTTATACATTATTTTTAGAAGACTATATTCTAATAAGTCGTTGAATTTTAAAGTTTTTAACTGTATAAATATTGGATTTGTGTGGGCCCTATATTCGCTTCCATTTACAACGCGAATGGCACGTTTTTGTAATTTAAAAACAGGTTCTATATATTCCTTCATCACTGTTCAACATGATGGTTTTGAATTGTTTGGAATATAATTGGAAACACTTAAAAAAAAGAAAAATACACTTCAGTGCAACATGTGCAGCGCAAGTCTTTCATATACCCTTAATAAAATGATAAAAATTATAATTGTGTATTTGGGACATGGATTGTAATTATAAGACTTTTGTTTTTGTAATCAGGCTTTCAAAAAATACATAAAAATTTGGATTTAGATTTATCATCCAATATATCGGTTATCGGCTTTTAAATAAAGAATTATCGGTTATCGGTACTGACAAAAATTTTCATATCGGTGCATCCCTACATTAAAACCAAGATTAATATTACATGCAACATGGCAAACATGTCTTATTCAGAAAGCTACAGAAAATAAATACGTTTTTAAATTAAAAGCTAACTGGCTAATATTAAGCTAACCTGTGATGGGGAATGGGAGACTTTTCCAGAGTTTAATGTCACTGTAACATTCTTTGTCCAGAGAACGTGTTTTATCTAAACTCACAGGCAAATAAAACAGAAGATCATCGGTCAAAAAAAAAAGGAATTAAATATTATACTTTCAAAGAATAGGGCTTGAGGAAGCATATCCAGAGAGAACCGCAGCGGTCCCAAAACCGAGCCCTGAGGAACGCCACAAACTGAAGGAGCCGGTGTGGAGGAAACGTCTCTTAGATTCACAGCAAATGTCCTGTTCTTTATATACAATTATTTAACATTAACAAAGATTAATAAATACTTAACAATTGTATAGCTCATAGTTATTTAATGTTAGCTAATTAACTAATGGATCCTTGTTGTAAAGTGTTACCTGAACATCATATGTTCTCATAGTTATTTTTCATAATGTGTGAGAAGTTTGAATATTTAAAGGTTTTGTTTTTCGTAGAATGATTTTTGCAATTAAATTGAATCCAATTAGGGTCAATTCGGAATATATAAAGTTGAATATAATAAATAATATTTTTTCTCTTTTTCATTTTTTTCTCTTCACAGCTCCAGTCAATCCTCATCTGAGTAAGTATGAAATGTGACACTATTCTTTCTTCTTTCTTTCTGTGGCTTTTATCCATCCATCCATCCATCCATTCTTTCCTTCTTGTGTAATAGTTAGTCACCTGTTCTCTAGTTGTTTTCATGACGTTCATGAAAGAATCCCAGATGAAATATTCCCTCTCTCTCTCTCTCTGCCGAGTCTCTCCTCCACGTCTCTTTCTCTTCCCTCTCTTTCTCTCTGTTCTCCTGGTTCTGTCCTCCTGATCTCCTGCATTAGTTTGGTCATCAGGGGTAAAACCTCCATTTAAATCCCCCGTAGTGAAGCGAGCGCAGGAGTCGAGAGGCGCTGGTCTTCAGCGAGGGACTGTAAGCCCACTTACTCAAAAAACACTCCAGGCTGCTCCCCATCCGAAGGTCACGGCGCTGATTTTAATAAAATCAATGAATATTTATCAACAAACAACACCTGCTGAATGCCAATGACTTGTTCCTCCAGTGTGGGATATGAAGAATGTTTAGTAAATCAGACATGATTCCACAAGGGTTTGTTGTTGTCACTGTGAATGTGTGTGTGTGTGTGTGTTATTGACGGTCCTGTCGTCATGTACTCGCCCTCATGCTGTTGAAGAGTCTCTGAGATGCTCTTTTACAAACACACACAGACACTATCAGGTCAAAAAGGCTTCATAACTGTCTTGTGCAATATTTTCCAAGAGAGAAACATATGGAAGCTTGTTTCCGCCACAGAATAAAACATTTAAAAAGAAAATTGCGCCATTTTATCTCACAATTGTGAGTTTATATCTCACAGTTATAATATCTCAGTTATGTATTTCTCAGAATTGCAAGATATAAAGTCAGAGTTGCAAGATATAAAGTCAGAATTGTGAGATATAAAGACAGAATTGTGAGATATAAAGTCAGAATTGTGAGATATAAAGTCAGAATTGAGAGATATAAAGTCAGAATTGCATGATATAAAGTCAGAATTGAGAGATATAAAGTCAGAATTGTAAGATATAAAGTCAGAATTGTGAGATATAAAGTCAGAATTGAGAGATATAAAGTCAGAATTGTGAGATATAAAGTCAGAATTGAGAGATATAAAGTCAGAATTGTGAGATATAAAGTCAGAATTGAGAGATATAAAGTCAGAATTGTAAGATATAAAGTCAGAATTGCGTGATATAAAGTCAGAATTGCGAGATATAAAGTCAGAATTGCGAGATATAAAGTCAGAATTGTGTTATAGTCAGAATTGTGTTATAGTCAGAATTGCGTGTAAAAATATAGATAAAAACTCGCAATGATCTTTTTTATTTTTTATTCTGTGTTGGAAACAAGATTCGATAGAAACAGACCAAATGTGAGACTGATAATCGTCCACAACAGCTCCGTTCACTTTCATGAAGTGAATAGAGCAGTTTAAAGATGCTTGCAGTTGCACAGAGTTAACTCCATATGGGTTTGGGACGCACGCGGATGAGTAAATGATGACTGATTTCACGTCTACATGAACTAACCCTTCTCTTCTTTCTTCTCCAGGAGAGTTTCACTGCAGCTTTGAAGAGGAGCCCATTTGCATGTTCACTCAGGACAAGAACGACGACTTTGATTGGATGAGACACAGCGCCGCGACCCGCGACACCAAATACACCCCGAACACGGGTCCCAGCGGGGACCGGGCCGGCTCAAAGCAGGGTACTCACCTAATAATGTTGCATTTATAATAACCCAACAAGTAACCCAACTATGGGGTGGTATAGCAGCACCTTCCCCACAATGCATTGGGTTAAAAACCAGTTGGGTTAAAAGTAACCCAACAGCTAAATTAACTATTTATTTTTATTTATGACATTATTTTAATAAATAAAACACACTTTGTTTTCAAATACAGATTGTTTATTTGTATAAGACATTAAATATGTCTCAACAAATATATTTCTTTAATTACAAACTATATATTGGGGAGTATAGAATTTAATGTAAATATAGCCTATACATAATTGTGTACATAAATTCAAAATACACAAGTGTGCATACAACATACAAATTGAACGGGCTGATTTAACCCAACAACTGGGTTATTACTAGAAATTACCCATCAATTTGAAAAAATAACTTAACATAGTGACCCAATATGTGTAACCCAATGGTTGGGTTAAAAAAAATAACCTAACGTTTTTTTACTGTGTAGGTAACCCTCCCGT
>JAULUF010000010.1:1132500-1262500 GCA_031834385.1 Semotilus atromaculatus
GGTTTGCTTTTATAAATAAATTTATAAAATTGTATAAAATTAAATGATTGATTGAACAGACAGAAAGCTATGGAGACCCATAACCCAAAACACTAATACATAGTTACACCTCCTGTAATAAATGACCAATATTATTGTTGTTAATTTAGTACTTAAACGGCTTCATTTCTTCTTATACACCCATTTTCTCTCAACATTCTTCACTTAAAAATATATGTAACGCAACATAATTACTAAGTAATGTTAAGTTAACACAACTTGCAATTACTTAGTAGATTCTATCACATTACACATATTTTTAAGGAAAGAGTGTTGAGTGAACTTAAATATTTAAGTACATATAACAAAGGTTTTCTTGTTAATGTTAAAGGAACACTCCACTGATTACAGTAACAGAGATTGTTTAGACTTTACTGCAGCTCTAGAATATAGTTAGTTTTGATTGACATCATGTGGATTGATCGATTCTCCAGCAGCGTAACAACCTTGAGTTCTTCTGACGGAGGATATGTATTGTTAAATGAATTGATTGTGTTCATGCAGGCTCTCTGAATGCGTTCGTTAAGCAGAAAGGTCAGTCGACTTCAGACACGGGGCCCGTGTGGTCCCTCAGCGGGAACCAAGGGGACCGATGGAGACAAGCCAAGATCACCATCCATCCGGTCTCATCCTTCCAGGTGACGCAAACACAGCTAACATTTATTCAGCATATACAGTCAAACCAACATATATTCAGACACCTTCAACATTTCTCACATTTTTTCACTATAGTTCAGAAAACGGTAATAAAATATGACCAGAACTTATCAGTTGATATTTCAGTGGTTTTGTCCGTCCTTCTGTTAGACTCACACATGAATTATGTTGAATATCTGTCAGCTGTTAAATTTAACTACACAATTAGATAATACCAGTTTAGCTCAACCAGTGACCAAGCAATGCTTCATGTTTAGGGCCCTATGATTTTCGCGATCACAGAATTGCGGATGGAATCGCGGAATTGGCCAATTAACACGGAATTTTACATATTTGGAATTAAATTATGTTTTTGTGTGGGAGAAGAACGTATGTCTGGGTAAAATACAGACCGGGGGAAGCAAATCTGGGCGACACAACCCCTCCAGTCATTTCAGCTCCAATGACAGCATCAAAACAATGAAAGCATGGTGAAGCGGCTCTCCACGGCTCTGCTTTCGTCGGCGGAAAAGTTAATAATAATAATAATTCGTTACATTTATATAGCGCTTTATCTGAGACCTCAAAGCGCTTTACAAGGAAGGGGGGAATCTCCTCGACCACCACCAATGTGCAGCATCACCTGGATGATGCGACGGCAGCCATATTGCGCCAGTACGCCCACCACACACCAGCGTACTGGTGGAGAGGAGACAGAGTGATGAAGCCAATCAGTATACAGGGATGATTATGAGGCCATGATGGACAGAGGCCATGGGTTGGCCAGGATGCCGGGGTTACACCCCTACTCTTTTCCGAAGGACATCCTGGGATTTTTAATGACCACAGAGAGTCAGGACCTCGGTTTAACGTCTCATCCGAAGGACGGTGCTCTTTGACAGTATAGTGTCCCCGTCACTACACTGGGGCGTTAGGACCCACACAGACCACAGGAAGAGCACCCCCTGCTGGCCTCATAACACCTCTTCCAGCAGCAACCTGGCTTTCTCATGAGGTCTCCCATCCAGGTACTGACCAGGCTCAGCCCTGCTTAGCTTCAGTGGGCAACCAGACTTGGGCTACAGGGTGATATGGCTGCTGGCCTTAAAGAAAACTCTTTAGAAACACGACGCCAAGCAATTTGCACGTGACTTTGATGAAGTGTTTCCCACACATAGACTAATTCATGGCGGTGCGCCACAGAATTAACACCGGCCGCCACATATTGCGTTTCGTTCATTTTTTTTTAACGCTTTCAGTTGCATTTCCTTTCCCTGCTCTCTCTCCGTCTCTCTGTCACTCACGCGTCTCTCTCTCTCTCACACACACACACACACACACACACCCATCCTTTCTGTGCACACCGCGTCTGTCTATGAGGCGCCAGACTGGACAAAAGCGAAGCGAGATAGACCGAGAGAGAGACAGAGTGTGACTTATTTTAAACTTATATAAACTAATATAATTTATTTTACTGGACAGTTTAAAGCTCATAACCATATTTTGATGTTACTTGAAGTACTTAAGAGTGCAGTGTTATGTTGCATCATGCAGTATATTTATGTATCTGTTACCTCAATAAATTTAAGGTCATACCTATTTTATTTGTGTACATTTTAATCATTAACATTAAAAGCAGTCTTTTTTACGACTAAAATAACATTAAAGGGTAAAAAAAAGAGAAAAGAATTTCCCAAAATTAAAATGGAAAAAACGGAATTTGGGAAAAAATAAAATGGAATTTGGGAAAAATTGTATAGGGCCCTTCATGTTGTTCAGTCTGTGTGTAAAAAGAGCATTACCCATTACAGAAAAAACACTGAAGAAAACATGATCAGCTCAAAGTGTATGAATAATATTTGATCCCACATTTTCACTGTATGAAGAATATTTGTGTGTAATATGTCACAGTTTACTTACATAATCAACTATAGTGTCCTGCACACACAATTAAAAAAAAAATTGTCTGACAAAATTTTGGTTTGACTGTATATATAGAATGCATTATGGATTTGTGTAAATGCATCCTGAAAGATGTTGTCGAGGCTCATGATGCAAGCGTCTGTCTCCATCACACAGGTGATATTCGAGGGCATTCGCGGTCCCGGGATCGAGGGGGATATCGCCATTGATGATGTCACGCTGGAGGAGGGGGAGTGTCCTGACCCTCCGTCCAATCGTATGTATCTATCATGCATCTCTATGGTAACCAGGCTATAATTACGTGTGCGGCCGCAAACACAGTGTTGTCGAAGAGAGCTCAGTAATTACACTCGAACACACAGCGAGAGAACGGGAGTGAGTGCAGTAATGGCTGGAGCTGACGGCGAGAGCGAGACACGGCTTCACTTCTGCTGGAAACATGTGGACAAATGGAAAGCCGTCATTCTGGAGCCGAACTAGGGCTGCAATCATCGAGTGAAGTTATGTGTTAATCAGTATTATTAGGCTGGAATATTACAGGTGTTCCATTATTATCAAAAGCAATGTGACAGTCAGAGTCGTTTCGTATCGATATCTCCATTGTGTGTGTGTGTGTGTGTGTGTGAGTGAGTGTGAGCGAGTGTGTGAGTGTTTGTTTGTGTGTGTGTGTGTGTGAGTGAGTGTGTGTGAGTGTTTGTGTGTGTGTGTTTGTTTTTGTGATATATGAGGACACAAATGTGTATAATGACATGCATATTACACTGGTATTACAACTTACACGTGGTTTATGAGGACATTTCATGAGTCCTCATATTTCAAATAGCTTAAAAAAACATAAAAAACTATGTTTTTTTTTAAATGTAAAAATGCAGCATGTCTCCTGTGATGGGCAGGTTTAGGGGAAGGGGCAGTGTGTGTGTGTGTGTGTGTGTGTGTGTAAGGGGATAGAATATATAGTTTGTACAGTATATAAACCATTACACCTATGGAATGTCCTCATAAATCATAAAAACAAACGTGTGTGTGTGTGTGTGTGTGTGTGTGTGTGTGTGTGTGTGTGTGTGTGTGTGTGTGTGTGTGTGTGTGTGTGAGTGAGTGAGTGAGTATGAACGTAAAAGAGTAGCTAAACTCGAAAGCACGTAGATGTGAATTTGTCAGAGTCGTTTCGTATTGATATCTCCATTATGTGTGTGTGTGTGTGTGTGTGTGTGTGTGTGTGTGTGTGTGTGTGTCGTAAATACAAGCTTGGTGGAAATCTAGAGGATGATAAAACACTGCAGTCATATGCACTGGAGGATGCTTGTGAATCACAGAAATATAGTTTAGACATTTATGACCAGCCGTAATATGAAAAACATGAGGCGGATTTTAATGCTCTTAACTCACTTGTGAATGATTCCTCGACTCAGTGTTTTCAGTGATCACCATGTGTGTTTAGTGCATTTACAGCTGACTCTTAACGTGCTCAAGAAACCACAAAACACACGTTAATGCCAGTGTCTAAACACGTTCATGGCCCTGTCATCAACACAATAAAGCCAGTTTAGAGGGTCATTCCATGTCAAATCAGACGAATTTTCTGAAACTTCCCCGGCTCACATTTTTTATTTTGTTCATATTTTTTCTGAAGAAAGACAAACATAAATAGGGATGAAAGCCAAAATATTAAATGTGATGGATGCATATTCATTGAGTAATTTGATATTTTGTAGAAGGGGTCAATAAGTTAGTTTGAAGCTAAATTACAGGGGTGTAAAAATTACTTTTGAAAATGACATTATTTTATTTTTGGCCAGAGATGAATAGGTCTTTTAGTAAAATCTGGTGACTTTAGCAATTTTTGTTGCATTATATGCTAACGGTGACAGTTGGGAAAAAATGGGGAAAATCACTTTTTGCCGCAAGTTTGCATGCCGTTAACTCAAGAAGTATTAAGATACCTTCATATTCTTTTATTTTTTTGGTTTTAACAAACTCTTATATGCTCATATAGGCCTTATATGGTTCAATCCCAGAGATCTGGAGATCTTAATGCGGCTCAATGAGTAAACTGGCCAATTAAACACTGGTGTAGAACAAATAATGTATGTTGAAACTAGAAATACATCTTGTTTTTTTCTATCAACACAATTGCATAGAATATGCCTGTTTAAGTGTCATAAATGTTGTTTTTCCAAAGTTTGCATGGCTGTAACTCAAAAAGAATTAAAGATATTTCAACATGATTTTATATTCTGGTTCTTAACAAACTTTTCTTTTGGAATCTTCATTTTCAAGGCCCCTATATGCTTCAATCACACAGATATGTAGATCTCAATGCGGCTCCATGGTCAATTTGTTGAATTTTACCCATTTTCAGTGGTCAAAAACCAAATGTTCAAAAGCAGAAATTTTAGCCGTGGACCTCTGGTTGATTTGACATGTCAGTGAGTTTGGATGATATGGTTCTCTGGTTAATGGTTCCCTTTTTCTCTGTGTGTTTCCCACAGCTATCAGAGGATCGGCTGCACACACCGTCTCCAGTATATGGCCATTGAGCGTCACACTGTTTTTTACCGTATTCTTTCGTCAGAGGTGACGCTCCACATGAGAAGAGACTCGACATGCGTCCCGTAAAATTTTATCACCAAAGATTTATGCTTTTGGATTGCTGAGAAGCCACAACACCGGGAATAACACCATGAAACAACCACAAACCTAAACAGAAAAGTGATACATGTTTTGTCGTGGATGGGCGGAAACCTTGTATCTCCATATTTCGTTTTTTTTTTTTTTTTTCATAAATCAATAGGCCTACTATGGTCGGCAACTGTGGGTTTTGCAAATATTTAACCAATGAACATTATTAAAAAGAGCTCAAACTGTCAATCAAACCTCATAACTCCGCCCACCTCTCTCATGAATGAAGTGGAGCATCTCTGCTTGTTTGCAATGCAATGATAAATAAAGACTGTTTGTTTGAATAAGTACAGCGTTTTCTACACTTAAGAAACACTATATATATAAAGGCTGAAGTTTTATGTATTTGAGGAGCGGAGAAGAGTGTGTTTGTCGTCGAGTCACAGTCAATCCGGTCTTGAATACCCTTCATCTTTAATGACATGAGATTTTGGCCAAATGACAGAAAAAACTTAGCACCCACATATAGCTATAGTAAACTTGATTAATAAAATGACATTCGCTGGTCAAAAACTTAATTTGAGCTTGATTTTAGTAAAATGTTAATAATTTAATGACACATGCAAGTGTCTAAAACTACAACATCAGTGTTTACTTGTTTAAATATTACAGTGGTTTTTCCATTTCCTGAAAAGTAGCTGTTTTGGAGATACATGGTTTTTCGCCCGACAGCGACAATATGCTAACAACAAATATATTTTCCTCTGTGGGTCAGAAAGACGGCGGGAGGATTTGAACACGGTCTGAAAAGCACAACTACATCTGGATGTATGGATTAAACCGAAAAGAAAAAAAAACAGTTTCACGAATAAAGAAGTGTTTCACACACAATTCCCTTTCGTTCACGATTCTCCCGGTTTTCATCTTGGTATGTTTTTTTTTTTTTTTGTGTGATTTGGAGTACAATCAACAGAACCTTTTCCCACATCTCTTCTTTGGTTTGGTTCGGCTCGGTGCTTTAAAACGCCAATAAAAGAGCATTTATACCCCGACTCCAGTAGCAGCCTGATTTCACAAACACTGTGCTCACTTTCCCAAGCGCAAGATGGACGACGTTTCGTTTCGTGCGAGTGTGGGCGTCCGTGACGGTGAGAAACTCTGGCTTGTTGCCGTTCCCAGTACCAGTTGAGTGACAGAATTTCTGCCATTAAAAAAGAAGTGCCTTCAGGTTAAAAACCGATCCGTTAGCCTGGCCATCGACACCAAACGTCAATGTTTCTAACATCTGATGGGCTATTTAATACTCAATCCCGACTGGACGACGCAGGTGTTCCTGAATGTCTCACGCTCTCCATCGATAAATGAACGCAAACGGGCCTGGGAACGGACAGGCCCTCCTCATGCCATTTATATACCGAACAATGCATTCTGAGAGAAAAAAAAATTAAATATTCATAAGTATAATAATATTTTAATACTCAGTCCAGAATGTGTCTCAGCTTTTACACACAAACTGTGAAAACAGTGGCGGTATACCTGAGCACTCGACCGGCCGCTTTTTAAAAAGGGTGTTGTAAAAAAAACAAAAACAAAAAAAAAACTATATGAATATGTTTTGACAATAAGCTGTGTCTCGTTTCTTCTTATTATTTACGTTGAAATGTTCCAAATTTTACTGTCTTTATTTCCCGTCGTCTCCCTTGCATTGCTGAAAATATCCGAAGTAGGCAGAAAAATGCCGACTTTGCTGGTTTGGTAACTGTACTTGTATATGTAAAGAAGCTCTGTTCATTGAAATTTATATGAGATGTTTTATGTACGAGTCAAAGGAAGCACAACATCTATTCAACCATTAAAAATGCTGTTCTGAAAAATCATATATGTGACCGTCCCCCTGCAAAACCAGCGCGAAGTTAAAATGCACGCTTAAAATGCACATACACAATTTGGAATAATTAAGATTTTTAAATGTCATGTCAGAAATCACTCATGATGATTTGATGCTCAAGAAACATTTATGATTATTATCAATGTTGAAAACAGTGCAGATTCATGTTTGGTAATTTTTTTCCAGGATTCTTTGATTAATAGAAAGATTATTGTCGCTTTTGATCAATTTAATGCGTCCTTGCTGAATAAAAGTATTAATTTCCTTTTGTTAAAAAATGTTTTACAGACCCCAAACTTTTGAATTATAATGTATGAGCATCAGATCATCATATTATCCTGATTTCTGAAGGATCATGTGACACTGAAGACTGGAGTAATGATGATGAACATTCAGCTTTGATTACAGGAATAAATTACACTTTACTGTATATTCACATAGAAAACAGCTGATTTACAGTAGAATAATATTTCACATTTTCACTGTATTTTTGTTCTAAGAAATGCAGCTTTGGTGAGCAGAAGAGACTGAAATCAGTTAGAAAATAAAAATAAATAAAAAACTTTATTATTCCAAACATTTGAGCATTATAATGTTACTATAATACTATAAAAGTATAATGTTTTTGATAGAAGAAAATGTAAAGTATCAGAAACTGAATCAAGGTTGATTATGAAAGCCTCTCATTTCAACTACTTGAATTGCCACAGAAATGTATCCGTAGCTCAGTATGCAAGCATGTAATATTGTTGCATTACATTAGTGACAAACAACAAGAGGTTAATGAAGTCCTGTACCGTAATGTACTGTACAATTTCATTCCAGGAGCCCCAAAACAACCTTTAATAATGAAGATGATCACCCTGGTTTTACTGGAGTGCGTCACATATGTGCTGGTATATGCAGTGTCCCACAGGTCAGGTGTAGGAAACATGATGTAAAAGATCACAGTATGACTGACGCTCATTACAGGACTTCAGAATGAAATGTTTTAGAGGACAAATATACTGCAGAAACAGTGTTGACTGGGTGTCTGTTTCTGTATGATGTTCATCAATAAAACAAACCTGTACAAATGATATTAATTAAGGGCTAAAGCTTGTTTCAATGTACTATAGGCCTACAAGAGCTTGTGTTATAGCATGTGTGTAATTCAAGCAAACAAAAATATGTTCTGAGAACGTTCTTCTCACATTCCCATTAAAGGAGAACTCCGGTCAATTTTAACATTGAGCTAATTTTTTGTGATGTAAGTACAGAGAAGAACGTCAAAAATCCGACCTTTCATAACATGCTCTCAAAACATTAGCACAAAAGCATTATTAATACATGGTTCATGGAGTTTATTTATTTATTTGGACGTTCATCAAACGTTTTCTCACACTGTTTGCGAAATGGAATGTTCGCTAAAAGTTCGCATAACTAAGAAAACACGTTCTTAAAAACCAGCCCGATCTCACAACAATTCCTACGAACTTTTACGAGGTGGCTAATTCATAAGAGTTCACAGGACCTCACTTATACAAATTAGCCAGCTTTTATTCACTCGTACGAATTGGTCGTGATATAGCGTCGAAATAACGATCTTAAAGGAGAACTCCGGTAAATTTTAACATTGAACAAATTTTTTTGTAAATGTGGAGAGCTGTCAGTACAGAGAACAACGAGAAAATCGGTGTTGCCTACACCGTTATCCACTTTTTAAAATTTGCACCCTGTTGACTTAAATGGGGCAACTTTTAAACCTGCTTTTAGCCTCTTAACATCCTTGATGTGTCATTACAAGTGCACAGACATGTGAGTGATTTTTTTTCACAGTGAACACGGTGAATCCAACTGCAGTAAACTCAGTAAACTGTTGCTTAGTTACCAATGATCGCGCGCGCGAACTCGACAATCGACTACTGTGGACTTCGACCGAAAACAGGAAGTAAATACAGATATGTGAGCTGGCTGAATTAACATCACTTTTATTCATATCTTTCACATCTACTGCAGTCAGATTCACCGTGTTCACTCTGAAAAAAATCACTCACATGGCTGTGCACTTGTAATGACACATGACATCAAGGATGTTAAGAGGCTACAACAGGTTTAAATTGCCCCATTTAAGTCAACAGGGTGCAAATTTTAAAAAGTGGATAACGGTGTAGGCAACACCTATTTTTGTTGTTGTTCTCTGTACTGACAGCACTCCAAATTTACAAAAAAATAAGCTCAATGTTAATTGACCGGAGTTCTCCTTTAAGATCGTTATTTCAACGCTATATCGCGACCAATTCGTACGAGTGAATAAAAGCTGGCTAATTTGTATTGAGGTCCTGTGAATTCGTATGAATTAGCCACCTCGTAAAAGTTCGTAGGAATTGCTGTGAGATCGGGCTGGTTTCTAAGAACTTGTTTTCTTAGTTATGCGAACTTTTAGCGAACATTCCATTTCGCAAACAGTGTGAGAACGTTACTTTAGAATGTTCTCTGAACGTTCTAAAACAGCTAATAACATTTAAAAACGTTTGATGAACGTCCAAATAAATAAATAAACTCCACGAACGATGTATTAATAAAGCTTTTGTGCTAATGTTTTGCAAGCATGTTATGAAAGGTCGGATAACTCTGAATTAACGTTCTTTTAATGTTACTGGAAGGACGTTTTTTCATAACGTTGAGAGAACCTTGACAAAACTTTTATTTTTTGAGCTGGGCGATTTATTGAATTCTCGGAAACGATTTGCAATGATTTTGCTGGTATTGAAATGATTTTTCAATCATTTGGTGTTTGCGTGTGATTTACTTCAAACTGTTCATTTCATTAAACTGATTTATCAATTCGTCTATAAATCATATAAGTAATTGTGTGGCATTTTTCATGCATTAAAATGATTTAGTAAATGTAGGTGAATATTGCTGTTACTGTTGGTGCATATGAAAAATGTTCGTTTGGTGAGAAACAATGCGTTGATTTTAACAACATTTGTATAGCCTATTGAATATTGTCTGAAGAATATCGGGATAAATATATCGCCCAGCTCGAATGCCTTGATAAAATAGGATTTGATAAAGTAAAGTTGGATTACATTTAAACTAGTGCTGGGCAAAGATTAATCGTATCCAAAATAAAAGTTTGTGTTTACATAATATATGTGTGTGTACTGTGTATGATTATTCTGTATACAGGTGAAACTCGAAAAATTTGAATATCGTGCAAAAGTTATAATTTTAAAAGTTAAAGTTGAAAAACCCCAAAATTCAAAATCTCAGAAAATTTGAATATTACATGAAATCATAAAAAAAGGATTTTAAATACAGAAATGTCGGCCCTCTGAAAAGTATAATCATGCATATGTATATAGTTATATATACTAAATATATTAGTTTCACCTTTTAATTTGAATTTCTGAAATACATGAGCTTTTGCTAATGCCTTTGCTAATTTATTCAAAATTTTCGAGTTTCACCTGTATATAAATACACACACATGCATGTATATATTTAAGACAAATGTGTAATTTATAAATAAAATATCTATATATAATATAAATTATTAATAAATAAATAAATATATATATATATATATACATGCAAATATTTCTTAAATATATAAAGGCAAATGTGTGTGTATATTTATATATACAAAATAATTAGCCTATATACAGTACCCACACTCTGATTTCTGAAGGATGACACTGACTTCAACTTTGCGTCACATTTTACAATATTTTGACATATAAAACAGATTTGAATGCAATGATCAATCCACCCATATATTATGTAAACAAACTTTAATTTTGGATGCGATTAATCGTGATTATTCGTTTCCCAGCATTAGTTTAAACTAACAAAAATATGTTCTAAGAACATTTTGCTGACGTTAAGAAAACATTATTTCTGAAGAACGTTCAAAACGTCCACTATCTAAATGTAACTTTTTTTTTCTTGGTGAATGTTGGATAAAGCCTGTTATTACTTTGCAAACATAATAGGAACGTTACATTTGAATATTCGAACATTCTAAAAAAGTAGTAAGTTGTAACATTTAAAAACATTAAACCAACTGCAATGTTCCAGAGGAGCGTTCCATAAATGATACATGACATTTTTGTGCTGACGTTATTTATGATGACCAATGACTTTGAACGAACGTTATATTGAAGTCAGAGGAAGAACGTTCTGGTCTTTTCCAGCAGCGTGTGATGATGTTTTCGAGTGTGATCGGAGAACTGGCCAGTGTTTAAACTCTTAGTGTTTTAGTGCTTCACACTGGAGCATCATAGGGCTTCTGACAGTGTGTGTTTATGGTGTGTTAAATCACGAGATGATGATTACAAATGAAAGACCTCGAGGCTTTGACCCTGATCTGATGTCCTGTAATGATCACTTCAGTCATTCTACACACGCATATCCAATAATGCTTCCTTTCACTGTATTCCTTTGGATTCACCATCAGTTTTTGTGTCATTCTTGCAACTAATAATGAAACAATAATAAAGAAAGCTATTTTACATCTGTGTCGGTGAAACAACGCATTGCGGAAAGTCTTTCTGCCTGTTCCTGGAGGAATTTGCATTCCAACTAGAAATGATTTATTCATGCGAAGTTTCTGTTCAGTCACAAACATTAAAGTCTCAGTTACTGATACTGAACATTTACACTGTTCTGCACACAAAACATCGTTTACTTTATAACCGGGGCATGTTGTCACAACGAGACACTGATTATTTGATTGAAATATGAAATATTATCAGGAGTTCAACCATCTTGCACAACATTTAAATGCGTTAGGCTATTTAATGTCTTTTATCACACGCTAAAGAGCATTTCAGAACAGACACTAAAAATTTATAAAATTTACTATTTGAAGATGTTTAAAAATGGCGACATGGGATCTGTAAACATTTTTCAGAGAAAAAATAAATAAATATGCAAATAAAAAGAGTAATTAAAAAATATATAATAGGCCTATATAAAATTAAATGTACAGAATTTGACATTACCTCTTATTCTGTTTTCTAAAGACTGGTCTGTAATCATGAGATTAATTATTAGTATATATATATTTATATATTTATTAGTTTTTATATATAAAAATTTAAAAGAGTATTTTTGTGTTTTTTTTTTTTTTGCATAGGCTAACAATAAATTTAAACTTCTATAAAAAAAAAATTAAATAAACTTTATTCACTTTAACGATAATCTGCCAAGTGTCATCTTTAAAAACAGACCAAATGTTCAATATTTATGACAGTTTAAGTTTGAAAGTTCATTTACAGGTCTATGCTCAAAAACTCAATATGTATAAAAACTACTGCAGAAATATAATTTAGTACCATAAAATCCCCCAAAAATACAAAATAAAATAAAAACATTATCGAACTAAAATATAGAATTTTCACTTCAATGAAATAAAACAATGCAAGGAACACCAGAGGGTTAAATAAAATACATATTATTATATTATTATTATTATTGCACATTATTATTATGATATTAGTGAGGAAAGGGTTCTTCACAAAATAAATCATGTTTTTGGGTCCGTGGCACTTAAAAGTTTAAAAACTCTTGGTTTAGATTATATAATTCACAAAGAATAGTCCTAAATTCCTCCTAAATAGTCCTTTGATGTAGTAAAATATGATGTTTGAATCAGTTTGCATGTAGAAACGTGTGATTTACGGCTGTAAAGCTGTAGTTCCTGGAGCCGAAGCTCAGTGACCCTGATGTGTGTTTCTAACGGGGTCGAGATGAAGATGAAGATGATGATGAAGATGATGATGATGATGATGATGAAGATGATGATGATGATGATGATGATGATGATGAAGATGAAGATGATGATGATGATGATGACGATGATGATGAAGATGATGATGATGACGATGATGATGATGAAGATGATGAAGATGACAATGGCGTCTCCGGCTCTCAGCTTCTCCATCAGATGTTCTTGAGGTATTTTTAAGAGCCATTATACGTTATTTTTCCTCCTGTCTGTATTGACTTTACATCAACACCTCCGTGTGAATGTTTGTGAATTGATTTTCTGATCTTCCAGCTTCGCACTGTTGGAATATGATATTGTGACGATATGAAAGAGTTTTGAAACATCTGAATGGAGTTGAAGAGTGTCATTATTGTGGAGTAACTGGTTTTTCCAGTAACAAGCTCATTTTCCCAACATCACAAAACACCAATGCGTTGCTTTTTTATGTCACATTTTATTGTCACCAGGGTTATTATTGTTTATGAAAACTGAAATGTAAACACACATCACAGCTGTAAACCTTCACATGAGCTTCAGCATCTGCTTATGATGTTGTTTATAATGATGATGATGATTTTGATTGCGCCCTTTTGTGTCCTAAAGCTGCACTGGGAAGATTCATAGTTTTATGAGATGTAAACGGTTATTATGAGTCTAGGAATATGTACTGAAGTTCTGTTATACACTCACCGGCCACTTTATTAGGTACCCCATGATAGTAACGGGTTGGACCCCCTTTTGCCTTCAGAACTGCCTCAATTCTTCGTGGCATAGATTCAACAAGGTGCTGGAAGCATTCCTCAGGGAGTTTGGTCCATATTGACATGATGGCATCACACAGTTGCCGCAGATTTGTCGGCTGCACATCCATGATGCGAATCTCCCGTTCCACCACATCCCAAAGATGCTCTATTGGATTGAGATCTGGTGACTGTGGAGGCCATTTGAGTACAGCGAACTCATTGTCATGTTCAAGAAACCAGTCTGAGATGATTCCAGCTTTATGACATGGCGCATTATCCTGCTGAAAGTAGCCATCAGAAGTTGGGTACATTGTGGTCATAAAGGGATGGACATGGTCAGCAACAATACTCAGGTAGGCTGTGGCGTTGCAACGATGCTCAATTGGTACCAAGGGGCCCAAAGAGTGCCAAGAAAATATTCCCCACACCATGACACCACCACCACCAGCCTGAACCGTTGATACAAGGCAGGATGGATCCATGCTTTCATGTTGTAGACGCCAAATTCTGACCCTACCATCCGAATGTCGCAGCAGAAATCGAGACTCATCAGACCAGGCAACGTTTTTCCAATCTTCTATTGTCCAATTTCGATGAGCTTGTGCAAATTGTAGCCTCAGTTTCCTGTTCTTAGCTGAAAGGAGTGGCACCCGGTGTGGTCTTCTGCTGCTGTAGCCCATCTGCCTCAAAGTTCGACGTACTGTGCGTTCAGAGATGCTCTTCTGCCCACCTTGGTTGTAACGGGTGGTTATTTGAGTCACTGTTGCCCTTCTATCAGCTCGAACCAGTCTGGCCATTCTCCTCTGACCTCTGGCATCAACAAGGCATTTCCGCCCACAGAACTTGTTTTGCCCAGTTTTTTCTTTTTCGGACCATTCTCTGTAAACCCTAGAGATGGTTGTGCGTGAAAATCCCAGTAGATTAGCAGTTTCTGAAATACTCAGACCAGCCCTTCTGGCACCAACAATCATGCCACGTTCAAAGTCACTCAAATCACCTTTCTTCCCCATACTGATGCTCGGTTTGAACTGCAGGAGATTGTCTTGACCATGTCTACATGCCTAAATGCACTGAGTTGCCGCCATGTGATTGGCTGCTTAGAAATTAAGTGTTAACGAGCAGTTGGACAGGTGTACCTAATAAAGTGGCCGGTGAGTGTATCTGTTCCCCACAGATGAAGCTCATATTCGGGTTGGATGTGAATCTGGTGTCGCTCATGAACACGCACTGATCCAACATTACATTACGCTTCTGTTCTCTGCATTAACCCCTCAGTCTCTCAGGACGCTTTAGTCACGCGGTAGGACATCCTCATTATACTATACTATGGCAAAACTATTATCAAGTCTAAATTATGACTTAAGTCAATGATGACAAAATTATCGAAATTATGACATACTGAGTCAAAATTGTGATTTAAAGTCAATTATGAAAAAAATTATGACAGTTGAAATTACGACCTAAAAATTTTATGACAGTCAAAATTATGACATACAAGTCAAAATGATGACAAAAAAGTAAAATTATGACAAATAGTCGAAATTATGACTTGAAAAGTCGACAGCCTTCAGTAACACTCTTCTCTCTGTGTACGATTACAGGTTTTGAGATTATTGAAATGTATTAATGATGGAGATTATTAATAATTAAGAAAGAAAAATAACTGATAATATTCCAGCAGCAGAGTGATTTCTGAAGGATGATACTGACTTCAACTTTGCGTCACATTTTACAATATTTTGACATAGAAAACAGTTTTGAATGCAATGATCAATCCAGTCATTTATAAAGATCAGTGGTTCTGTTACACGGAACAATCACAATCTGCATATAATAGTTTTTTCTGGTTACAGAAGTATAAGAAATCTTTACTTTTTTTTGTGGCATGTTGCACATGATCTCCAGATGAATTAACTGAACGCTTCTGCAATAGTTTCTCAGTGTTTCTCTGAGCTGCCGAGGTCGAGGTCAGTAGATTAACTTACATTTGACCCAGTCCACTCCAGAACACCGGGTTATTGCAGCGCTTCAGGCCTTGTGATCTTCCCAGTATTGATGTGCATGAACAATGGAGCGTGAATTTTTAATTGTATGTTGGGACGAGATATATGGATTGTTCAGAAGCGGTTCTCATAGCCGATCGATCTGAAAGAGCTATAATTAGTGTGTCAAGAACCGACGCCAAGGGAAGAGACTCGACGAGAGGGTTTTAAACACACACTC
Organism: Semotilus atromaculatus; assembly: GCA_031834385.1. Classification (NCBI taxonomy): domain Eukaryota; kingdom Metazoa; phylum Chordata; class Actinopteri; order Cypriniformes; family Leuciscidae; genus Semotilus; species Semotilus atromaculatus. The sequence goes on from JAULUF010000010.1 coordinate 1,148,330, forward strand.
TCCATCTCAACACATGTTCTGCTCTTATATCACCCCCAAAATCAGAAGAAATTAAATGAAGAGAGAAGAAAAGGTTCTTTATGGAACCTTAAACGGTTCCGTCAGGCGCTTCACGTACGGAACCATCCCATCATGGGATCATTTTATGGATTTAGTTTTTATTTTGTTTTGATAGATTTTTATTTCTAGTAGAAAGCAGCTCGTAAACGATATCAGTAGAAAATAATTAAAATAACCAATAAACATTAAAGTAATATGCAATTATTTAAGACATTCATTCACAGCATCAAGTTTTCTTTAAAAATTTAAACAAGAAACCTAGTCAAGTCAAGTCACCTTTATTTATATAGCACTTTTTAGAGTACAGAGTGTTTCAAGGCAGCTTTACAGTGTCAGTTCTCCTCTGGCCAGTGACCGAACAGTGTATGATTATGATTCAGGCATAACAGGTCAGAGGTCAGATTGGATTGGAACAATCAGAATATTATCCAGTTCATCTGGTTTAAGATCGGAGTCACGCCTGTATGGAGACGAGTTTGTTGAGGATCAGTGCCGATGGCTGTCGTGTCGATGAGAGTGTAGTTGACACAAGCTCTGCTGACACTTCAGGGATGTGTTGTGGTCGTGTCTAGGAGCAGGTCCTCCATCTGGTCTGAATACGGCCCAGATCCGGCTGATTACATCATGTGTTGTGGTCGTGTCTAGGTGCAGGTCCTCCATCTGATCTGAATACGGCCCAGATCCGGCTGATTACATCATGTGTTGTGGTCGTGTCTAGGTGCAGGTCCTCCATCTGGTCTGAATACGGCCCAGATCCGGCTGATTACATCATGTGTTGTGGTCGTGTCTATGTGCAGGTCCTCCATCTGATCTGGATACGGCCCGGATCCGGCTGATTTAACTGATTTGAATAATAGGAATGTATAATTTTCTATGTGTATGCCAGGTTAAAGAGATGTGTTTTTAGTCTAGCTGACAGAGTGTGTCTGCTTCCCGGACAATGGTAGGAAGACTGTTCCAGAGTTTTGGTGCTAAATAGGAAAAGGATCTACCGCCAGCAGTCGATTTTGATATTCTAGGTATTATTAACTGGCCGGAATTTTGAGATCGCAATAGACTTGAAGGACAATAATGCGTTAAGAGCTCGCTCAGGTACGGCGGAGCTAAACCATTTAGTGCTTTGTAAGTAATCCGCAATATTTTAAAATGTATAAAATGTTTAATAGGGAGCCAATGTTGACAGAACCGGGCTAATATGGTCATACTTCCTGGTTCTGGTAAGAACTCGAACTGCTGCGTTTTAAACTAGCTGAAGTTTGTTTATTAAGCATGCAGGGCAACCACCCAGTAGAGCATTACAATAATCTAGCCTTGATGTCATGAACACATGAACTAATTGTTCCACATTTGTCAACGAGTGCATCTGGCGTGATTTAGATATATTTTTAAGATGGAAGAATGCGGTTTTACAGATACTAGACATGTGACTTTCAAATGAAAGATTGGTATCAAAGAGCACACGCACACGCACACGCACACGCACGCACACACACACACACACACACACACACACACACACACACACACACACACACACACACACATACACACACACACACACACACACACACACACTCACTCACTCACTCACTCACTCACTGACACACGCACACAGTTACACACACACACACACACTCACTCACTCACTTACACACACATGTGTGTGTGTGTGTGTTTATTGTTGGAAGTTTTGGTCAGGTGAGATTTGTAATCGTTTTATGAATATCAAGCATTCTTTAGTGTTTTTTATTTGTTGCATTTCTCACATGTTCTGAAACTCTGGAACTTTTAGGAATTGGATTTTATCCCGTAACGAGTGTTTTTATGTGCCCAAAATCTCCACGCGTCTCCAGCCGTGAATGTCCACTTAAAATAATCACAAAAGAGGCTTTTGTCTGTAAAATAAGGCCTTAATTATCCACTGATTATAATGATTTGCCATTGTGACGGAACAAAGACTCATTTCAGTCTATAGTGTGTGTCTTTGGAAAGCATTTCTGTAAAAGCCACATTTGTAAATTCATATTGTGAAGTTTGAATGACAGTGAGACGCTGATGCTCCAGGAACTCTCCGGAACAGATTTGTTGAAACTGCTGGTTTTTGGTTTCAAAGTGTTCAAATAAAGAAAAGTGAACATGCAAAATCAGCCGAAAGCGCGACTCTACAGTAAAGCATGAAATGAGACACAATATTAGAGGCTTTGAGGTTCATTTCTATTGAAGCTGATCATCATACAACATTCACAACACAACTGCACTTCTATAATGTGATGTGCATGACATCAGAAACTATATTGACTTCAGTAGGAGTTTATACACTGTCAACAATGGCTGTATATTTTTAATATATATATTTTTTAATGAATATTCATTACATTTTGTGTCGTTGCCATGGATGTTTAGTTATGTAAGACATGTTCAATCATAGTTTACTATGTTACAGTTTTTTACAGTCGCTAGGACACATTTCTCAATACTTAGGTCACTTTTTCAAAACTCTTCCCACAGTGAGCACAACAGAAGTATATGTGGGCTAAACTGTGGATCATTTATCAGTGCTTTGGCACAAAATGCATTCAATGACTACATCTTTCAATTTACATTAATTCTTTTCTCACTTCGACACAACCGCCAAAACTCTGTGTACCGACGGGCCAATGTGCACATGCTTACACACTGATCTCAGAACTGTTAAACTTAAGTTCAAAACAATAACAATACAAAACTGAATAAGACAGAATTTTGCCACATTTGTACAGTAATATTGTAATGAAATATATTTAGAATCTAAAAATGAAATGGTATAAAAACAATTGGACCAACCACAGCTGATTCCTATTGTATCTGTATCGGTGGATGTGTGTGTGTGTGTGTGTGTGTGTGTGTGTGTGTGTGTGTGTGTGTGTGTGTGTGTGTGTGTGTGTGGGTTGGTTTATGTGATTTATGAGGACTCAAATTTGTATAATGACATGTGTATTACACTGGTATTACAACTTATGGGTGGTTTATGAGGACACTTCAAAAGTCCTCATAAATCAAATGGCTTAAAAAACATAAAAAACAATGTTTTATTAAAAATTTTGAAATGCAGCATGTCTCCTGTGATGGGTAGGTTTAGGGACAGGGGCAGTGTGTGTGTGTGTGTGTGTGTGTGTGTGTGTGTGTGTGTGTGTGATGGGTAGGTTTAGGGACAGGGGCAGTGTGTGTGTGTGTGTGTGTGTGTGTGTGATGGGTAGGTTTAGGGACAGGGGCAGTGTGTGTGTGTGTGTGTGTGTGTGTGTGATGGGTAGGTTTAGGGACAGGGGCAGTGTGTGTGTGTGTGTGTGTGTGTGTGTGATGGGTAGGTTTAGGGACAGGGGCAGTGTGTGTGTGTGTGTGTGTGTGTGTGTGATGGGTAGGTTTAGGGACAGGGGCAGTGTGTGTGTGTGTGTGTGTGATGGGTAGGTTTAGGGACAGGGGCAGTGTAAGGGGATAGAATATATAGTTTGTACAGTATAAAAACCATTACGCCTATGGAGAGTCCTCATAATGCTGTTGCACCAACATGTGTGTGTGTGTGTGTGTGTGTGTGTGTGTGCAATATTATTGATGCATATATGATAAATGTCTCTTTTTGTTGAGTTTGCACAGAAAGTGTCACTTATTAGCATGTGATTTATGTCTGTCGGATCAACATACAAGCAACACAATAATGTGAGTTCTGTGAATGGCTCGTTATATTGAGATGTTCCTGCGTTATCTCCGGCTCTGAGAGCGCGAACGTTGATGTATGATGTTGTTGTTCAGGACGGTTTCCGAAGGTCTCGGGGTCGAGAACATCCGATAGAGACACACACTGGATTATTGTTTCCTGAACCGCATGATCCACGAAACACACACACACACGCACACACACACACACACACTCTTTTACTGCAGAAAGACTGAGGTTGAAGAATACAGTTGAAGAGAATATATATAATAATGCTGAAGACACACCGACTGCGAGGTTATTAACCCTGTAAATCCTGACCTATGCAATCATAGTCAGAAAAATCTAGTTTATTGAGACAAAATATTAAATAAATGTTTAAATATGTCTTAAATGTTATGTATCATATTTGATACTTTTATGGCTCATAGTAGTATAAGTAGTAGTTAATATTTTGTATTTTAATGGGATTTTATGGTACTAAATTATATTTACTCCATATTTATAATCCATTTATTCACTTTTTGGGCATAGACCTGAATAGGAATAAGAATAACCTCAAAACCTGTGATTGTACACAGACAGGAGAGTTTTACTGAGGCTGAGTCATAATTTATACTTTTTTGTCATAATTTTGACTGTCATTAAGTGTTTAAGTCGAAATTTCAACTGTCATAATTAAAACATTTTTATGATTCACTTTTTACATCATAATTTAAAATTTTTGTCATAGTTTTGACTGTCATAATTTCGCTTTTGTCAAAATTTACTTTAACTTTACTTTTTTACTTTTTTCATAATTTAGATTTAGTGTCATCATTTCAACTGTCATAACTGACTATAATCTCAACTTTGTCCATTTTTTTTCCATAATTTACTTTTTCAGTCAAAATTTCGACCTTTTGTCATAAAACTTTTTTGTCATAATTGATTTTTTAAGCCATTTAGACTTTTTGTCATAATTGACTTTTTAAGTCATTTAGACTTTTTGTCATAATTGACTTTTTAAGTCATAATTTGACACCTGAGAAACTATTGCAGAAGCGTTTAGAGAACGTGTGCGACATGCCAAAACAGTAAAGATTTCTTATACTTCTGTAACCAGAAAAAACTATTAAATGCAGATTGTGATTGTTCCGTGTAACAGAACCACTGATCTTTATAAATGACTGGATTGATCATTGCATTCAAAACTGTTTTCTATGTCAAAATATAAGTTGAATTCAGTGTCATCCTTCAGAAATCATTCTGCTGCTGGAATATTATCAGTTATTTTTGTTTCTTAATTATTAATAATCTCCATTATTAATACATTTCAATAATCACAAAACCTGTAATCGTACACAGACAGAAGAGTGTTACTGAAGGCTGTCGACTTTTCAAGTCATAAATTTAGACTATTTGTCATAATTTTGACTTAGTATGTCATCATTTAGATTTTGTCATAATTTTACTTTTTTGTCATAATTTTGACATGGTATGTCATAATTTTGACTGTCATCAAATTTTTAGGTCGTAATTTCAACTGTCATAATTAAAAAAAAATATCATAATTGACTTTTTAAATCATAATTTTGACTTAGTATGTCATAATTTCACATTTTTGTCATAGTTTTGACCGTCACAATTTAGATTTTGTCATAATTTACTTTACTTTTTCCTTTTTTAACTTTTCCTTTTTGTCAATTTAGATTTAGCATGTCATCATTTCAACTGTCATAATTTACTATAATTTCAATTTTGTCAATTTAGATTTTTTTACATAATTGACTTTTTAAATCATTATTTCGACCTTTTGTCATAATTTTTTTTCATAATTTACCTTTTATGTCATAATTTCGACTTTTAGTCATAATTTCGTTCATCAAAAAACATTTTTATTTTTTGTCATAATTGACTAAGTATGTCATAATTTCGATAATTTTGTCATCATTGACTTGTTAAGTCATAATTTAGACTTGATAATAGTTTTGCCATAGTATAGTATAATGAGGATGTCCTACCGCGTGACTAAAGCGTCCTGAGAGACTGAGGGGTTAATGCAGAGAACAGAAGCGTAATGTAATGTTGGATCAGTGCGTGTTCATGAGCGACACCAGATTCACATTCAACCCGAATATGAGCTTCATCTGTGGGGAACAGATATAACAGAACTTCAGTACATATTCCTAGACTCATAATAACCGTTTACATCTCATAAAACTATGAATCTTCCCAGTGCAGCTTTAGGACACAAAAGGGCGCAATCAAAATCATCATCATCATTATAAACAACATCATAAGCAGATGCTGAAGCTCATGTGAAGGTTTACAGCTGTGATGTGTGTTTACATTTCAGTTTTCATAAACAATAATAACCCTGGTGACAATAAAATGTGACATAAAAAAGCAACGCATTGGTGTTTTGTGATGTTGGGAAAATGAGCTTGTTACTGGAAAAACCAGTTACTCCACAATAATGACACTCTTCAACTCCATTCAGATGTTTCAAAACTCTTTCATATCGTCACAATATCATATTCCAACAGTGCGAAGCTGGAAGATCAGAAAATCAATTCACAAACATTCACACGGAGGTGTTGATGTAAAGTCAATACAGACAGGAGGAAAAATAACGTATAATGGCTCTTAAAAATACCTCAAGAACATCTGATGGAGAAGCTGAGAGCCGGAGACGCCATTGTCATCTTCATCATCTTCATCATCATCATCGTCATCATCATCATCTTCATCATCATCGTCATCATCATCATCATCATCTTCATCTTCATCATCATCATCATCATCATCATCATCATCATCATCTTCATCATCATCATCATCATCTTCATCATCATCTTCATCATCATCATCATCATCATCATCACCATCATCTTCATCATCATCGTCATCATCTTCATCATCATCACCATCATCATCATCATCATCATCATCATCATCATCATCATCATCATCGTCATCATCATCATCATCATCATCATCTTCATCATCATCATCATCGTCATCATCTTCATCATCATCATCATCATCATCATCATCTTCATCATCTTCATCTTCATCATCATCATCATCTTCATCTTCATCTTCATCACCTTCATCATCATCATCTTCATCATCATCTTCATCATCACCATCATCGTCATCATCATCATCATCTTCATCATCATCTTCATCATCATCATCATCATCATCATCATCATCATCTTCATCATCATCTTCATCTTCATCTCGACCCCGTTAGAAACACACATCAGGGTCACTGAGCTTCGGCTCCAGGAACTACAGCTTTACAGCCGTAAATCACACGTTTCTACATGCAAACTGATTCAAACATCATATTTTACTACATCAAAGGACTATTTATGAGGAATTTAGGACTATTCTTTGTGAATTATATAATCTAAACCAAGAGTTTTTAAACTTTTAAAGGATTAGTTCACCTCAAAAAGAAAATTCCCTAATAATTGACTCACCCCAATGCCATCCAAGATATCCATGTGTTTCTTTCCTCAGTCAGTGGAAGAGAAATTCATTTTTTTTGAGGAAAACATTTCTGGATTTTTCTTCGAATAATGGACTTCAATGGCAACCAACGTTTAGAATTAGTATTGGCTGCAGGTAAAGTACTAATTGTTGGTGATTTTAATATGCATGTAGATAATGAAAAAGATGCATTGGGATTGGCATTTAAATACATTGTAAACTCAATTGCAGTGAGACAACACGTGTCAGGACTCATTGTCGTAATCATACTCTAGATCTAATAGGCTCCCTGAGGAAAAATTTGATTCATTCATTGCTATAGGAGAGGAAGAATTTTGCAAACTCGTTAATTCATCTAAATCGACAACTTGTATGTTAGACCCTATACCGACTAAGCTACTGAAGGAGATGCTTCCAGAGGTCATAGATCCTCTTCTTAATATCATTAATTCGTCTTTGTCTCTAGGATACGTACCAAAAACCTTTAAGCTGGCTATGATAAAACCGCTTGTTAAAAAACCACAACTTGATCCTATAGAATTAGTCAATTACAGGCCGATCTCGAATCTGCCTTTTCTGTCAAAGATATTAGAGAAAGCAGTATCATCACAACTGTGTTCCTTTCTCGAAAGAAATGATATCTGGAGGATTCTCAGTCCGGATTTAGACCGTACCATAGTACCGAGACAGCTCTCGTTAGAGTCACAAATGATTTGCTCTTATCATCCGATCGTGGTTGTATCTCTCTATTAGTGTTACTTGATCTTAGTGCTGCATTTGACCCTATTGACCACAACATTCTTTTAAAGGTGCTATATGTAACTTTTCTACTAGAATGAATCCTTTTTTTATTGCGTGTGTGTGAAGGGGTTGTAATCACACATTACAATGATCCACTTGTCAGGTTTTGCCATTACCTCTGAAGGCCAGTATTCCTATTTCTATGTGAAGCTCCGGGTTGGATTTGCCGTGAGATCCATCGGATGTGTCGTGCCCGAGTTATAGCCGTTCGAAATTGGGGGTCCCAGGGAACGGCAATCCGGTAGGGGGTGTCCCCGGGGCCCGCCACTCTAGCGTTCAGCCAAGGCTCCCCCTGGGACCTCCTCCCCCTGGGACCTCCTCCCCCTGGGGCCTCCTCCTCCCCCTGGGGCCTCCTCCTCCCCCTGGGACCTCCTCCCCCTGGGACCTCCTCCTCCCCCTGGGGCCTCCTCCTCCCCCTGGGACCTCCTCCCCCTGGGACCTCCTCCCCCTGGGGCCTCCTCCTCCCCCTGGGACCTCCTCCTCCCCCTGGGACCTCCTCCCCCTGGGACCTCCTCCCCCTGGGGCCTCCTCCTCCCCCTGGGACCTCCTCCCCCTGGGGCCTCCTCCTCCCCCTGGGGCCTCCTCCTCCCCCTGGGACCTCCTCCCCCTGGGACCTCCTCCCCCTGGGGCCTCCTCCTCCCCCTGGGACCTCCTCCTCCCCCTAGGACCTCCTCCCCCTGGGGCCTCCTCCTCCCCCTGGGGCCTCCTCCTTTCCCCTGGGGCCTCCTCCTCCCCCTGGGACCTCCTCCCCCTGGGGGCTCCTCCTCCCCCTGGGACCTCCTCCCCCTGGGGCCTCCTCCTCCCCCTGGGACCTCCTCCCCCTGGGGGCTCCTCCTCCCCCTGGGACCTCCTCCCCCTAGGACCTCCTCCTCCCCCTGGAACCTCCTCCCCCTGGGGCCTCCTCCTCCCCCTAGGACCTCCTCCCCCTGGGGCCTCCTCCTCCCCCTAGGACCTCCTCCTCCCCCTAGGACCTCCTCCTCCTGGGGCCTCCTCCTTTCCCCTGGGGCCTCCTCCTCCCCCTGGGGCCTCCTCCTTTCCCCTGGGGCCTCCTCCTCCCCCTGGGGCCTCCTCCTCCCCCTGGGACCTCCTCCCCCTGGGGGCTCCTCCTCCCCCTGGGACCTCCTCCCCCTAGGACCTCCTCCTCCCCCTGGAACCTCCTCCCCCTGGGGCCTCCTCCTCCCCCTAGGACCTCCTCCCCCTGGGGCCTCCTCCTCCCCCTAGGACCTCCTCCCCCTGGGGCCTCCTCCTTTCCCCTGGGGCCTCCTCCTCCCCCTGGGGCCTCCTCCTTTCCCCTGGGGCCTCCTCCTTTCCCCTGGGGCCTCCTCTTCCCCCTAGGGCCTCCTCCTTTCCCCTGGGGCCTCCTCCTCCCCCTAGGACCTCCTCCCCCTAGGACCCCCTCCCCCTGGGGTCTCCTCCTTTCCCCTGGGGCCTCCTCCTCCCCCTAGGACCTCCTCCTCCCCATGGGGCCTCCTCCTCCCCCTGGAACCTCCTCCCCCTGGGGCCTCCTCCTTTCCCCTGGGGCCTCCTCCCCCTGGGGCCTCCTCCTCCCCCTAGGACCTCCTCCCCCTGGGGCCTCCTCCTTTCCCCTGGGGCCTCCTCCCCCTGTGACCTCCTCCCCCTAGGACCTCCTCCCCCTAGGAGCTCCTCCCCCTGGGACCTCCTCCCCCTGGGACCTCCTCCCCCTGGGGCCTCCCCCTCCCCCTAGGGCCTCCTCCTTTCCCCTGGGGCCTCCTCCTCCCCCTGGGACCTCCTCCCCAGAATTTGAGCTCTCTGGGTCTTCGCGTTCCAGAGATACGAGCGATTTTCTTCTGAGATCGTGACGTCACCGGCGTCCGCAATTTTGTAGCGCGCCCGGTGGTTTTCGGCTAATATCTACGCGAAAACACCACCAAAAATTATGAAACTTATATGGATCTTTTCAGCTCGACTAGACGGTTCCAACGAGCTCAAGTATTCGCCGAGATATTTGCGTAATATACGGTATTGTCTATGAGTTCGAGCACGAGCACTCTTGTAAAAATTGGTTGCACTCTGAAACTTCACTGCTAGAGGCCGCTAAAAACTACATATAGCCCCTTTAAATAGACTAGAAAATTATGTTGGCATTAGTGGAATTGCACTAGCATGGTTTAAATCATACTTATCTGACCTTTATCAGTTTGTAGCAGTAAATGAAGAGATGTCTTATCGATCACAAGTTCAGTATGGCGTACCACAAGGCTCAGTACTGGGACCGCTGCTGTTCACTCTGTACATGCTGCCATTAGGAGATATCATTAGGAAACATGGAATTAGTTTTCACTGTTATGCCGATGATACTCTGTATATTTCTTCAAAACCTAACGAAACTTACCAACTCACAAAATTAACGGAATGTATAGCTGACATAAAAAATTGGATGAGTAGTAATTTCCTACTACTAAATACTGAAAAAACAGAGATTCTGATTATTGGACAAAAACTTCCACACGTAATAACCTAGAATACTGTCTAACACTTGATGGCTGCTCTGTTAAAGCAGCATTTGGTAACTTTTGAAATGTTGCTCTGGGTCCCCCTACAGTGGGGAAACAGTATTGTCTTCTACTGTCGTAAAATCTGTCATGGTTACACCCATACACGCGTGCATTTGTTGACAAGCGATACCCCGAACTCTGCAGAATGCGTCCTCACGTCTTGGCCAGACTACCAGTGTTGCGTGTGAAATGTCTTCATCCCAGGTACATTATTATTATTTTTTTCAAACCCCAAAAGATCGCGTAGCCCACGTTTACAAGGCTTTATAGTAGCCTATTTGCTACTGTTTTACAATGGATATGCTAATTCAATTCAATGTTTGTGTGGTAGGTAGCTCGTCAATATTATAGTTTATAATGTTAATCGTGCAGACAATGTTCCAGTTGCATTATTTTATAAAGTAGAATAAATAACTTCTAGGTTATGACTGTGTTTTACCTGTTATTATTGAACAATTGTAGATCATAGAGGAGTAAGTTGACCTAACTATAAAAAATGTACGCACAATTTTCCTTGACTACAACATCAAATGTTAGCGTAATAAATTAGATTTTTACCCAATACAAAAGATATAGCAATCTACCGTAATCAAAACAAACACGTTGGCTCGCCACAGACGGTCATGGATTGAACACATTTATAAACACTAACAAGAATAAGGAATAAAGAAAACAAATATGTACTTACAATTGCATTAGCAGAAACGCAAGGCCAGCATCTGTTTTGGATTCTTCGTGTTCTTTAACTATAAGCTCTCGCCACTCAGTGAACGCATGACCAATGTTGATTCTAGTGTTGTCCCTGGCAGGTCCAAAAGTTTTTTCCTCTCTCACCTCCTCCGCCGATAAACGTCTCTTCTGTCTTTGCGGTGGCTCATTATCCATCGTCGCTTGTAATAATTCTAGCTAGTATTGAGGGGGGCGTGTGTGTTTATATCGAATTGTCGTAAAGCAGTTTGTGTTTCTCGCTCGTTCTCGCTCTCGTCTCGCTTCTCACGAGACTTCAAATTTTCATCTTGCCGGGACGGTAGTCCCAATGTTGCAAGGCTGGTTTTCCGCCTGTGAACGCTGGGGGGAGCGGGGGAAGTCACCAATTTCATCAGAACAGGTTGTTTAACCATCCAAATGATCTCTAGACAGTTTTTTTAAGTTAAAAAAGTTACCAAGAGCACCTTTAAGTCTTCGTCGTGTGTGTGCTCTTTGATACCAATCTTTCATTTGAAAGTCATGTGTCTAGTATCTGTAAAACCCCATTTTTACATCTTAAAAATATATCTAAATTACGCCGTTCGGTAATCGGTAATCTTTTAAAACCTAAACGTAAACAGTGGGGCGGTACTTCCGACATCGAGCGTGACCTTTCAACGTGATGATGTAGTTTGAGCATAGACCTGTAAATGAAATTTCAAACTTAAACTGTCATAAAACTTGAAAGTTTGGTCTCTTTTTAAAGATAACACTTGGCAGATTATCGTTGAAGTGAATAAAGTTTATTAAAAAAAAAATGTCATAGAACCTATTAAATGAGGCAATGGTGTCGAGTTACATTCAAGATATTTTAAGGCATTTTTTCAAGGAAATTTTTTTAAATTTGTAATTTTGGTGATCAAAGATGAGTTTTAAGGGATAGAATTATTGACTACAGGGGGACTTAAAAAAAACTCATCTTTTGAATAGTGAAAAAAACAACTGTCTGAAAATTTAAACAGACTGGAGTAATGATGCTGAAATTCAGCTTTGATCACAGGAATAAATTACACTTTACTATATATTCACATAGAAAACAGATGATTTACAGTAGAATAATATTTCACAATATTACTGTTTTTTTGTTTGTTGTATTTTTAATCATGCAAGCCTTGGTGATCAGAAGAGACTGTAAAAAACATAAAAAATCTTACCGATCCGAAACTTTTGAATGGCAGTGTTTATTAAATGCTTATTGTAAGATCATTTTTACATCTTTAGGGCTTTGATTTCGCTGTTGTTTTGCTCCCACCTTTAATTCTGAAAGCATCTCGTCAGCTTCAGGTGAAGCTTGTAGACGTTTCCATCGTTTACCCTGAAACTGATGAGGTCTGACGTCGCCAGGGGCTTCGCTTTCCCAGCATGCTTTGCACAGAGCGGCATGAACAGGGCAGAACGTGACCTTCTGAAAGGCTCCACAGACACACGCTGAGAGACGTCCTGTGAAACAAGACAGCTTTACAATTTATTCGTTGAGAGAGAAATATATTGTTGTTTGTTGGTACAAGAGGACAGGAAATTATGGAGAAACAGGAAGTAAAACAATGACAAATGTGTTTGAAACAAAAAAGCTTGTTGAATTGCACTACTTGAAGAAATATGCATTGCATTTACCCGTCTTGCATTTTAATGCATTGTATTTTTAGGGAAGTGAAATCTGAATGGTGAATATATTTTATTGAATTTTTAATAATGAAAACGTGTGTGAAATATTTTGAATTTAAATATTCACAGCTTAAATATACAACCATGTTGAATTTCAGCCCATAATAATGCAAGCCCTAAAAATACAATGCATTAAAAAGCAAGCATGGTTAGTCTAATGAATGCACATTTTTTTTCAAGTAGTGCAGTTCAACAAGGTTTTTTGTCTCAAAAACATTTGTCATTGTTTTACTTCCATCGAGATACAGGAAGTGACATGATGCATTATTTCAGCATTTATCCAGTTGTTTTGATTCCAAAAGTCTACAGACAACCGTCTTTACATTTAGTATTTTTACTGCATTAGTGACTATTTACAGTGTCAAAGTGTTTTTTTCACCAGTAAAAAGATTAGTTTTTTTTAAAGTCCCCCTGTAGTCAATAATTGTATCATTTAAAACTCATATTTGATCACCAAAATTGCATAGTTAAAAGTTTTTCCTTGAAAAAATGCCTTACAATATCTTGAATGTAACTTGACACCCTTGCCATATTTAGTATGCGCGGTTCTATGAATATGCAAATGAGCCCCGCCTCCACTCACTCCCTCACTCAGAGATCCACTGGTTGACGATCACACGTTGATCTGATTGGTTACAAGGTCGTTTGTGACGTCAGAAACACCAGCGATTTCACACCGTGTTTTTGAGACTGTCTTTGGTTCACTGCAGTTTTAAGGAGGAAATACTCAGAAATGCTGTCGACTTATGAATTTACACATGTTTGTCTTAAAGCATATTAAAAACACCACATAGACACATAAACAACATTAAAGACTGGATTTTCACCACTGGGAGACTTTAAACGTTTTTGAGTCTCTTCGGCTCAAGTCTGCATTTATTTGATCAAAAATACAGTAAAAATAGTGAAATATTATTCTAATGTAAATCAGCGGTTGTTTATGTGAATATATAGTAAAGTGTACACATGCTGATACCAGTCGAGTTTTCAGAATCAGAGGTTGATTTACTGAGTGTGTGTGACTGTGACATCATCCAGATTAAACACACACACACACTTCTCATGTGTAACAAGCAGGAAACGACTCAGGATAATTAGCAGACATCAGTGTCTCTCTGAACTATCTGCCAAACACTAATTCAATTCTTTGATCACATGATTAAAAGTCTCTGATTGTGTGAGGAAGGTGTGAGGATCCTGATGAGATCAAGAACTTGCTCTTGGCATAAAACACTCACACAAACTTGAACAACTTCTGTTTCAGCAAATGTGAAACATGCCTTCCAGTTAATTTGTATTCAGATTGATTGTTTTTTATGATTTTCACCTCTGAGAGTAAGAGTCTGATTTGTTCTGTCTATTCGTAACATTTTATTTATAATTTTCAGTTTGTGGCATTAACTTGAGCATTAAATCCGATTGAAATCCAGCTAACTGGGAACGTTCTGGGAAGATTCTCAATGTTTTTGAATAAACATGTTATTTCAATTAAATGAATGTACTATATTTTAGTACAATGTTTGTTATTTAATATTTTGTATTTTTAGGGGATTTACTTAATTATATTTACGCTGTATTAATAATTTTGGAGCATAGACCTGAAAATAAATGTCCAACTTAAACTGTGGTAAATCTTGAATGCTTTAGAGCGACAGACTGAAGTTTGATCTCTGTTCAAAGACGACACTTTGAAGTGAAAAAAGTGAATTTAAAAAAGTTACAGAATTTTACGTATGTACACAAATACTATTTTAAATTTTTATATGAAATATATATTTTCAAAAACATGTTTTACTCTAAAGCTGTGAGAAAATCAAAGCCATAAATCTAAACAAATTGTGTTTGATGTGAGAAACTAAATGTGAGTTTGATATATCAATAAATGAGCGTCCAGTGAGTGTGTTCTGCTGCAGTACCGAACGCTTCTACTAGAGGAAACTCTACATTAATTTCCAATGCGTTCATTTCTGACCTCCTGTCTCAGTCAGGATTACCCTCCTCCCTCCCCAGCTCCTCCTGTCTCAGTCAGGATTACCCTCCTCCCTCCCCAGCTCCTCCTGTCTCAGTCAGGATTACCCTCCTCCCTCCCCAGCTTCACCTGTCTCAGTCAGGATTACCCTCCTCCCTCCCCAGCTCCACCTGTCTCAGTCAGGATTACCCTCCTCCCTCCCCAGCTCCACCTGTCTCAGTCAGGATTACCCTCCTCCCTCCCCAGCTCCACCTGTCTCAGTCAGTATTACCCTCCTCCCTCCCCAGCTCCACCTGTCTCAGTCAGGATTACCCTCCTCCCTCCCCAGCTCCACCTGTCTCAGTCAGGATTACCCTCCTCCCTCCCCAGCTCCACCTGTCTCCAGTCAGGATTACCCTCCTCCCTCCCCAGCTCCTCCTGTCTCCAGTCAGGATTACCCTCCTCCCTCCCCAGCTCCACCTGTCTCAGTCAGGATTACCCTCCTCCCTCCCCAGCTCCACCTGTCTCAGTCAGGATTACCCTCCTCCCTCCCCAGCTACTCCTGTCTCCAGTCAGGATTACCCTCCTCCCTCCCCAGCTCCACCTGTCTCAGTCAGGATTACCCTCCTCCCTCCCCAGCTCCACCTGTCTCAGTCAGGATTACCCTCCTCCCTCCCCAGCTCCTCCTGTCTCAGTCAGGATTACCCTCCTCCCTCCCCAGCTCCTCCTGTCTCCAGTCAGGATTACCCTCCTCCCTCCCCAGCTCCACCTGTCTCAGTCAGGATTACCCTCCTCCCTCCCCAGCTCCACCTGTCTCAGTCAGGATTACCCTCCTCCCTCCCCAGCTCCACCTGTCTCAGTCAGGATTACCCTCCTCCCTCCCCAGCTCCACCTGTCTCAGTCAGGATTACCCTCCTCCCTCCCCAGCTCCACCTGTCTCAGTCAGGATTACCCTCCTCCCTCCCCAGCTCCTCCTGTCTCCAGTCAGTATTACCCTCCTCCCTCCCCAGCTCCACCTGTCTCAGTCAGGATTACCCTCCTCCCTCCCCAGCTCCACCTGTCTCAGTCAGGATTACCCTCCTCCCTCCCCAGCTCCACCTGTCTCAGTCAGGATTTGGCATTCTGATTCCCCCTGAATCTGAATAAAATTCTCAAATTATGTTGTAAATTAAAGAGGGGTGTTATTGCTGCTCTCCTGCTCTTATCCATGCTAGGCTGCCCAGAACACACCGCCAATCCAAACTGTATGCTAATTGTCGATCGTATTTGACGATAGTGGATCTGGCAGAACTGGATGTTTTAAGACATTCAGAAATAATGTCACAATTCGTAACTTAATGGGAACTTTGCAGGACATTCTTTGAACATATTTAGTAGGTTATTATAGTCTGTGAGCTCACTTATTCTTTGTTTTTTGAAAGTGAAAAAAATTAAATAGTTTATTTTTTTGTAAAGTATCGGCCCAGATCCACATGTACCAGATGTGGGCTGGATCTGGGCCGACACTATGTTGCTGTCTGGGAAATGTAATGAGACAAGCCCTTTAGATGTTTTCAGGCTTTTCTCCGCCATTATTAATCCTCCAGACTTCTTCAAAACGTCAAGATTGTGAGAAACACCAATGTGATCCTTCACTTAAAGACAAAAGAACAGAAGAAAAATAGAAAACGAACAGCTCAGATTGATAGCCAGATGTAATTTCCGCCGCCTAATGCATATTTTGCATGTTAAAGGAATGCGAGTTAAACTCTATGGACAGCATTCGGATGATAAAGTAGATTAACTTCGACAGCTGAGCCGCATTAGTGTGCGATATTTGATAATAAAGAAATAAATGAGAATAAGTGAATGCAAATGATACTAATCAGCATTACGCCACAAACGCTGACGATTGAGCTTTATTTATATTGTCTTTTTTTAAAAGCACACATAATGGACTGCTTCAGGATTGGGTTTGCATGTTCTTATCTGTGTGGAAAGTCCCTGAAGTTCCCCGTCGAAACAATCACTGTCCATCTCCGCTTGGGAAATGAGCTTTAAATCGTGAGGAAAAAAAGGCCGGTTTTGACAGCCGACTTGCAAATATGAGGCGATGGAATCTCAATGAGGCTTGAAAAAGGGAAATGCATAAATAGATTAGAGTGAATGTGCCCAAGCAAATCTAATTATGAAGCCGCCGGATCTCCTGGTTTTAAGAGAGAGAGAGAGACTGAGAGCGATAGAGAGAGAGAGAGAGAGAGAGAGAGAGAGAGAGAGAGAGAGAGAGAGACTGAGAGAGAGAGAGACTGAGAGAGAAAAAGAGAGAGACTGAGAGAGAGAGACAGAGAGAGACTGAGAGAGAGAGAGAGAGAGAGAGAGAGAGAGAGAGAGAGACTGAGAGAGAGAGAGAGAGACTGAGAGAGAAAAAGAGAGAGACTGAGAGAGAGAGACAGAGAGAGAGAGAGAGACTGAGAGAGAGAGACTGAGAGAGAGAGAGAGTGTTTGATGAGATCTGTAACGTAGACAAAGAACTAGAGTCTCAGATTTCCATGTAAATTGGTTGAGCTTCTGCTGCAGGTTTGCATGAGGAATAGTTAACAAGTCTGAGATGAACAATTCAGCTTTCATTAAACTCAAACTTCAGAATTTACCATCATTTATCCATTACTGACGGTGTTCTAAGACTACACTGTAAAAAATTATGTGATCAATATCATGTCAAAATATGTTAATTTTATTTTAATTGCACTGTAAATCCTAACCCTCAAAGTAATTAATTGGTTTGAGTAGAGCCAAATTTCCATCAAATTAACTTTTATGAGTATTTCGAACTTTCTTTTTCTTTTGAGTTCACAAAACTTACCAATTTTAAGTAATGTGAATTGTTTCATCGGTTTGAGTTTTATGAACTTGTTTCTTAATTTAAACAAACTTAAATTTAACTGAAACTGCAGCCCAGATTTCTATTTCCCAGCACGCCTTGCCATGACACTCAAAGAGGGGAGTAAATGCTAAAATTAAGAGTTATATAATGTTTTTTTTTTTATGTTTTTTTTAGGGTTTCTGTTATGTTGGGTTTTTGGGGGTGTTACAACCAGGGGAGCATGAGCTTGGTTTGAGAACTGTACTAATTTAGCACGTGCTATGCTATGCTAATGCTATGCTAATGCTATCAAAGCATTGTGTTACCAATTATCAAAGTAGCGTTTATTGAATTAGCTGGTTAAACCAAGCCAAGTTTCCACTACTAAAGATATTTTAAGTTGAGTTTGCATGATAATCTTAAATAGTGTATGAATTAGCTTACTTAAATATTTCAAGTTAAGAGCAATTTCAATATATGAGTACAAAATAAAAATCTGCAAGTTCTGCTTACTTAAATATCTGATTTAAATTTCTTGATGTAACTGATTTCCTCAAATTATTTGAGTTTTGCCAATTTAGCATTTAATGAACTAGCTTGTTATAGCTAGTTAAGTTTATTATAATAAAAATGTTCACATTGAGGTTCCATGAAAATATGAAAAGTTAAATGAATGGATTAGTTTACTCAAATATTTCAAGTTAAGAACAAGTAAAATTTAAGTACAAAATAAAAATCAGTTCGGATTAAACTTAAAACTTAAAATTTCTTAACTTACTTTTTTTTTTGTTGAGTTTTGCAAACTTATTCGGGTTTACAGTTCATGCAAGGTTTTAAAAAAAAAGTGAAATGTCAATTTGATTAAACCTAAATTTTACGGCAGCCGCTGAACTCAAATTCTGAAGTTGATTTAGGGAGAAATTTGCATAATGGTGCTTTTCCACTACACAGTACCAGCTCGCCTCGGCTCGGCTCGACTCGACTCGACTCGCCTTTGTTTGGTTTTCCACTGTGTAAAAGTTGTACCTGTACCTGCTTTCGGGTACTTTTTTTCGTACCACCTCCGGCGAGGTTCTAAGCGAGCTGAGGCGATACTAAAATGTGACGTGTAAACACAGCAGACTGCTGATTGGTCAGAGAGAATCATCACTATTCACTGCATCATCATTGCACGCGCCAGACGGAGTATCCTGAATAACCCCGCTATTTTTAAATAGTTTGGCCAGATTGCGTGAGATCCCCATTACTACTATTTTTATGGCAACTCGGAAGAATACGCCGTGGTCAAACGAGGAGTGTGTGTCGCGGTTGTGTCGCGACTCGCGGCTCGCGCAGAAGATTACTTCACGGCAGTTTCCTGCAGCGTCGCTATGACGACCAGGTACTATTCTGGAGGTACTATCTGCAATGGAAAACGGAGCGAAAAGCGAGCCGAGTCGAGGCGAGGCGAGTTGAGCTGGTACTGGTAATGGAAAAGCGCCATTAGTTTGCTGTGTTGCTGACAAATTAAGTTTTGATGAATATTATTAAAGAATGGATAGTTCTTACTTTCTGTACAGAGAATATGATCAATAAGTCATGGCAACATTTGTTTATCCGTTACTGTAACTCATCAAAATAATTCAACAGTTTCATAAAGTCAGAGGTTTTCAGCATCCGTGAAAAAGTCTAGAGAAAAACTGTAAAACTGAATAATAAGATTAAATAAATAAATTAGATTAAAATAAGTACATGAATAATACATTATTAGTTATTATTGTTAATACATTATTAGTAATAAATTTGAAGTTATTAGTTAGTTATTCATCTATTAAATAAATAGTGTGCTTTCACATACACACACGCACACACACACGTACACACAAACACACACACACATACACACATACACACACACACACACGCACGCACGCACGCACGCACACACACACACGCACACACACACACAGAAAGTAGTGTATATGTATAAATGATGACCGGATATTTGTTTTTAATGACCCTACGAGTTTCGATTACACCCATCAAAATATATTTTTGAAATATGAGGGAACAACAAAGCACTAAACTTGGTTAAGGTATTCATGAGACAAAAAGGGAGGTAGAAATATTATGAACTGACTCATTTTTAGAGTCAGTGTAACAATTACAATTCGTTCTACAATAATTAAATGGTACTAACTCAAGTGTAGTTCATATTTCTCACAGGCTTTATGAACGACTCTACTGGACATGCATAATTAAAACAGTCCAGCATCTTAATAGGTCATGCAATCAAAATGATATTCATAATGGCCTGTCGTAATTATTCAAGCACATTATAAACGGCCATGGAGATTATTAATGTTCATGCTGACTGACTTTATCCAGCCAATGGAAAATGCTGGTTTTACTAAATATATTATGAATTTGTAAAGCTTTTCATAATACATATAGACTACCAGTCAAAAGTTTTGGATCAGTAAGATTTTAATGTTTTTAAAAGAAGTCTCCTCTGCTCACCAACGCTGCATTTATTTGATTAAAGATAGAAAAAAAACTAGAAAAAAAACTGTAATATTGTTAAATATTATGACAATTTAAAATTAAACTGTTATCTATTTTAATATATTTTAAAATATAATTGATTATTTGATTAATAGAAAGTTCAAAAGAACAGCATTTATCTCAAAATATAATATTTTGTAACATTAAACAATAACGTTCAAAAGTTTGTGGTCAGTAAAAAAAAGTTATTTTATTTTTGGTGGAAAGAAATCATTTTTATTTCAATACTTTTATTCATCAAGTAAAGACATTTATAATATTACAAAATATTCTATTTCAAATAAATGCTGTTCTTTTGAACTTTATATTCATCAAAGATTCCTGAAATAAAATGTAAATGACTGTTTTCATCATTGATAATAATCATACAGTAAATGTGTCTTGATCATCAGATCCTCATATTATCCTGATTTCTGAAGGATCATGTGACACTGAAGACTGGAGTAATGATGCTGTAAATTCAGCTTTGATCACAGGAATAAATTACACTTTACTGTATATTCACATGGAAAACAGCTATTTAAAATGTTCATAATATTCAACAATATTACTGTTTTCTTTTTGTATTTTTAATCAAATAAATGCAGCCTTGGTGAGCAGAAGAGACTTAAAAATCATTCTTTTTTATAAAAATCTTTGACTGTGAAACTCAAGTGAAATGACCAGGGCTGAGTTTCCCGAAACCTTCTTAACGCTACGTCGTTCTTAAGTTACACCTTAAGCCTTACCTTATCGTTAATACGTGTTTCCCGAAACGTTCTTAGTTAAGTATACCTTCTGTAAGTCATACGTTCGGAAGGTTGGTCTGGAGCACTCTTAGCTTTACCTTATCACTGTTAAATGTCTATATGAATATAATTTAGAAGTTTTAATACACCCAGACAGTGTTCAATTAGGCTAATTCAAGTGTTTTCATGCAAAGAATAAAATTGTCATTACACTGATTGTTGTTACAATTTTAATTATATTATTATATATAATACAATTTTATAAATTTATTTTAATTAAAGAGCGCTTTTAAAGGCCAGTGAAAGCATAGGCTACTGTCAGTTAAGTCCTATTCGGACGCTAATATTGTTTATCATGGGCTCGTAGCCTACGGTATTTTAAACATTTACAGGGGTAAGTCGGTTATTTTAGTGCCGTCCGAATCCATAATATCAGTGTTTTTTCTCACCCAACCCGCGTAAAAATCTCTGTCCAAATTAGTACCTACTGATTTTTTTGACAAACAGGTCGTGTGGTAATTTAATTGCCGTCTGAATCCACATCTCTGAGTTTACAAGAAGAGATTCAAAATTCACTGTTTAAATCCTTTTTGATCACTGCCGAGCACCGTAGCTACATGACGTACTCTTTTATTACTGAAATGCTTGAAAGTATTTACAAGAACAGTATTTCATCGCAGCTCACCTCAGCGAACAAAAATGGGAAAGAGAAGAAAGCACATCAAAAATTTAAATGGTTATGATGGCAGCAATATATGATACAATTTTAAAATATATAGGCAAGGCTATTATAGGCTGTTATAGTTTAGATTATTTTTTATAATATCCCATGAGTCCTAGTAAATGCAATTTCAACTATTTCTGAAGTGCTTCTTTTATAAAGAACAGCGCTTTCTCACATAAGCAGCCCCTGTACGAGAGAATAATTGATTCTCGAGTCATCGATATCAACAGATTCAGCACCATCGCCACGGACAGCACCCGGTAACGTCCGACGTAAGAAGGTATATCTTAAGCAGCTTTCTAAGGTATAGTTCGGGGAACACGCCTAGAAATGGTATACCTTCAGTTAAGTTATACCTTAAGAGTCTTCGTATCGCGCTAAGAGACAACGTTATCGGGAAACGCAGCCCAGGGCCCGGTTCCCCGATAACGCTCACTCTTAGCGCGCTAAGAAGACTCAAAAAGATCTATCTTACCGAAGTTGTTTATGTTCCTAAGTGTGTTCCCCGAAGTGTCCCTTAGGAAGCTTCTTAACACGCTCCTCTTACGTACGACGTTACAAAGGCGCTGTCCCAGGTGAAGGTGCTGAATTAGTTGGCATCGATTGCTCAGGAATTGATTTTCCACTTCACGCGAAGGTGCATTACGGCGTTAAGAAAAACAACAAGTTCTATGCAAATGAAACATTCCTCAAATTATTCCAGTAATATTTATTTTAACATAGTTTAAGTTATCAGTAAAATATAGACTATTAATTAAATAATCAAATTGTGATATGTCAAAATTTTTGAGATGACCGATCAAAGCAGGATTTATGTTCACAGAAGCGCGAGCGAATCCCAACGCGACGCTTCACGAGATAAGATGCACGTGGCAAAACTAAACAGCTGTTTTACGATAGAAGTTTTAAACGACTGACATAAATAATCAGTTTGCAAAGACTGTATCAATCAAAGCTCAGCTTCGGGAAGGGGATATTTACAGGTAAAGATAAAGAGATTGAGAGAAGAGGAACGAGAGAAGGAGATGGAGATAAGAGAGGAGAGCAGGTAAAGCAATAGCCTATTGCATACTGTGCCCACAATGAGAATAACTTTATTGCAATGGATTCCTATTTAACACAGATACACATAGCCTAAGTTCTTTGACAATGACAGTGGAAAAATAATATGCCCCCGAGCAAGATCACTTTTGGGACCTCTGTATTTATAAAACCCTGTGTGCAGCTTTTGCACTGAATAGAAAATTATATTTTTGAAAAATACAATGAATTACAATGCTGTACAGAAGAGTGCACTATTGCAGACTCATATACTGAGGTTTTAATTACATTATTTTAATATAGACAGTCGGGAACTAAAGTGGGCCGGTCTAAGGCATGAAACTCCAGGGCTGAAAATGAGTCCGGCCCTGAAACCTCTCACTCAGTGCAAACCTACACACAACATCTACAAAACCATAAGCTATTTCTCAGCCTTTGACTCAGTTTTCAATTGCATAAAACACTATTGCAAAACACTACATACAATTCTCTACCTAAAACACAAAAATCTATCAGGAATTTACTTGCTTTCCTTTTCCAAACACAACCAATCTAAATGCTACACTTATTCACCAGGTCACACACACACACTCCTCATATGTGCAAACACTAATTGCTTTACTGATCACTGACCAATCACTGCTTTACTGTAGTATAAGCCTATAATAGGTCAAAGGTCAGATTACCTGTTTTGAACAATGGATGCCAACAATGGACAGAGACCCCCCACACTCATCTGTGTTCTTTACTGTATTTTAAAGAATATACTTTTGGTTTACATATGTTTATGGTTTTGTTGTATGCTACTGTATACAACAGTAATGTTTGGCCTAATAAATATTTTCTGTTTCTACATTGCATTGGTGATTACAGTGTACTTGTTACCCCTCTCAGAAGATTACTTTCACTGTAGAACATTGTATTGAAACGTAGATATAAGTGTAAGAATGACCAAAGAGCTTTAGATGTAGAAAAGCAATGTTTACAAGGTATATCCAAAAATGCACTATTATGAAATAAATGTTTGCCATTTGATGCAAATGCTTCATTCTGACATGTGCTTATGGCATTTTGAATGCAGTGTTACATTTTTGAAGGAGATGTGAGGCATTTTGCATTTTGTGTGTGAAGTTTTGGTAATTGTGTGTAGAGTTTTGAAAAAATATGACATAGTTGGTCAGTTACTGGACACCACCATGCTTACCCATTTATAGATCTTAGCCATTTAGAGCCAAATTGTTTGCCAGATTTTAATTAGCCTATCAAAAGTGATTGCCAATGTAAACGCTTTAATGACATTACGAAAAAGCCTAGGCTAATTACCACCATATTAGTTCTGATACCAAATAAAGTCAACTTCATAAATAGGCCTGTATCCATTGCGAACATATTTTATTATTAGTCTTAAAATGTCCATAACATAAAATCATTGTTGAGACACAACATTGTCAACATACCATAGTTTGACTTGTACTGTGCTGTGCTGATGTGTAAAGACTGCTGCACAGTGGCGGCGACTAGCGTCTCGAGCTCAAACAACGCTGAGAGAGAG
This sequence comes from Semotilus atromaculatus, assembly GCA_031834385.1. Lineage (NCBI taxonomy): Eukaryota > Metazoa > Chordata > Actinopteri > Cypriniformes > Leuciscidae > Semotilus > Semotilus atromaculatus. Next base: position 1,172,672 of record JAULUF010000010.1, read on the forward strand.
CTTACGAATGTCCAGACCAACGAAAGTGTGACTTACAGAAGATATACTTAGCGTACGAACGTGTCGGGAATCGTGCCATAAGGTTAAGAGAGAGGTTAAGGAATAGGTTAAGAACTACTTAGCGATAAGAACGTTTTGGGGAACCGGGCCCTGATCAGTTAGAGACATTATATATACATATCTCCATCAAGAATCCCAGAGAATCATAATTTGAGGTCTGTGTCATAAAAACATTCTCTGGTTTCTTTCCAGGCGACAGAGAATCATGTACGTTTTGGAGGACAAGAACCATCACAAACACACATTAGCTTTGGCTTTCCAAGGACATGATGTATAATTCATTTTGCAGAGGAATGTGAAGGTGTGGATGAAACATTTATTTCTTTTCCGCTCCCATACACAGGCCTTTTAGCGTTTCAGACGCCAGCTTGTGTGAGGAGGATCAGACCAGATTTAAATCAGCAAACCGTCGTGACTAAAGTCTGCATTCATCTTCACATTTCACCCTCAAATCAGAAGAAAACGATATTATATTATGTAAAGAAAAAAAAAGCGTATGATTATGCAAATTATTTCATGACAATTAAACACATTTTCACTCCACATCACAATATTTTTGAATGAGTCGTAAAATGTTTTCATTTATTTTGTAATTTGTTGATTTACTCAAAGCTTGACACATTGTTGCATTATTAATAAAACTGCTGCAATGGAACATCACAAAGCAAGCTATTAAGTCACAACAAAAACACAACAGCAAAATAAAAGCAAATAGTACAAATTAAAGAAATAATAGGACAAGCCAGCTGCATAATTTATTCAAAACTGCGAGTGTTGTATACTGATGCATTGCAGCATGAAGGTTTTTGTTGATTGTCATTAATGTGGAGATATATATGTTGATTATTGGTGTCTGAATGATACAGTAGTTCAAAATTAATGCAACAATATGCTTATGATCGGTTACTTCAGATGAGATCAGTGAATAAGGCCACTTTATTAAGATTTCATCATTATTAAACATCACCTGATCACATTTTATCTTGACTTTCTGAGCAACAGCAAATGTGTTTTACAACAACTAAAGGAGTTCAAGAGACAGACTAAAAGAGATTTAAAGAACTAAAGCGAACACTGATCACCATAAAGAGACTTAGAACTAAACCGAACACTGATCACCATAAAGAGACTTAGAACTAAAGCGAACACTGATCACCATAAAGTGACTTAGAACTAAAGCGAACACTGATCACCATAAAGAGACTTAGAACTAAAGCGAACACTGATCACCATAAAGAGACTTAGAACTAAAGCGAACACTGATCACCATAAAGAGACTTAGAACTAAAGTGAACACTGATCACCATAAAGTGACTTAGAACTAAAGCGAACACTGATCACCATAAAGAGACTTAGAACTAAAGTGAACACTGATCACCATAAAGTGACTTAGAACTAAAGCGAACACTGATCACCATAAAGAGACTTAGAACTAAAGTGAACACTGATCACCATAAAGTGACTTAGAACTAAAGCGAACACTGATCACCATAAAGAGACTTAGAACTAAAGCGAACACTGATCACCATAAAGTGACTTAGAACTAAAGCGAACACTGATCACCATAAAGTGACTTAGAACTAAAGCGAACACTGATCACCATAAAGAGACTTAGAACTAAAGCGAACACTGATCACCATAAAGTGACTTAGAACTAAAGCGAACACTGATCACCATAAAGAGACTTAGAACTAAAGTGAACACTGATCACCATAAAGAGACTTAGAACTAAACCGAACACTGATCACCATAAAGTGACTTAGAACTAAAGCGAACACTGATCACCATAAAGAGACTTAGAACTAAACCGAACACTGATCACCATAAAGTGACTTAGAAAGCGAACACTGATCACCATAAAGTGACTTAGAAAGCGAACACTGATCACCATAAAGAGACTTAGAACTAAAGCGAACACTGATCACCATAAAGTGACTTAGAACTAAAGCGAACACTGATCACCATAAAGAGACTTAGAACTAAACCGAACACTGATCACCATAAAGTGACTTAGAACTAAAGTGAACACTGATCACCATAAAGTGACTTAGAACTAAAGTGAACACTGATCACCATAAAGAGACTTAGAACTAAAGCGAACACTGATCACCATAAAGAGACTTAGAACTAAAGTGAACACTGATCACCATAAAGAGACTTAGAACTAAAGCGAACACTGATCACCATAAAGTGACTTAGAACTAAAGTGAACACTGATCACCATAAAGAGACTTAGAACTAAAGTGAACACTGATCACCATAAAGAGACTTAGAACTAAAGCGAACACTGATAACCATAAAGAGACTTAGAACTAAAGTGAACACTGATCACCATAAAGAGACTTAGAACTAAAGTGAACACTGATCACCATAAAGAGACTTAGAACTAAAGTGAACACTGATCACCATAAAGAGACTTAGAACTAAAGCGAACACTGATCACCATAAAGAGACTTAGAACTAAAGCGAACACTGATAACCATAAAGAGACTTAGAACTAAAGTGAACACTGATCACCATAAAGAGACTTAGAACTAAAGTGAACACTGATCACCATAAAGAGACTTAGAACTAAAGCGAACACTGATCACCATAAAGTGACTTAGAACTAAAGCGAACACTGATCACCATAAAGAGACTTAGATAGAACTAAAGTGAACACTGATCACCATAAAGAGACTTAGAACTAAAGTGAACACTGATCACCATAAAGAGACTTAGAACTAAAGCGAACACTGATCACCATAAAGTGACTTAGAACTAAAGCGAACACTGATCACCATAAAGAGACTTAGAACTAAAGCGAACACTGATCACCATAAAGTGACTTAGAACTAAAGCGAACACTGATCACCATAAAATGACTTAGAACTAAAGCGAACACTGATCACCATAAAGAGACTTAGAACTAAAGCGAACACTGATCACCATAAAGTGACTTAGAACTAAAGCGAACACTGATCACCATAAGGTGACTTAGAACTAAAGCAAACACTGATCACCATAAAGTGACTTAGAACTAAAGCAAACACTGATCACCATAAGGTGACTTAGAACTAAAGCGAACACTGATCACCATAAGGTGACTTAGAACTAAAGCAAACACTGATCACCATAAAGTGACTTAGAACTAAAGCGAACACTGATCACCATAAGGTGACTTAGAACTAAAGCGAACACTGATCACCATAAGGTGACTTAGAACTAAAGCAAACACTGATCACCATTAAGTGACTCCCAACAAAACGTTTAAGTCAATATGTGATGATAATGTCATTCAAAGTTCATATCCAGACAGCAACATAGTGTCGGCCCAAACCCGGCCCACATCTGGTACACCTGACATTTTTATTAGTTCATTTAGCTTGGGTTTATGGTGGAAATAAGTTTTAAAAAGCTGAAAAATGATATACCTATATAACCTTTATAAAGTAACATTTTAGCTAATGTCTAAAGAAAACATACTGATTTGTCTTTAAATCGTCTTTTTACTTTGTATGAATGAATTTCTCTTTGTCAAAATAAATTATTTTGATTCATTTTGAATTAAAATGTGAGGTTTCAACCAAACGACGTATGCAATTTAAGGGGAAAATGACCAAATGTGTGTGTAAGTTGATCCAATGATGTTTTCAGTGAAGATGCTGGCTTCTGCAACTCTTTTCTCCACGGAGATTCATTTTAAATTAAAAGATGGATGTGATTTAAGGGGAAAATGGCCAAATGTGTGTGTAAGTTGGTCCACATGATGTTTCAGTGAAGATGTTGGCTTCTGCAACTCTTTTCTCCACGGAGATTGGTTTCAGGCCTGCGGTTATGATGAACTCAAGCCTAATCCCACATCAGAGAGTCGAGCCAATCCATCCAAACACCCCCGGGGAGGAGACGTCCCAGTATATGAGTGAGGGCGACGTCCCCCGAGGGCCCTTAATGGACGTCCATTATTTATGTCTTCATGTCGAGTATGATTGATTGACTGATTACTTTATAATACCCATGGGGAAATTTTAGTTGCTTGTGTTTCAACATGCGCACACACAAACAACCAACAATGTACATTTTTCATCACGAAAAACACCCAAGAAAAAAAAGTAAAAAATATGGCAATTGAAATTATGACAAAAAGCCAAAAGGATAACATAAAAATCGTAATTATGACATGAGTTATAATTATGACTTGAAAGGTGTAAAGTGCCAAATTATGACATACTGTCAATTGTGAAATTCAAAATTATGTCATAAACTGTCATAATGACATTAAAAGACATTATGAAGACATATGTCGACATTATTACATGAGATGAATTGTCATGATTATGTCATGATTATGACATAAAAAGTCAGAATTGAAATACAAAAATTGACAAAGTCCACAACTCTAACAAATTATGAGATCAGAAGTTGAAATTATGATATACTAAGTCATAGTAATGAGATGAAGTCAAAAGACATAAATCGAAAAAATGACAAAAAGCCAAAAGGATAACATAAAAATAATGACATAAGAAGTTATAAGTTATTTGAGGTTACAAAAATCCAAATTATGACACTGTTAAATTTTGAAATTCAAAATTTATGATATAAAAAGTCAACATTATGACATATGAGAGGAAAAGTCAAAATTATGATTTGTCACAACAATTATAAAAAGTCAAAATGTATGACTTAAAAAGTCATACTTATGACATGAGATATTATTTAAATCTAATTTTTATGCATGTCAGAATTATGACTTACTAGCCAATGTCACAATTTATCTCTTAATTTAGATTTAACTCATAGTTATAATAATTATGATTTTTTTTTATGTCATTATTACGATTTTCAGAAGCATTCAGAAGTTTGATGAAGTTCGCCATCGGTCAGATTAATGGTCTATTTGAGATGACTTTTGGACAGTTGTATATTGTTTTGTGTCGTCTGCGTCTGAAACTGCAGATAGAGGTGCATCTGAAGCAATAGTTCACCCAGAATAGAAATAATAAACCCGGTAACATTTTATATTACGACCCGCAAACAACAGCGTAAGTAAACCGATATTACGGTGTGCGTTTCTGTAATTCCTGACACTGTAACACTAATAATAAAATAGTGTACTTCCGTGTAAGGGAACAATATGTTACGTTTTGGGTAATAAAGGGTAACAAGCAGATATACAAGCAAATTATTTATAATGTAATTATTTTAAAACTAACAGGTATTCTGTTAATATATTCCAGGCAAAAATTGTACGTCTGTTGTAAATAAAAGTTTTTATCACATTTCTGGCAAAATGTTCTTGTGCAATGTAGTTACAGGGTAATTTTGACATCTGTGGTTTGTAAATTAAACGTACATACATACATATATATATATATATACAGTATATATATATATATGGCTGTATGTAAGCACAGTATGATACAAAATTTATTTATGGGCTTTTCTTCATTAAGCAAAAAAAAAAAGTTTCTGCTATGATTTTAATTTATAACGTAGGTTACCATGTACTTAGTACTTACCTTATCACACTGACTGTATTGCAATGACACTTAAATGTCAGGGCAAATATACTGTGTAATTAAAACGTTTTTGTTTTGTTTTTTCATAATAAGAGTACCTTTCTCTGTAATTACTGTGCAAATAGTGTTGTTTCGTATTGTTATATAGTAAGTGTTTGTTACCCGTTTCATCTGTGTATTTACAGGGTATAAGTGTAACTCCGGTGAAGATATCCCGCTGTAAATTAAAGTGGCGCTTGTTACCCCTTTATTACCCAAAACTTAACATATTGTTCCCTTATACCTACACGGAAGTACACTATAATTACAGAAACGTACACCGTAATTTTGGTTTACTTACGCAGTAGTTTGCGGGTCGTAAGCAGATATGTCAAATTGCTGAAATCTTATTTACGGAAATGCGCGTTGAAATAAAGTGGTTTAAAGTGTCACATTATCGATTTGAAAAACGAGATTTCAGAGCTTTGGATTTTAAATAGAAGTGTTTCTCACCCAAAGCAAAAGCATCATATGACATCATAAGTTCACATCGTTCTGTTATTTTACTGTTTATTACTGTGAAGCTGCTTTTAAACAATATGTATTGTATGAAACACTATAGAAATAATAAATCTGACTTGATCTTTTTAAAGATCACGGCGTCTGTTCACTTTTTGGTGTTTTACAAAAAGCAAAGAAAGAAAAGCATGCAGGTTTTGCGTGACATAAGCGAGTAAATGACGACTGACTTGTTTTTGGATGAACAAGTCGTTAGAAAAACTGCTCTTCTAAAAATAATGTTTTGTTGGACTCATTCCTGAGCTAATGACTGCGAGACTGCTCGAATTTCAGGGACTTTTTCGGAGCAAAATGAACAGGATCCCGTTGGGAAACACACAGAGGCTCGCAGAGGACTAATGTTGTCTTTTGCTTCTATTATTGCACACAAATGAAAGTGATATTTCATAGTCAGAGTTGTTTCTCTTCGCCGTGCTCCAGTTCATTCTGCAAACACCGAAACAGAACAAGATAAAAGTGCATCACGGAGGAGACAGATTTTGTTCTCAGCAATCAATTTGCACTTAAAGGTACAATATGCAATTTTTTTCGCCGCTAGGGGTCACTAACCTCTTATGCTACGTTCACACCGGACGCGAATAGCGCGTCAGGCGTGAGTGATTTCAATGTTACACGCGTAAAACATTCCTGCGGCGCGAATGAGGCGTAGAGCGTGGCGCGGTAGACGCGAATACGCCTCATTCGCGCGTCAAGTTCGCGCGAATGGCGCGAATTTAGCGTCTGGCGCGTTATGCGCGAATGGTGCATTTTCTGCATTCACGCGTTTGACGCAAATTCGCGTCTGCCGCCCGAGTTGAAAAATCTGAACTTCTGCGTCAATTCGCGCCGCGTTAACCAATCAGGAGCCTAGCTGCTTGCTGCTGTCACGTGGTGAAGCATCTGGATGCTTCAATAAATTATTTTGTAAAATGACGGTGGTAGTTCTAATGTACAACAAAGCAAATATTTTATCACATACAACTTGATTTCAAGATAGGCCTATGAGACATTCATTTTGTATTAAATGCTATTTATTCCATATCTAGATTATATGAAATATTATTATAATGTAAAGACAACCAACATATAAGTTCGTGTCTGGACAGTGATGTGTGAGAGAGAGAGAAAAAAATCACAGGACAGATTAATCACTTTTGGAGGCTGGCTCCATTTATCATCAAAACAAAAATAAATGACAGATTAGGTGGATGAGGGCGAGGGTGATCCTCGCTCTGATGCAGGACAACCGAGATATATCCAGCTGCAGACCCGCAGCACCACCAGCACCAGCGCCAGGACCGCCAGTGCCAGGACCCACCAGCGCCAGGACCGGAAGTGAGGGGCGGAGTTTACCGCCGAGTATCGGTTTCATTGTATTGTGAGTTACTTCCTGATCACGCTGTTGAAAAATAATGCTTGAAACTTATGGGCATTTTATATATTACACGAAATGTATACATTCATATAAATTTATACATGAATATAAGTGTATATTAATAAAAATGTATAATATACGTGTGTAATGTAATTTATAATTTACATTCTGCAAAACATAAAAATTTACACATAGAATGTAGTTGTTAAGATTTTAATCTGGAACATGTTTATTTTTTATGTTTTTCGGGTCATCTTCTTAAAAAGGGTCCTTACCGCAACGTTACAATGACGTTAATTTTATAAATTTTTCCTTTAGTAATTTCTATTAAAAATGTAATATATTTAAACAACTTTTTAAATACTGATATAAAAAAAATAATATACAAAATTGGGAATTTCATGTTTTTTTTTCTATGCCATGTAAAATATTTACAGTAACCTTAGCTGTCAATTGTTTCCATACAAACAAAAGATAACGAATTAACTTTTTATGACAGATGTTGCCATTTCAATTTGTTAATGATCTCAATTTAAGTGTATTATTTATTATCAGTAAATAATACAAAGGAATTTTAAGATGCTGTAAATGAATCTATATATTAAACAATTCCATTTGAAATAATGTCATATTGTAAAAGAATGAGCTAATTTTAAGTATCTCAGCATTGAAACCATGGGTGTGGGACATGAGCAAAAATGGTGTTTGGACATAAATGCTTCATAATTTTACATTAAATCATATTTTTTATTATCAAGGTGTGTATTGACACTACGTCTATATTTATGAAACATCAAATGACAAATGTTAACATAAATATAAAAAAATCACTCCTGGGACTTAAAGGTGCCTGTAGTTGCAGAAACACCCTTATATGTTACATTAGTTACAGTACAATAAGCATTTTAAAACGTTAATCTTGTGTAATGTAATTGTATAGTTATTCGTTTCATTGTATTATGAGAGTTACTTCCTGATCACGCTGTTGAAAAATAATGCTTGAAACTTATGGGCACTTTATATAAAATATCTTTTATTTTACAAGAACATGTGCAGCATGCATTTTTTATTTCAAAAAACTAAAAAAAAAAAAGAAGCCAACGATTCTTTTAATGTGTAATGTAGCCTAATTTATAATTTACAGTCTGCAAAACATAAAAATTTACACAAAATAGAATGTAGTTGTTAAGATTTTAATCTGGAACATGTTTATTTTTTATGTTTTTCGGGTCATCTTCTTAATGTAAAATTATGAAGCATTTATGTCCAAACACCATTTTTGCTCATGTCCCACACCCATGGTTTCAATGTTGAGATACTTAAAATTAGCTCATTCTTTTACAATATGACATTATTTCAAATGGAATTGTTTAATATATAGATTCATTTACAGCATCTTAAAATTCTTTGTATTATTTACTGATAATAAATAATACACTTAAATTGAGATCATTAACAAATTGAAATGGCAACATCTGTCATAAAAAGTTAATTCGTTATCTTTTGTTTGTATGGAAACAATTGACAGCTAAGGTTACTGTAAATGTTTTACATGGCATAGAAAAAAAAACCATGAAATTCCCAATTTTGTATATTATTTTTTTTATATCAGTATTTAAAAAGCTGTTTAAATATATTACATTTTTAATAGAAATTACTAAAGGAAAATGTATAAAATTAACGTCATTGTAATGTTGCGGTAAGGACCCTTTTTAAGAAGATGACCCGAAAAACATAAAAAATAAACATGTTCCAGATTAAAATCTTAACTGTAAACTCCGCCCCTCACTTCCGGTCCTGGCGCTGGTGGGTCCTGGCGCTGGCGGTCCTGGCGCTGGTGCTGGTGGTGCTGCGGGTCTGCAGCTGGATACTATTGGGACAACCAGGGACAACAGGTCATCATGCTGGGCGCGGGACAGGCGGAAGTACCGCTGACAGCGGCCGTCATCCAGCCGCAGCTCCTGGAGCGAGGAAATGGTGAAACTCGCCACACTGGGTTCGCCTTTGAAGGGTCTGGTGGACACAAATACGGCGACGATTACCCCTACGCCGCCGTTCTGCTCTCTTATTCATAATATATGCTATTCAGAGCAAATACAGAGCTGTGACTCTCTCGATGAATGCTCGATCAACATAAAAAAGATGGCCGCCAACGGGTTTCGATTCTTACGCGCGTGACGCGCGTAAATTTCGCTTCGAACTTTTGTTTTTTACGCGCGTCAATTTCGCTCTTGACGCGCGAATGGATTCAATGTGATCAAGCGTATAACTAGACGCGGTAGGCGCGAATTTGACGCGCTATTCGCGTCCGGTGTGAACGTAGCATTACAATAATAGAGGCGTAGGTTTATGACGCAGTGACGAGCTGAATGATGGGACTTGCTGTCCAGCTGATGGATCTAATAATGTTTATGGATGAGTGAAAACATTCATGTTTTTTAACATTACAGTGGTATGAAGCAGGGCGCGATTGCTAATAAGAGACAGATATCACACGCGAGTCCCGCGGAAATAAAGGAATAAGGATATTTAATTCTACCGAACTAGCCTACACGCAAGTGCTGGATTACTCACACGGGTCCGTTTATCAGACGGATTAAACTTGTGAGGGGACGCAGCGCTGTTCCACTTTCTCTAATATTAAACGGCATTTGAGTGTGTTGAATGTTGTTAGTTAGGTTGTTTGTTGGCTATTTGAGACTAGCAGTAAGCTCAACATTAAAATAACATACAGATCATATTCTAAGATTTTAATCAGGTTGAACTAAGTAACATTGATTAGTTGTATCATGTACATTTGCTCCCCTGTCTAATAAAGTATGCAACACTCGCATCTCTGTCGAGTCGAAGTAAAATCACAATTTTCTCAAAGTGCACGTTTCTCTGTGTAAACAATAAAAATGTGAATCTGTGAAAATGACGACGACATGCAAATGCTTATTACGTGTTCAGTCTATAGTGTTTTATCGCCATCTACTGGCCTGACAGCAGAATACAGCGTTTTTAGTCGTTTTCGTGGATCCGTAAACGGGTATTGTTTTGACCATGACGTCGTCTGTACGCGGAAAACTCAAAGGAAACCATTTTTCTCCAATTTAAGCATATAGTTGTCTTGTAAACGTACCCTGAAGCTAGTAATTCTATATATGAAGCACCTAACAGAACGCTTTATTTTAAGGTGTCATGTTACAGTGTAGCTATAATTATATAGGCCTATTTAAGTAGCCTACTGCGTAATAATAATTAACAGTATGTGCTTATAGGGTTAGGGTTCGGTTGAGGGTTAATTGCATGTAATTATGCGTAATTTACTGTAATTTAATGTAACAAGGACACTAAAATAAAGTGTTACCAGATTAGGGTTTGGTTTGGTTTAGGATTAGTTGCATGTAATTCTAATTTAGTTATTACTATAGTAACTAGGCTACATGTAACATATGTAACAACGACACTGTAAAATAAGTTTCTTCTGCTAAGAGTGTAGATGATCACAGTGAAAATAAACATAACAGTCCAAACAGAACGAGCAGCAAACTAAAGAAAGATGCATTTAACATTTATCAGCAACAGAAGAGTCTCTCCGCCTCCACAGGCCTGATTATACACTGAGCATGACACGCACACATTACTGTTCTTCCCGCATGACGATGCTTATTATGGACCCTCATTAAGTCTTCGAGCTGATCCCGTGATAACCTCGTGTGTGATCCGGAGGATAATGATGATTCCGGGAGCTTTTTGCACATTTACCGAGCGACTCAGTGGTTTAAAGATCAACCGGAGAGTTCGGGATGGCGGAGGACAATCGGTCAGCTCGTGAAACTTTAATAAAGGCCATGAATTAATCAATAAACGAGCAGATGAAGAGGAGTAAGTGTGGGTAAAGAGAGACTGTGGCTCTCCTGAATAAGTCATTTCCCATGATGCTCTTGCGCTGTCCTGCTGACTGATAGCTTGTGGTCTGAGTGAATACTAACCGCTGACGTTATTAGCATATTTCACACACATTTCTACAAGGATATTCTGTGCATGTCAATACTCTACAGTTTATTATGGGATATCATATGTCAAAAATTAGGAAAATGCTGCTCGTTAGAAAACCTGCAATTCATGAAGTTTCCAGAAAAAGGGGAAATTCAGTTTACATTCAGTTTTACTTTTATTTTTTTTAATTTGAGCATTTTAATTTAGGTTAGATTATATTTTATCGCTAATCCTAAATGCATTCCCTAGTAAAAAAAAAAAAAAAGAGAGGGTACTTTATTGAATTTGAAATATATTCCCCCTTTTAATAGTACATTGCAAATATAGCCTACAAACAAAAAAAATACTATCTTTAAATATATTAAAAGTATATTAGCATCATGCTTTTACCTATTTGCAATACAACTTTTTACACACTTTAAAATAATTCTACTGTAGTATATTTTCTAAAAATATATTTTTATTTATTTCAAATATATTCTGTTTATTTTTTAAAGTTTATTTATTTGACCTTAAAAAACATATATTTTAGGTATATTTTTAACAGCTGGAAACTATAATTGTAACAATGCATTGAAACTATAGGCCTACTTTCAAAATACATTATGGTATACTATATTGTACAAAGTATAGCAAAGTAATATTGTGCATTTGTTTGCAAGACAAAATGTGCAATTTGTAGTATTTGGAATAAGCCAAAGGTTTACTGAGCATATACTTTTTAATCAAATATAATACACTTATGGTATATTGATGTTTTGACATTCGTAATGAATTCGTAATGTACTTGTAACACAAATAAAGTACATTATAATATCACTAATCAAGCATGTAATTAGTCCCTACACAGGCTACTAAGTGTATTTGAAGTTGTTCCAATTTAGCACACAAGTACACTAAATACACTTAAAGTTATGCTTTACTACAATTTAATTACAACTAAAAAATATACTTAAGGTCCTTGCACACGAGTCAAAATTTTCGCACGTTAAAAAATAAATACAACCTGATGTTTTGTCAATCACGCCTCCGAAACTTTCGTCCGTCATAAAAAGATTCGGATCGGGTTTGATTTTCTGCGTTTTTCGCATCCATAACAAGTGTTTTGACAATTCAGAGCCACCGAATGACGAATACGAAAAAACGCATACAAAAATATCGTACTCAGTGTGCAAGAACCTTTAGTATGAAATTAGTTGTTCCAAAACAGCACACTAATCATTAACACATTAGAATTATACTGGCTGAAAGTAGCTATACTTTTTTTCAGCAGGGTTGTTGAGAACCCTTGGTCTAGAATCATGAGCACACACACACACACACACACACACGCACACATAAAATAGAGAGTTGGAGTGAGGAAAAGGTGAAATAGATAAGGTTCATTTGGAGAAGCAGTCGTAATCTCCACACTTTAACCTGATCCAGGATCAGGCCACAGTTCAGCGTGCTGAAGGGTTTCTGCAGAGTACAGGCGTGCGGGGAATAAAGATGAGGCTTATCTGCAGTCGTCAACTAATCGGCCTTTGTTGAATATAATGCTGTCGTGTGTTCACTTTCACTTTGGCTCTTTTCCAACATCTGCTTTGCTGTTGAAATGGCTGATAGTTTAGACTTTAGACTTTAGCATTATAATTTATAAATGTATTATGTCCCTTAAAAACCAAGTGTTTAATGTTGTTTATGTGTCTATGTGGTGTTTTTAACATGCTTTAAGACAATCATGTGTAAATTAAGTCGACAGCATTGCTGAGTATTTCCTCCTTAAAACTGCAGTGAACCAAAGACAGTCTCAAAAACACGGTGTGAAATCGCTGGTGTTTCTGACGTCACAAACGACCTTGTAACCAATCAGATCAACGTGTGATCGTCAACCAGTGGATCTCTGAGTGAGTGGAGGCGGGGCTCATTTGCATATTCATAGAACCGCGCATACTAAATGAGGCAAGGGTGTCGAGTTACATTCAAGATATTTTAAGCCATGAAGATTTGTCATTTTGGTGATCAAAGATGAGTTTTACAGGAAAAACGACAGGGGGACTTTAAGCACAGCATAAGAACAGCAAAGTAGGCTATGGTAGTTTTTTTCATACTTCTCCGATTCTTGTAAAACAGTTTGTTACTGTAAAAGCAATAATATTTACTGTCATGCTAAAATTAAGTTAGTGGATTGTGTAAAAATTAAGCTATGCAATTAAGTTAGTGGTGTTGCTACTTTAAGTCAGTTACACGATGGCCATCATGGATGATGACATCGCGGTTTACTCCAGAGCGGCTGTATATATACATATATATATAAATTAACTAAATTAATAACTTTTTTAAGACAAAAATGAAACATCACTGAACTAACTTAAGCTGGACTGTGACGCTATTTTATTCTGGAAACAAACTTTTTTTGCATTATTTTCCTGTTATCTCTGTAAAGCTGCTTTGAAACACTCTGTATTGTAAAAACGCGGTATATATAAAGGTGACTTGACTCCCAACTGGAGTGTGTTGCATGTAAACTGAGATTCTCAACGGCAGTCGATTTGCAATTCAAATACAGGAGGAACGAGGTTAGAAATGATGACTCACTGACAGTTTAAGCACTCGTCAAGGGGAGAAGACAGAGAACCAGGGCAGATTAAAACATACGCTAGTTGTAAAAGTTAAACACCCACGTACGGTGCACTCCAGATCCTGATTCACCCACTCGTTGGCTCTTCAGAGACCAGACATTCACACATCTCAGGGTCCTTCAGTGTTATTATCACAGTAGGAAACGCAAGGCCACAGGCCAACGCTGATGGTGTTCAATGGCACCATCACGACCACAGGGCAGATTAGCTCTTTGTGTTGGAGATTCGAGAGCTTCTCGATGGGCTAATCACCCATCGCTTCATGGAAACGACAGCTGAGTGCTTTGTGGACTCGTATCAATGTGTGTCTGATTTTGAGTGATGATCTCTGGAACTGGAAGAGTCTGATGACACGCAATAGGAAAAGTTGGCTTTGGAACAACATTCCCATTAAACAATCAATCTCTGATTCTTGCATAGATAGACCTTTGCACGGAAGCCCTGAACCGCAAAAAAATCTAATAAATAAATTCTAGCATTTTGAGATTAAAGTTGAAATATTTAGATTTTAATCTCGAAATCCTAGAATATTTTTTTACAGGTTTTTTTTCTTAGGTTTTTTAAAGTCTAAATATTTCGAGATTAAAGTCGAAACTACAAGAATGAAGTCTAAATATTTTGAGAATAAATTCTAAATATTTCGAGATTAAAGTCTAAATATTTTGAGAATAAAGTCTAAATATTTCAAGATTAAAGTCGAAACTACGAGAATAAAGTCTAAATATTTTGAGAATAAAGTCTAAATATTTCAAGAATAAAGTCAAAATATTTTGAGATTAAAGTCTAAATATTTCAAGATTAAAGTCGAAACTACGAGAATAAAGTCTAAATATTTTGAGAATAAAGTCTAAATATTTTGAGAATAAAGTCTAAATATTTCGAGATTAAAGTCTAAATATTTCGAGATTAAAGTCGAAACTACGAGAATAAAGTCTAAATATTTCGAGAATAAAGTCTAAATATTTCGAGATTAAAGTCTAAATATTTCAAGATTAAAGTCGAAAACTATGCGAATAAAGTCTAAATATTTCGAGAATAAAGTCTAAATATTTCGAGATTAAAGTCTAAACTACGAGAATAAAGTCAAAATATTTTGACAATAAAGTCAAAATATTTCGAGATTAAAGTCTAAATGAAGAGTTCAGATGCAAAAGCCTCTAAATGCCATCTGAAATTTTCTTCTAAAATGATCATTTTTATCAAGCTTGTATATATAAGTTCAATAATTTCACTTAAATGGCAAGAAAAATTACCCATTAATTGTCATTTAAGTGCAATTACTGAATTTAAATATACGAGCTTGATAAAAATGATCATTTTAGAAGAAAATTTCAGATGGCATTTAGAGGCTTTTGCATCTGAACTCTTCAAATATTTCAAGATTAAAGTCGAAACTATGAAAATAAAGTCAAAATATTTTGAGAATAAAGTAAAAATATTTGAAGAATAAAGTCAAAATATTTAGAGATTAAAGTCGAAATATTTTGACAAACAAACAGCTTAAAAATTTATCAGTTGAACCTCATATGCAAAAATTTTACATTTATAATTAAGAAAATAAGTTTTATGATTATGAAGGGAAATTCATCAGTCCATTTTGTGCCTGTTTTGGTGCCAATATACAGATGTTAAGTTAATCTAGAAAAATACGTAGAAAATACGGTCTGTCATTATAAAATTATAATGAGAACATCATTTTAATTGTGTGCTTGGGACATGGTGTAACTTTTGTTTTTGTAATCAGGCTTTTAAAAACGATATAAAAATTTGGAATAAGATTTATCGGCCAGTATATCGGTTACAGGCTTTCAAATAGCCTATAAAGAATTATCAGTTATCGGTATCGGGCAAAATTTTCATATCGGTGCATCTCTAGACATAGCTAAACCTTAAATATTCGCTTTAAATAAAAGCTGCCAAATACATAAATATAGATGTTTACAATAAGGTTAACATGTTTTTAACTATAACTAAAAAAAAATGCATTTATCGATTGCATCTCATTTACAAATATCTTGCACACACGGTTGGTCAAACTCAGAAACGAATGTCGCATCTCATGCAACAATACGCTGATTTCAGGCAGCCGCCATTTTGAAATCGAAAGTGAGGCTCCGGTGGGAAGAACCCAAAATAACGGATGCGTGAAATCAGCGTATAGGTCGACGCACCTGAGAGTAAAGATTCAAGATTCAAGCTAAACGCTGGGTTTCACATGAATGAAGACCTTTTCAATCGCCCGTCTCGTTTGTCTCCGGGAAACGAGGAGCGACAGATCGAGTAAGTGAGCGCAGTTGAAATTAAACAACTCCCGCTGAACGTGATGCGGTCTGACAGAGAGAAAGGGCATCTGTGGAGATCCGCTCTTTACAATCCAGCTGAACATCAGTCGGCTAACACACACACACACACACGTCTATCACACACTCGTCTCGAGCTGGAAACACACGGGTTTCTCCCAGAAGCGGCTGTGTGTGAGTGACCTACTGTAGCTGAGGGCGAGATGTACAGAAGTATTGTTTATTTGAAGTGATAGTGTCTCTACATTGGTATCAGCTCAGATTTATGTTTACAGAAGAAAGGTCTTATTCAGTTGTACTGAAGAGGGATTGCAGACATGGGAATGTGGAAGGCTGGGACTGTGTAAATGTGGAATATAAGGACTTAAAGGCTAAATATAATTATAGTTGTCGCCTTAAAAACATTCCTGACTAATACTGACTCTCATCGGCCATCTCAGAAATGTTTCGCACAAATGCATTTATAAAATTGCTACCACTGTGATTTAAACAGTTGATCAAGTCACTATAATGCAAATGTCATGATACATTTTTCTAAATGTCATAATCATTTGTTAACAAGAGGCCTGTTAAACCCTTACACCGTTCTTTAAATAAATAAATAGGCTATATAAATAACATGCACATGGAGTTCACACACACACTCACATATTCACAAACACACACTCTGTCACACTCACTAACACAATCTCGCTCACACACTCTCTCTCACAGACACACACACTTTCTCTTTCTAACACACACACACACACACACACACACACACACACACTCTCTCTCTCACACACACACACACTTTCTCTTTCTAACACACACACACACACTCTCTCTCACACACACACACACTCTCTCTCTCACACACACACACACACACACTTTCTCTCACAAACACACACACACACACTCTTTCTCTCACAAACTCACACTCTCGCACACACAAACACACTCTCTCTTTGTATTTCTCTCACACACACACTGACAAACACACTCTCTCTCTCTCACACACACACACACACTCACAAACTCTCTCTCACTGTCTTTCACACACAAACACACACACACACACACATACACATACTCTCTCTCTCTCTCTCTCTCACACACACACACTCTAAAAATAACCCAGCGAGTAACCCAACTATGGTGTGGTGTAGCAGCACCTTCCCCACTGTGGGCTATTTTAACCCAATGCATTGGGTTCAAAGTAATCCAACAGTTAAGTTAACTATTTCTTTTTCTTTATGACATTATTTTAATAAATAAAATACACTTTGTTTTCAAATACAGATTTACCCAACAGCCGGGTTATTACTAGAAATTACCCAACGATTTTTTAAAAATTACCCAAAATTTTTTGGAAAAATAACCCAACATAGTGACCCAATAATTATGTGTAACAAAAAACCAATAACCCAATGTTTTTACTGTGTGGTTTGACCTCAGCATTGTGACGTGCTCTGGATGATCCAGGTTAAAGACCTCAAACCCACACTGGACCAATCAGCTGTGAGCTAAGTGTCACATGTCTGATGCAATCAAGTCCCTCCCCCTGGTTCAAATGATTTTCAGCAATGCTTATTTATAACAATGATTTTTAATGATTTAGGTATTATTTATGTAATTATTATACCCTTAAATCAATTACACATGTACTATTTTAGTTTATCAATTATTAAGCACTTAAATGAATAAAGGTAAATATAAATACGATTTAGAATCAATAGATAAAGCTATAAAAATGACCACATGTGAGTTTAAATGTTCATTCGAGTGTGATATTGCACATATACAAAAAATACAAATATATATTTATTTCAACATGTTTGTCATATTTCACCCCAAATCTAAAGATTAAAAATATTAAAATAAATTTCTGCATTGTGATAAATTAATGACATTTAAGCAGAATTTCACATAAATTATAACCTCAAATAATAATCTGAAAGATTTATATATTATACATTTTTGAAAAATGTTTGAATATTAAATATAAATGTATTGTGCCTTATAATAAAAAAAAAATCTAAAAATAAAAAATAATTCTAGTCATTTGTTGCCCGTCCTTTAATTTATGCTAATATGCTCATTTAAGTGAAAGAAATACATTATTCATTTTTATTGAAACAGCCGCAAAAATCTGTAATACAATAAGAATAATCACCATTGAGAATTATAATAAAAAAAACATAATTATTTCATTTTCATAATTCATACTTCATTTTATTGATGCAAAATAATAATTTATTTTATTCCTTTCAAATTTAAGCTGAGATATCTCAGATATAAGCATTCGCAGAGTGATCTTATCTGATATTTGTTGAATCCTTGTACAAAAGGAGGAAAGTACTTTTTATCACAATGAAATCATGCGTACATGTGGAATAAAGATAAGCTCAAAGGTCAAACCCGTCGTGAAGACTGAGAAACAGGAGTATCTTCATGTGCGAGTGGATATGAAACATGTGCAATGTTTCCATGCCAACCAACCTCAAGCAACATCTGAAATGTCTTGTTATCTCTGAAATAGACGGCAAACCGAGTGAAATACGCTGGCAGAGTAAATCACACACACAAAGTGCAAGGCCTTCGTTCTGCTGCAACAAACACACATTTAACTCCGCTTTCATTTTATGGGCATGCAAAATCCATAAATATCCTTCTACTGTATATCCATAAGTGCTGTTAGATGTCATTGTTCAGATCATTCTCCTGTAAGGTCACAGTTTGGATGATGAGCAACATTAAACCGCTTTTATCATCAGATATAAACCGGCTTATGACTCACTGCCTCGTGACAATCACCATGGATTTACTAGTGTAAGTAACCACAGTTTGACCATGATTTTCAAATAAAGATTGTATCATTACATCGTTACACCAGTAGGGGGAGACAAGTGACTGTTATGTGTTTGTCATTGAATCATTCACTCAAGTGATTCGTTTAAAACCACTGATTCATCCAGTAATGAAACAAGTGAAGTCTTTATGAGTGAGTCATTGAATCAATATTCAAACCGATTTTAAATAATTACTTCTAATCATAGGCCTCGGTTTCGGTGGGGGACGGGGGACGGGGGACGGGGGGACACGTACCCACCAGATTTTGTCAAGAGTCATTTTATACCCACCACTTTTAAAAAAAGCTCTGATGTCCTGTCCGCTTCTTTTTGACACGATGCTGGTATAATTCTCTCTATCTATCGCTGCTCTTTTTTTGGCACCAGTTTATTTCTGTTATTTTTCAAATCGATCCGCAAATTTTATTAGAGACCTTCAATGGTCTAGTGGTGGATCTTGCCAAGCGTGTCAGAGGTTACAGGTTCTAATCTAATCCGCTCATGTAGTTTTTAATTTTTTTTTGCTCTCATCAAAACCGAATATGTTCATCAGTGGTTGTATATCAAGCAGGAACACGTTTGTGTGCATTTTATTTTGTGATTTCACCGGAACGAATAGAGAGTCTCCGCAACGGCGATAGATTGAAGTGCGCGTCCGAGTGAAGAGTGTGCGCGCGCCACGAGAACTGTATCCCGCAGCGGCCACGAGCTGATCTCAAAACTAGACTTAAGCGCTAGATTATTTATTTAATAGCGAACTAAATGAATGTTCTGCTAGTTAACTAGTTAATAACTAGTTATTGCGTCATTGTACCCAGCACTTCTGAATGCGTCTCACATTTCAGACAAACTGACGCACATGCCTCGAATTAATGACACAATTTTACATAGACTTCAGCATTTTGTCAAGACCTCAAGTAAATTGCGTTATTTTATTTTATTGCATTTTTTTTGTTACGAAACAAAAAAAATGGTGACTCTCAATTTATCAAGAATTGTGCAACTCTAGTTTTACAACAGAATTTGCAGTAAAACCAAAATAACTACAAAAATAACCTGTTTACTACAATATTTGCAGTACAATATTGCTAACTCCAAAATTAACCATGGTTTTACTACAATAACTAGATTATATTATTATTAGGTTTTGTAGTAAAATCATACACAAAAAAAGTATACTGTGGGAGAAATAATAAAGCATGATTTTAATTTTCATAATAAAATGCCTTTTCTAAATAATTATTATACATCTCAGCAATAAGATTCGTCTGATTAGAATGAGAAGCTGCAGGCGAAAGTTGGCTTTTCTGAAGGATATAAAGTGACTGTATTTTTGCAGATGTACTGGAATAAAGCATCAACTCTTCACATGTTTCACGTTTCTGCCATCTAGTGTCTGAGAACAGCTTCACAAACTGCTCTGGCACTTTCAATGCAGGTCAATCAACATGATGAACACTAGAATATTCTTTAATCTATAACTCGGTACTTCAAATAAATTGGATGATATATTAAATGTAATTATATACTTAAATGTACTGTATAATTGTGTAGGCTACTTATAGGCCTAAGCATTAGATGGCATATTAAACTTGGCTATATATTTATACATACTGTATAATAATAGGCCTAGTTAAATATATAGGCCTACAGAAAAACAGAAATATTCATGGGTTTCAGTCACGTGACTTTTTTGTTGTGGCCGCCATCTTTAGGACCTTTGCGTTAAATCGCATGATGATCCTGGTGATCGGAGAGATGTTGCACACTTAAATAGCACAGATGAAAAGCAACGGTATTTAAATAAATTAGATACTTTAGGTATAGATCCGTATTTACTGTTAAACGACCTACTGACTCCACTAAAGTCTAGCAAAAACTTGCCAAATTTTACGTTTGCTGACATTTACATCTACCTCGTCCACACTCCCTCTCCATGTCCCCACCACTTTTGAAACATCTCTCGCGGCACGGATGTACCAATACACATAAATAAAAGTCAAATAAGAGGTGATCTAGCACGCTGAAATGTGTTGTTTTTTAAATCAAGTGATCAAAGTGCTTGTTGACTCTGGATCAGTGGTGCAGATACAGTGTTCTCTCGTGACTCGCGCACACCGCACAGTCTTCACACACGGACGCGCGCTTTAATCCATTTCGGAGACTATTGGCTCCGGTGAGATCACAAAATAAAATGCACACAAATGTGTTCCTGACTGATATACAACCACTGATAAACATAATCGATTATTTTAATAAGGGTTTTTTTAATAAAAAATGGTACGAGGGCGGATTAGAACCCAGAACCTCTGACACGCTTGACAAAAGTTCCGCCACTGGACAATCAAAGTACATATGTAAAATAGTCGGATGTTGAATGTCATTAAACGACAAATTAAATTCAATGTACTATTTAAATTGATTGGTGGACATCGTATTGTTATTGTACAGGTATGATTTAGTGTTGTATTAAATGCCCCCATGAAGAAAATGTTCTTGATAACAGGGTAAGTGGCACTCTGTTAATCAAGCAATATTAACGTTACACCAGTAATCGTGTAACAATATTTCAAAGCAGCTTTTCAGAAAATGCGTGTCTACATTACAATTTAGAGTGTCGGAGTTATGCATTTCAGAAATGTATATAAATCATGCAGTTAGCTAATAATCTATTAATTTAAACAATGCATTAAGGCAGAAACAGTGAGCAGTAGTTTAGCATACTGAAGCAGGTAACGACAACATAATTCAGCCAAACGTATAACTAAGGTTACAATGTAATTAATTAATACAATACAATTACAATGTACAATGCTACAATGGATAGCGGTCTAGAATAAGGTTGTATATAGAGAATACGTGTTCCAATTGTAAACTACATGTTTTAATTTAGCAAGCTAACCTGTAATTTGCTAATTTTACTTTTATTTAAATTTCCAGGTCAACGTTTAATTTCTCAACATTTCTTTGTGATTTGCTGTTATCACAGTTTACAGCACAGCAGATGGACGGCATGTTGCAATTCGGTCCTACAAATGGCGGCCGCTCCACTATGTGACGTCACATGAAATCTATGAATACATTTGTATATTCTAATTATTGTAAGTAAAACGAAGATTATTGAAGTGAAAATACCATTTCAGTCTTTCTACTTAAAAATGTCATGTTTATTTAAATGTGTTATTTGCTGTTTCTTTATTTATTTGTGAAATTTAGTCTGTCTATCTATCTATCTATCTATCTATCTATCTATCTATCTATCTATCTATCTATCTATCTATTGCGACCTTTAAACAACAAAACTTTATTATCAAGCCAACATGAAGTTTGTTTTCCACAAATGTAACGTTAAATCAAGTTAATTAAGATTAGATTCTTACTCTGCTATTATTCTCCGTGATCCGGATCTTTTTTATTTTTTTCGTCGATCGTGGCAAAAGGCTATTCGCGCGCCAAGAGAAATAGTCACGGTACGGTACACGACACAGGCCAAAATAAACGATGATACGCGTTGTAGACAATATTCGATTATTAGATTTCTTAGAGGAGCTCTGAGTAGCCGAGAGTAATGTTCCCATTCACGAAAAAAATTGATAAAAGTCAGTTTGTTTGTGAATTAAGTGAGTTTTTTATTTTATTTTATTTTTTTTACCGGTTCAAAAAAGAAAGTTTATAGAAACCCGTGTTTTCTTGCCCTTTTTTTCGCGTTAGGCTACATATTTTTGTCAACACATTGAAACAGGAAAAACTGCTTTTTTACTGGGATAAATCTGAGGTGGCGATATGTTTTATTATAAACAAATATATATGTATATTATTTATATAATAGCCTATACTTTTTTAGGTTGGCAGCTTTAAATCCGCCCCTGCAGGCGTTTCTCATGAATATTAATTATGCCAAGATGACGGCGCCGCTCGGCATCTATTAATATCCATGATATGACGTGTAATTATTATCATATCGTTTATTTATTTTTATGAACCACAATATTAGCATTGCTTTAAGACGAGGTGGCCGAGTGGTTAAGGCGATGGACTGCTAATCCATTGTGCTCTGCACGCGTGGGTTCGAATCCCATCCTCGTCGAGTGGTTTTGGGCGGGAATAGTCACTGTTTATATGGTCAAGTTACTGTAAAACACTTCACTTTCCATAAACACAGCCATTATGTTAAAACTGTGACTTAAGAGCTAGTCCGACCAACAATTAGAAGTAATCAGACGTTAACACTTTACAATAAGTTCATTAGTTAATGTATGAACTAACCATGAGCAATACATTTGTTACCGTATTTATGTGCTAGTTAATAAAAATACAGCTGTTCATTGTTTGTTCATGTTGGTTCACATGCATTAACTAATGTTAACAAAATTTTAATAAATGTTGAAATTAACATTGACAAAGATTAATAAATGTCGTATAAGTGCAGTTCATGAACTAATGTAATTATTTAACCTTATTGTAAAGTGTTACCAATCAGTCTTTTTGGTATTAAATTACACCAAACTGTGTTTTATTGTAACTGACTTTAAAAAAAATTATAAACTTGAATGTGTGTGAAAGACCTTTCCTGCCACAAGATAAAAAAAAAACTTTTGTAAATAATTCTGACATGAAGCATCATGATTTTTGTTTTTCTTATGTGGCATTAATGAGCTGAACTGCTTTCCATATTTGTATTCTATAATTGTATAATTGTTTTTATGTGTGGATTGAAAGCTTTATTACCTAGATAAACACTTGATGTATTTTTTCCCAGCATCCCTTTGTTCAAAATAATTTGTGCACTGATACCCAGGTCTTCAATATCAGTTTATATTGTATATTTTAAGAGATTTGCTATATTAAATTTCCAGGTTCATCATCACTTTATTTTAAATGATCACAGCTCAAGTCTCTGCAAGCAAACAACTCATTTTTATTTCAATTATAGACACGCATCGTTAACTTTAATAATATCCAAGTATGTTTTCTAGTGAGTTTGTTGAAACTAATCATAACTAGCAATAATCCACCCGTTTACTCAATTAAAAACCCTTTCCATTCCCTTCAGAAATCAAGACGCATTGCAACTTTTGAACAAAGAAAAACATGTTTATTGGACTTTCCAAAGTAACTTCATGACGTCAGGATGGATGTCGACTCATCACGGAAGCCCAGCGTCCTCAGGTTCAGTCCAGCTGGAGTCAGAAACACACACAGGTCAGTTTTAGAAGTCATGCACTGAAAAACTAGTCAAAATACAAACTCATGTCAGCTTGATACCTTCTGAACAGCATAAACACATTTATGCAATAAGATGCATGCATGAATTGCAAAAAAAAACAGCATGAATTGGGATAAAATGCATGAACTGAAATGCCAGCCTTGCCTTGACGAAGCCGATGTCTTTGGCGTACTGCCTGAAGCACTGACGGCACATGTTCAGGCCGTACTTGCGGATCAGACCGTGACGGTTGGAACAAACTCGGCTGGAGAAAAACAGAACAGGTTACAATAGAAATGCATGCAAATACACAGTAACGTATTAAAATTACAAAATAAAAATGTGCATTTCACAACTAATTTGACAGATGATTAATGATTAACAGAGAAGCTTTGTGATTGAGGTTTAAAATGCATTAATACAATTATTAAAAGAAATGCAACTATATTAAATTACTTTTAGATTAACGATTATTATAAGTCAACTTTTAAACTGTAATATGAGATTTTGGGCAAAGATTCATACGACAACAGGGCGCTTGACTTTATTCTCCTCTTAAACACCAACGTTAGATGTAGAAAACCTCAAACATCTGCTTTTCAAGACGCATGTGGAAATGTCTGATTTCTGCGCTAATTTGATGCTTTTTAAAGTGTTGTAGATTTAAGGAGAAAACGAGAATCGATCAAATTACCGAATATATTTTGAGACAAAGATCTTAATTTTCAGTTTTGTTTAAGGTAATTAAAGAAACCGTTTATCAACAGAAGATGTACAAGTAATTGGGGGTAAAAGGCACAATAACTAACACTATAATAAACAGCTGACGGACTTTTGTATTGTTGACATGGTCAGTTTCAGATGGTAAATATTATATATTAAGTTAGGTGTCCATCTTAGAGATGAATCACCATAATTTTCATGAAACCATCTTATTTAAAAAATATATTAACCATATAAAATATAATTCATTGTTACTACTATAAATCTATATTGAATTATGGGATCTACCTTGCTTTCAGAATACTTTTTTAATATATATATATATATATATATATATATATATATATATATATATATACACACACTATTTATTAAACAAAATAACCCAAATAAACTGAAAATAGTACAAACTTGGCTAAAGTAATTCTTTTTAACAAGTATTAACTTAGACAATAGAAAACACGATTTTAGCTCAGGTATTTCCATCAGTTTCTTTGTCCCATCGCCACTTCATACATTTGTAATATTCTTAAATCACTTGAGAATTTCGCACACAACATCTGTTGCTCCACCAATGTTTAACACACACACACACACACACACGACTATAGTTCTGCGATCTTACACTGACAGGACTGAAAAGCACATTTTCTGAAGGTGTGCCTTCGGCCCCGTTTTACCCTGAACGTTAATTTAACACCACGAAAGTACGTTGTAATAGTTCTTAATGCTGAGACTTTTTCAAAAACACTTATTTTAGAGAAATAACGCATTAAGATACCCCTAATAGTGTTTTACACATCCTACTCTCAGTGTCGCTCTGCCTGGACCAGGAGCCGACGCGCGGCCGCCATGTTTGTTCGCATGTGCTTCACATTCCTGGAGAATTAATAAACACACGACGGCCTGAGCGCGCCGAGCTCGCGCGCTCCCGAACCCTTCACCGTAAACATGCGAGAGAGGCAGAACTGACCAGGATCGGGATCCCTGGCCGTATTTTCTCGGGTGACTCCAGTAGAGCTGCTGATGGCCCATCTCGTCTCTCTCGATCGGGATGTCGAAAAGGAAGATGAGCTCGTGCGCATGCGCAAAAAATACGCTCTTCTTCTACGGAATGTGAAGCATCCGGTGTCAACATCGAAGAGTGCGACGCGTAGTGGCCGCTTGGTGAAACCCTTCAGGTCCGTGTATTTATTTATTTATTTCGTGATATTCATATAAACGAAATAAGTGCAGTAAACCATAATTTTCTCAAATTAGGACTTCTGCTTCAACTTCTGCATCATTTCTAGTGTCATGTTACGTGGCAGACTTTTTTTCTTCTACTTTTTTTTTTTTTTTTTGCAAATGAAATGATACAGACATAACAGTGAAACCGTTCGATTATATTTAGAGTATTTAGACATATAAACTGGAATAAAGTTTGGTGTATTTGTGAAGCATACTGTTTAAATAATAAAGTAAAAGAGGTTACATTTAAAAATGTACATGGTACATATCCAGCTAAAAGTGTGTTAGAGAGCTTTCATTTAGATATTGATTATTTATGTGATTTTTTTTGTTGTAAATTAGAATTTTTTTGTCATAAGGAAAACAAATGTTATCATTAAATAAAATAATTTTGATATATGTATGCATTATTCCAAAAGTAATAATAATAATTATTAAACTTTTATTGTACAACTTTTTATTATTTTGTGAAATTTCATATAAACAATAAGAAACTATCCAAGATCCAAGCCAAAGTTTATTCATTTTCTGTAGGAGACTAAGGAATATTGCACCAGTCTGGAGAACATTGTCAACAAGAAAGCAAGAAAGACTTGTCATATATTTCATGAATATAGAGTTTTTAAAATTAATTAATCAATTTGTACACTCTGCCATGTTTTTTTTTAATTATGTTTTTGTTTTTTATGTATTAAAATTGTATGATACTAAAGTTCGTTGGATAATACAATATATATATATATATATATATATATATATACACACACACATATATTCTCTTTAGACTTTATTTTGCAGCCAAAACCCCAGCAAAATATTGCAATAAATGTTAAATTAATATCTCCAAGTATTCTGTCCCTGATAATGCGTTTTTCGTCAACAGTCGGAAGTAAAAACTCCATTCATTTTCTCCATAAAGGAATTGATTTTGAACAATAACTTATGAACATTTAAAGACAGACAGCCCGTCTAGCTGTGAGGTTGTTAATCGATTGAATTCGCTTCTGTTGAAGCCGTCAGTCTGAATTACTTTAGCTTATTATTTTTATTATTTAACAGCCGATTTCTTGGTGAAAAACTACATTGCCCATAATGCTATACAGAAAATTACACCAATCAGTGAGTCGAAAAAAGCAACACGCGCCAAAATAGCTTTTAGATCCGCCCACTCCCACGAACAACCGCGAATCGAGTTGATCTCTTTAAGCTTATAAATGTGTACATGAGAGGAATTATTTTCCTATCGTTTTTAATTCTATTATGCTGTTTGCTTCATGTGATTGTAGTTCTCTCCCTCACTAAAGCTATTAAGTACACAGTCCTTTCAAAAACTTGTTGTGCTTCAAATCAAATTATTGCTGGTTGGCTTGTTTTATGGCTTATAATGCTTTTACAAAGAATTTTTAAAATCCCTATGGGGAAAATTAATGGGAAAAATACAGAAAAAGTGGGCGGGGACAAATGCACTCTATATGTAGGCTACTGTGCAGCTTTTCATATAACTATTGTTATTTACTATTACTATTATTTGAGGGTACGTTTGCACAACCATTATGTAAAATAACTAAATAAAATAAAAAACGTTTTTTCCTTTGCGTTTTTCACATACAGACAACAACGTTGTCAAAATGGTCCCCTTTCACCTGGATCTGCGAAAACGATTACAATGCTGTATTCTGCTGCCGGGCCAGTAGGTGGCGATGTGACTTAGTAAAGAAACACTACGTCCCGCCCCTCCACTTCCGGCTCATGGGACCTTATTTAGGAAGAAATATGTATGGTAGTCAATGGCGAGAGACAACTTATCTTTTTATTCCGTGTGAACTGTGCTCTTAATTACACATATGATGTTTGTCAGTTTAAAAGATAATTATGAAAGTCAAGAAAGTCGCAGTTTGTCATAAAACAGAAGAGTAACATTTAGTTTTATGTGAAAATCGCTCAATGAACTACATCTCCCGTCTCTCACAATGTAGCTACGTCCCCAAGCTCGTGTGTGTGCAGTCTGGTACAAAACACACAGGCATCACGGCGTAACGCTACGATTATAACGTTAGACTATATGACAGACGTTAGCTTCAGTAAAGTTAGCGAGAGAAAAGGTATGATGTCACATGCGCGCCTTTTGGGTTTGTAGTCTTTGTAAATACGTATTTTCACAGTCTTATACCTCAACCGTTTTACATCAAACTGCGACTTTCTTGACTTTAAAATGTATCTTTTAAATTGACAAACATCATATGTGTAATTCAGGGCACAATTCAAATGGGATCAATAAATGTGTTGTCTCCCGCCATTGACTAGGCTACCATACATATTTTTCCGAAATAATTTCCCATGGTGGTCCACCGGAAGGGGAGGGGCTTAGGCTCTCTATAGACTGAACACATAATACACGTGCGCATGACGTCACAGTTTTCACAAATTCACGTTTTTGTAGTTTACAAGGGATAACGGTATCGTTGTAAAAAAAAATCGCACTTTGAAACCCGTTTTCAAAACGCAGTTGTCGCGCAAATGAAAGGCCAAAACGCGCAAAGCTTTTCCATCTTTAGTTGAAAACGGTGTTGTGTAAATGAGCCCAAAAACAAAAACGTCTCCGCCTTGTGGTTGCGATGGCAAACTACACAAAAAAGTGTCATGTATTTTTAACTATTTAATTTATCTGGAGAAAAAAAAACGAAATGTAAACTAAATAAAAACTAAACTAAATAAAATCGTATTTAACTCTACAGGTAAAATCACATAGATTGCATGTTTTCTGATTAGATGAAAATGTTGTTTGTTGCAATTAGACAGATTAAGTGGAAGTGAAATGACTGTCATAATGATCGCTAAATATGTCTAATAGTCAAGTCACATTTATTTATACAGCGCTTTTTACAATACAGAGTGTTTAAAAGCAGCTTTACAGAGATAACAGGAAAATAATGCAACAAAGTTTGTTTCTAAAAAGAAAATAGTGTCACAGTCCATCTTACGTATGTTCAGTGATGGTTCATTTTTGTTGTAAAAAAATAAAAGTTATTAATTTAGTTAATTTATAATTTTTTAAAAATGTTTTATTAATGCTTAAAACAATACACAAGTAATAACAGGAAACATAAAAACATTTAAAAAAAAAATTTTTTTTTAAATAAAACAGTAGGGGGATAATATAAAATAAACATTAACAAGTTAAGAGAATTACATGTATAGTGGAGATAATGAGTCAGTCTAGGTGCTAGTTCTGGGTTTATCACCAAGTTCACTCAGGTGTGTCGGCCAGAACACCACTTAAGGCCAAATGTTCCAGAGTATGAAATAAAGAGCAGAGAAATAGTTCTGATTCTGTTTCTTTATTCCTCTTTCCTGTTTGAGTGAGTTTGAGGGTGAGATTAATTCTGAGTGTGTTAGTGTGTGTGTGGTTTCTATAAAGAGAGAAACAAATACAAATGAATAAATGAAACATATGCATACACTCATTCCTCTCTAAGCACTAATATACATTACTAAACATAAGCAAACAATAGTCAGAATATAGTACAACATATTACTGCTTACAATATATCTCTTAAACTCTAATAATGTAAACAGAGAGAAAGGATTCAAACACTTATTAAATGGGATTCTCAGATTTTCTATCATAGGCATAGACAGCACTTACTGTCATCTACGATACACTTTATAGCTTCCAACTAACTAAACAGCTGGATTCTTTGACCGAATGCTATGTTCCGTTCAAGCTAACAAAGCCTTGATAGAGAAACCTCAATAACGATCCAAATAACTATATTTACCACCTCTTATTTCTTATTTTACTCAACCACAAAGTACGGATCAATCCTAACAACAAATATAAGAGTATAAACACATCTAAACAAGATATTACATATATTTAACCTGACGTACTAAATCAGATGAGCTGAAGGTCGAACGTGAAATGTACGAACACTGATATAATTAGTACCACGGTCGCATAGCAACTCCTTAAACTCCTAACTCTTATCCACATCAAATAACAGAAATAACAACTAGTTTGACGAATAATACAATATTACAGATGTACTTACTCTTCTCATTTACGCACACTCTGAAGAAAGGTGCAGCTCACATCTACAATCTGACCGACCGACTGACTGACTGTCTCTATCGTACTGCATACTAACTGTGTGACGTCAGATAGTATACAAACCAGCGCGCGCTTTGACTACCGTTACAAGCACTGAATAAACGGAAGTAAACGTGAAACAAAGCCTAATATGGTCAACTATACTAAATAATAGCAACATAACATAACTTTGGGGCCTTTTCTACAGCCGCCCCCGAATGTATGTAATACATTCGCTCATCAATAAAGGCAACAAAGTTCTATGGCTGGGGTGTAGTGGCAGGAGAGGGACCGTCTCCATCTTCTCCAGAAGGAAGTGCAGGGAGGACAACCAGCCTGGCAACTGGCCGTGTGTAGATTCTCTCCTTCACCTTTACATCAGCGGACCTGATGTGCCCATCAGGGCTGGGATGAGTCTTGACTACTTTCCCAATGGGCCAGAGGGCCCTCGGAAGATGTGGATCAGCGATCATCACTACACAGTCCCCTTCAATATCAGCTGGTGTAGCCTGCCACTTCTGGCGAGCTTGCAGGCTCGGCACATAGAGCCGGATGAAACGGGCCCAAAAGTGGTCAGCCAAAACTTGGGAGTGTTTCCAACGGCGGCGACAGATGAGCTCACTTTCGGGGTAGACTACTTGAGGTAATGAACCATCAGGCCGCCCCATAAGAAGAACACTGGGAGTCACTGGATCTGGGTCGCTGGCATCTGATGACACATAACCCAAGGGCTTACTGTTAAGGATCCCTTCCACCTCGGTAAGTACGGTGCGAAGCACTTCTTCCGGAACAGGTTGAGCACCGACTGTGGCATAGAGTGCGCTCTTGACTGAGCGTATCTCCCTCTCCCACACCCCTCCAAAGTGGGGAGCTGCTGGGGGGTTAAAGCGGAAGGAGATCTTCTGGGGTGCAAGGAGATGTTGTAGTTCTTTAGACATTCCAGCGAAGGTCTCACGGAGTTCTCGCTCACCTCCCTTGAAATTTGTCCCCTGATCGGAGAACAACTCGGCAGGCGTTCCTCTACGGGAAATAAACCGACGAAGGGACATCAGAAAAGCATCCGTATCAATAGAGGTAAGGAGGTCCAAGTGCACCGCCCTCGTTGTGAGGCACTTGAAAATGATCCCCCATCTCTTCTCCCGGCGCCGGCCAACTTTGACCTCAAATGGCCCAAAGCAGTCCATCCCTGTAGAATAGAAAGCCGGCTTGTAAAGGCGCAGACGGGCTAATGGCAGGTCTGCCATCTTCGGCACTGCAGGTCTTGCCCTCCATCGCCGACAGTCAGCACAGCTATACTGGTAGCGTCGGACAGCCTCACGCCCTCGCAAGATCCAGAAGGAGCGTCGAAGCTCAGCAAACACCCGCTCTAGGCCTGGGTGGCGGAGGCGGGTGTCGAAGTCTTGGATCAAGAGCGTAGTCACTCTATGACCTGGGTCTAAGATGACTGGATGAAGAGTGGTCAGCTCTAGGCCTTCTGCTCGACGGAGTCGTCCTCCAACACGAATGAGCTCTCCCTTCTCATCCAGCTCTGGAGACAGCGTGCGGAGTCGGCTGCTGCTGGGAACTGGTTTACCAGCTTTCAGGAGGCTGTACTCTTGCTGAAAACTATCCCTCTGAGCCCTCTGAAGTATTAACTGTTCAGCCTGTCGGTAGTCTTCAGCCGTGGGCTAATCATTAGAGTTGGCCGCCCCATGCAGCTCCTGCACAGTCTCTTCCAGCAGCTCCTTCCAAGAGCCGCATTGACCCACGTCTGAAGTCGACTGGCTTGATGCAACTGCGGCGACCCCACAGAAGTTAGACTTGCGTAGCTCTGTGGTATCTTCTGCTTGTTCAACAGCGGGGTCCTCTGGCCATGAGTCTGAACTGGTCAGGAGGAAGGCAGGTCCCAGGCTCCATCTATTTGGCTGAACAAGCTCTCTCAGCTTCTTCCCTCGGGTTACGTCATCAGCAGGGTTTCTTGCTGTATCAACATATCTCCAGGCATGCCTGTCAGTCAACTCCTGTATCTCGGCCACGCGGGTGCCCACAAAGACCTTGAATCGACAAGATTCGGACCTCAGCCATGTCAGCACCGTTGTGGAATCTGACCAAAAGGTTGTCTGATCAATGTGGATGGTAAGCTCCCTCTTCAGCACCTGTGAGAGCTGTGCACCAGTAAGGGCAGCACAGAGTTCTAATCGGGGCATAGAGTGAAATCGCTTGGGAGCGACTCTGGAACGGGCCATCAGGAATGACAGATACACTTCACCATGTCTATCAGTGGTCCGGAGGTACGCCACTGAGCCATAAGCCTCTTCTGAAGCGTCGCAAAATACATGCACCTCTCTCTGAAGACCGGAGATGTCCACGTCCTTCGACAAGTACGGTCGGGGCAGGGTGACTTGAGGTAAGACTTGTAGTTCTTCTTCCCAGTCTTTCCACTGTTGCAGAAGCTCCTGCGGTAGTAGTGGATCATCCCACCCCCTGTGTTTGTCCCAAAGGTGTCGGACAATTATCTTAGCCCTGGTGGTGTAGGGTAGGATAAACCCCAAGGGGTCATACTGACTCGCCAGCACCTTATAGATATTACGCATCGTGGGAACCCCGTACTCCACATGGCGATGCTTGTAGCCAAGGACATCAGTGTGGAAGAGCCAGCTTAGCCCTAGAGTAGATTCTGGGGTATCTGTCTTGTTCTGAGCCAGCCATAGCTCAACACTGGCAGAGCAGCTCTC
Source organism: Semotilus atromaculatus (assembly GCA_031834385.1). NCBI lineage: Eukaryota > Metazoa > Chordata > Actinopteri > Cypriniformes > Leuciscidae > Semotilus > Semotilus atromaculatus. The sequence goes on from JAULUF010000010.1 coordinate 1,205,853, forward strand.
TTGTGGTAGGTGACTTATTACACCTGGTTCGTTGCTGGCCCACTGACGCAGATCGAAGCCTGCAGACGCAAGAAGGGCTCGTAGCTTATCTACAAGGTGCCTCGCTTCAGCAATATTGGGGACACTCTGGAGGCAGTTATCTACATAAAAGCATTTCTCAACTGAGAACCTCACCTCTTCATCTGGCTGGCTGTTATCAGAGACGTGGCGCTGTAAGGCGAATGTGGCACAGCAGGGGCTACATGTTGTACCAAACGGTAGCACCTGCCACTCGTACACTGCAGGAGGGCCTTCTTGACTGACGTCGCGCCAAAGAAATCTGAGCAGAGCACGATCTTCTGGGAGGAGGCGAACTTGGTGGAACATGCCTCTGATGTCTCCGCTAACTGCAACTGCATGCTCTCGGAATCTTAGCAGAACTCCCAGTAGTGATGCTCCTAATGTCGGCCCAGGCAGTAGATGATCATTGAGGATCTGCCCTCGATACTGGTAGGAACAGTTAAATACCAGCCTATTCTTGCCATTATGGCTCACCAGATGGTGAGGAATATACCATTCCTCACGACCTTCCTCAGCTGAAACTTTCGGTCCACACTTGATGACATAGCCTGCCTTTATTAGTTTCTCCATCTCCACTTTGTAGGCTTCCGCCCTTGCACGATCTCTGGCCAGTCGCCTCTCTACACTCCGTAAACTGGGCATGACGGCTTCTTCAGTAGCTTGAAAGAGCGGCATGTCTCTCTTGCGGAGCAGTGGGGTGGCGTAACGTAGAATGCCATCAACCTCTACCCTGATGGTTTTGGTCTCCAGGATACTGATGGCCTCTTGGTCCTGTCTTGAACGAGTAACTAGCTTCTCGTTTCTGATTGGGACATCGTCAACCTGCCATAATCTCTCAACGTGTTTCATCAGTTCGCTCACCTGGGGCACTACTGTTGTAAATAGACACTGCCGTGGTTGGGTAAGGTGACAGACTACACTTGCTGGGCCCTGCAGTGTCCAGCCCAGCCTTGTGCGGATGGCAGCAGGCCCTCCTGGAGGTCCCAATCTGACAGGTTCAATGGGAGTAACGAGATGGGGGTGGTCACTCCCAATGAGAAGCAAGGGCTTAACATTCATAAGGGTCTGTATGGGAAGGCCAATGAGGTGCTTGTATGTGTTCCTGAGTTGCTCCATGGGGTAAGTATGGGTAGCTAGTCCAATACGAGCACTGGTGAATGCACCTATGATCTTGAACTTAGTCTTTGGCTTTGACGGTGAAGAAATGGAGAACGACACTGATGCACCACGGAGGGTCCGCACTTCATCTCTAATTGTGCGTAGTGGTAGGTCCTCTTGAATCCCCTGCACTCCTAGCTTCTCTGCAGCATCTGGCAACAGCATAGTTCTCTCTGAACCATCGTCAAGTATGGCATAGGTGTTGACTGATTGGTCACCATGGTGAATGCGAACTTTGACAACTTTCAGAAGAACCCGACTGCCTTCAGTGGGTCTGTCTAGATACAGAACCTCTGTTGTGCCCCTTATACCATGGCTTTCCGCTGACAGTGTTGACGATGCCTCCTTAGGTGACCTCATATTCACCTCATGCAGAACCTGGAGGTGTTTACCCTGGCAGAGGCTGCATGTCTTTTTTAAGTTGCACTGAGCCGCCTGGTGTGGCCGTGCACATCGCCAACACCTCTTGTTCCTTCTTATCCATTCGGTCAGCTGATCCTTTGATAGCCTGGATACCTCTGTACACTGACTAAGGTAGTGTTCCTCGTTATTGCAGAATGGACAGTATGGCTTACTCTTGTTCCCTTTGAAGGAGTTGCATGGCACTGGAGTCTCAGGTTTCTTAGCGGTGTCCTTCACACCATGGAGGACAGTGGTATGTTGCTTACCCTTCCTACCCTCTTGTCGGAACACCGGTTTCTCCCGCGCTCCTCTCACAGCTAACTGTCCTTCAGAGTCCTGGCACCAAGACTCGTATTTCAGCCAATCTGAAAGATTAGTTAAGGTGTGGGTTCTTGTGCCCTGATGATACATGCAGCGGCGAAACTCGGCTCTTTGCTCAGGTGGTAGCTTGCTCAGCAGACGAGCAACATGTGAGCCACACTGCAGTTCCACTTCACCCTCATGGCCTAGTGTCTTCAGCATTCCCACAAGTGACTGTATCTGGAGTGCAAACTTCTCAAATGCAGCAAAGTCTCCCCGCCTTATGTCTGATGAGTCCATCACAGCAGCAATACGCCTCAGCGCTATCTGATGTGGTTGGCCATACTTATCATTTAGTGCAACCATTGTGTCTGAGAAGGGTGTTTGGGAGTTAAGGTAAGCATCTGCTATTAACCTGGCTTCTTCTAGTTGCAGGTGATCGACCAACACTTGGTATTTAAACAGCTCAGATGCGTCATGTGGTAAGAGGTTCTCCAATGAGATCTTGAGCCGTGCGAACTCACTTGGGTCCCGACTTGAGAAGTTGCGGATTGTTGGACGTGGCCCACGGTAACTTGGCTCTTGGACGTTGGAGTTATGACCCTGAGGTGATCTAAAGGGCAGTGGCTGTGTCCATGTCATGCTTGGATGTCGCTGTTGGGGCTTTGGGTTGCAGCCAAGCTCACTCCGTTGACCACTATAAGCTGTAGAGTACTTGGGCTCCGCTGGAGGTAATCCGTGTGGCTGTGGCAGAAACTGAACGGGCTTGAACCAGGGCGATGGCTGACGGACAGTGTCCTCCCATGGCTTTGTAGTAGGAAGGGTACCACTTTGGCCCACAAACATATCAGGAGCTGGGGCTGGCACTGCTTCCTCCATTACTGGGCCTGGCCATGGTGGTGGTGCAGGCCAATCATCCTCTTCCTCAGCGTTAGGTTCACTTTCAACAGGTGGCCGTGGCGACATCACCGTTACTTCTGTCTTCCTGGTATGAAGAGAAGTTGGACTCTGCATGTTGCGAACAGAATCTACTAACTGTCTCATGTCTGCTCGCAGCGCTCTAAGCTCGACCAAATCTGATGCCATGTGCCGCTGTGTCTGCTGCAGGAGGTGTCTTTCATGACGAATGTCATCTAACTCAACCCGGCTGTCATCCTGTGGATATATGGGGTGCAGCACTGGAGGTAGGGGAGTAGAGTAATCTCGTAGCTGTTCCCTAAACTCTCTCTCTGGAAATCGCTGGGGGGCTAGCTGATTCCTCTGGCTGTGCTGTAGGTTCTCCGCCCTATAGCCCAGGTCCATCTCCTGAAGAATAGCATCCCGCCTCTGCAGACGTAGGGGAGAGTCATGAGGGGAGGTGAGGGGTGTCATCCTGGCATTTCCCTCCTGGTGAGTACTCTCTAATTCCTCTCTGTACCTCTGACCGATGTAGCCTCTATGATCAACCTCATAATCTGCATAGCGCACAGGTGGGCGAATATGCCGTTTGGGACGTGAACCACTAGCATCATACTCTGGATGTAGTTCCATTTCTGATGTAAACTCAGTGATCCGGCTCGAAGGACCATCAATGTAGTGGAGATAATGAGTCAGTCTAGGTGCTAGTTCTGGGTTTATCACCAAGTTCACTCAGGTGTGTCGGCCAGAACACCACTTAAGGCCAAATGTTCCAGAGTATGAAATAAAGAGCAGAGAAATAGTTCTGATTCTGTTTCTTTATTCCTCTTTCCTGTTTGAGTGAGTTTGAGGGTGAGATTAATTCTGAGTGTGTTAGTGTGTGTGTGGTTTCTATAAAGAGAGAAACAAATACAAATGAATAAATGAAACATATGCATACACTCATTCCTCTCTAAGCACTAATATACATTACTAAACATAAGCAAACAATAGTCAGAATATAGTACAACATATTACTGCTTACAATATATCTCTTAAACTCTAATAATGTAAACAGAGAGAAAGGATTCAAACACTTATTAAATGGGATTCTCAGATTTTCTATCATAGGCATAGACAGCACTTACTGTCATCTACGATACACTTTATAGCTTCCAACTAACTAAACAGCTGGATTCTTTGACCGAATGCTATGTTCCGTTCAAGCTAACAAAGCCTTGATAGAGAAACCTCAATAACGATCCAAATAACTATATTTACCACCTCTTATTTCTTATTTTACTCAACCACAAAGTACGGATCAATCCTAACAACAAATATAAGAGTATAAACACATCTAAACAAGATATTACATATATTTAACCTGACGTACTAAATCAGATGAGCTGAAGGTCGAACGTGAAATGTACGAACACTGATATAATTAGTACCACGGTCGCATAGCAACTCCTTAAACTCCTAACTCTTATCCACATCAAATAACAGAAATAACAACTAGTTTGACGAATAATACAATATTACAGATGTACTTACTCTTCTCATTTACGCACACTCTGAAGAAAGGTGCAGCTCACATCTACAATCTGACCGACCGACTGACTGACTGTCTCTATCGTACTGCATACTAACTGTGTGACGTCAGATAGTATACAAACCAGCGCGCGCTTTGACTACCGTTACAAGCACTGAATAAACGGAAGTAAACGTGAAACAAAGCCTAATATGGTCAACTATACTAAATAATAGCAACATAACATAACTTTGGGGCCTTTTCTACAACATGACACTGAAAAAAGGAAAAGAATTACATAGTTCATTTATACATACAGCCGCTCTGGAGTAAACCGTGATGTCTTCGTCCAGCTCAGTTCAGTTCTCATGCTGTCAATGCAGGAGATCAATATTATTGTTGAATATTAAATTAAATGTATAATGTATGTATAATAATATGAGCTTTGTAGCATGCGTTGCATGAAGTATTTCTCGCAGAAGTGTAAAACTGAATTGTGTGGTACTGTGACATCATCACGCGCGCGCTGACAGCCGAAGCCCCCCGGAGGTTTGATGAAACTGTGGGAGCCTGAGCAACATGACACGCTTGAATTAAAATGCGCTTTTTATGTGGATATGACAGCCGCCTTACATGCCCACGTCAGCGGTGAGGCTTTTATTCTCTTTGCATTTCTGTTTCTTGTGCATCTGAATGCGGCAGCTCAGTATTCTGCCTTACAAATCGATAGCAGCAAAGCTAAGTGTCAAGTGCATCATCAAAAATACACACATCGGTATGCATATACATGCATGGATTAAGTGCCGTTTGAAATGAGGAATATTAACCAAATATAGACGTGTTAATGAATGCAGTGCAGTGTTTTTTGCTTTTATGTGTTTTTCTGGCTCGCGCAGCTGCTTGCTTTAGCTCGAGCATGAAGCTGCAATGCATGCGTGTGCACGAGCTTCCGTCATACTTTCTTATTTTTAAACTTTAACCAGTGCATATTTGTGCAGTCAAACTCTTCGACTTTTATGAAGCTGTAGAGTTGCATTAGTGACCAGTCTCGCAGATGTGTTGTAAACATGGGTTCATTCCTTCCGTATTGTGGTGTTTATGCGCCTGACCGCGGTTGTATTTCCCGCAGGTTTATTAATAGCCGATTCGGACAGAGAAATACGAATGCATGGTGGACATTGATCAGGGCACTCTGTGTTTTGTGTAGAAATCAACGTGTGTTTGTCCTGCTGACTCACTGCGTCTGTTAGGAAGTGTCTGAACTTGATTGATTCAACATGTTTCACATAATTTGTTTTGCCCGTTTGAGAGGTTCAAAATATAGGGAATGATTTCAGAGAGGTGTTTATGTTGCTGTAGGTCAGATCACATTTTTTGTTTATCTTTAGACAGGGTTTACTGGATAGATTAGACAATGACAGTACAGGCCAAACAAAACATAGAGAGTCAGTAAATGAAGGTGCATCATAAAGTATAAAATGAGGAATCTTATATTTGCAATAATGACTTTTTATTGCTCTCTCTTATTTCGTTGTAACATGTAAGCTACAATCATTGACCACTGTTGCATCTTGCTGTTTTTTTAATCTCTTGCCAATGCCATGAGTATTGCACTTGGACAACTGCTTAAAGGGATAGTTCACCCCAAAAATGAAAATTATCCCATAATTTACTCACCATCAAGCCATCCTAGGCGTATGACTTTCTTCTTTCAGCCGAGCCGAATACACAATCTGAGTTATCCTGGTTTAAAAAAGTAAAAAAAGATATCCTAACTATTCTGAGTTTAATGGTAGTGAATGGTACCTGAGAAAAGTGCATCCCTCCATCATAAAAGTGCTCCACACGACTCCAGGGGTTAATAAACGGCGTCTGAAGCAAAGCCATGTGTTTGTGTTAGAAAAATATCCATATTTATAACTTTATAAACTTTAATCAATGGCTTCTGGTAACGACCGTATGCGAGTCTAGTTCCGGCAGAAGAGTGACCTCTGACCTGACAAATGACCTCTGACCCCACACGGAAGCTCAGCTGAGAGTCGACGCCTCTCACCGTTCAAACAACAAACTCAAGCTCCTCCCACATTTCTTAAAAAAAAATCCTTTTAAACCTCTAATTTATGACCAGTGTTTTGTTTTGCTCGGTCCTCTGCGCTTCCATGTTCATCAATACGTCATGGTTCGGGTCAGAGGTCACGGTTCGGGTCAGAGGTCACGGTTCCACCGGAACTAGACTTGCGTCTGGCCGTTACCGGAAGCCTGTCATTATAGGTTTATAAAGTTATTAATATGGATAATTATCTTGCACAAACGCATGGCTTCGCTTCAGAAGACCTTTATTAACCCCTGGAGCCGTACGGATTACTTTTATGATGGAGGGATGCACTTTTATGGGATTCAAAATCTCAGTGTCTATTCACTTAGAAAGCTGGAAAGAGCCAAGATATTGTTTTAATATAACTGATGGTGTTATGGCTTGATAGTGAGTAAATTATGGGATAATTTAAATTTTTGGGTGAACTATCCCTTTGAGCTCTCAAGTTAAAAATAGCTTCCCTTTAGAAAATAATTGTAAGATCTCTGTGTTCAGTTCCATTCTGTACCTGTGCACAAGATGGTAATAATTAGGGCGACGTAAAAATTCTTGAATTATAATTTTTATGAACTTGATTCGATTAAATATTAGCTTAAATCCCAAGAATCGATTAGTCTGTCCTGTTTTCAGTTGATTAATGAATGAAAATTGTAGCACGCCTCCCATCCAATAAATAGCAATAAGCTTTTTTACTTTGTCTCAAAGTCTCAGATTTCAAGTTCTCTCATCAGTTCAAGAGAAGCACACGTAAACCGATCATCTCCACTTTAATACCAGTTACAGCGAGAAATAAACATTAATGAACATCAGAAGGAATGTTGAAAGATACAGAAAAACTTACTGAAATCAATCATGTCTCATGTAATCGCTCAATCAGTGTTTCAACCTTGGAAAGACGTCTATAAAACAGCTTGTGTAAACAATGTCATGTAACGTCACAGTTACCTCATAAAACATATTCAGTGAGCATAACTCGTTAGTCAGCTATAGGAAAATGAATTCTAGAGGGAGGATTTTGGGTTGTTTACAGCATTAGAGATTTTTTTTTTCCCTTGAGAAAATTTCCCACGTATTGTACCTGATATATAAATCATTTATATCGAATGTACAGTGTACAGGTGAAACTCGAAAAATTAGAATATTGTGCAAAACTTTGTGTATTTCAGTAATTCAAATTAAAAGGTGAAACTAATATATTTAATATGTCTATATACATATGCATGATTATACTTTTCAGAGGGCCGACATTTCTGTATTTAAAATCCTTTTTTTTTATTGATTTCATGTATTCAAATTTTCTGAGATTTTAAATTTGGGGTTTTCATAAACTGTAAGCCATAATCATCAAAATTATAACTTTTGCACGATATTCAAATTTTTCGAGTTTCACCTGTGTATACAGTGGTGTGAAAAAGTGTTTGCCCCTTGGTAAATATGAACAAAGATGGCTGTAAAAAATAAATCTGCATTGTTAATCCTTTTGATATTTTATTTTAAAAATTTGCAAAAATCTAACCTTTCATTGAAGTAAAAGAATTTAAAGTTGGGGGGAAAATCACATTATGAAATAAATGTTTTTCTCCAAAACACGTTGGGAACAATTATTTGCCCCCTTTTATTAAATACTTTTTGCAACCTCCTTTTTCCAAGATAACAGCTCTGAGTCTTCTCCTATAATGCCTGATGAGTTTGGAGAACACCTGACAAGAGATCAGAGACCATTCCTCCATACAGAATCTCTCCAGATCCTTCAGATTCCCAGATCCATGTTGATTCTTCTCTTCAGTTCAGCCACTCATTTTCTATAGGGTTCAGGTCAGGGGCTGGCCATTGCAGATGCTTGTTTTTGTGCTCAGTGACACATTTTTGTTTTGATTTTGATGCTTGTTTTTGGATCACTGTCCTGATGGAAGATCCAACCACGGCCCATTATAAGATTTCTAGCAGAGGCTGTCAGGTTTTGATTTTTTATCTATTGGTATTTGAACGAATCCATGACGACATATATCTGAACAAGATGTCCAGGACCTCTGGCAGAAAATTAGGCCCACAACATTAAAGATACAGCAGAGTATTTCATTCTACACATGGGGTACTTTTTTATCCCTGTGTGCACCAAACCCATCTTGAGTGTTTGCTGCCAAAAAGCTCTTTTTTTTGTTTCATCTGACCATAGAACGTTTGAAAAGTAAATGACACGACTGGAACTTCAAACGGGACGGGTTCTATGGTCAGATGAAACAAAAGAAATTGCAAAAGAGGTTGCAAAAAGTATTTAATAAAAGGGGGCAAATAATTGTTCCCAACGTGTTTTGGAGAAAAACATTTATTTCATAATGTGATTTTCCCCCCAACTTTCAATTCTTTTACTTCAATGAAAGGTTAGATTTTTGCTAATTTTTTAAATAAAATATCAAAAGGATTAACAATGCAGATTTATTTTTTACAGCCATCTTTGTTCATATTTACCAAGGGGCAAACACTTTTTCACACCACTGTATATATACACTCACCGGCCACTTTATTAGGTACCCCATGCTAGTAACGGGTTGGACCCCCTTTTGCCTTCAGAACTGCCTCAATTCTTCGTGGCATAGATTCAACAAGGTGCTGGAAGCATTCCTCAGGGAGTTTGGTCCATATTGACATGATGGCATCACACAGTTGCCGCAGATTTGTCGGCTGCACATCCATGATGCGAATCTCCCGTTCCACCACATCCCAAAGATGCTCTATTGGATTGAGATCTGGTGACTGTGGAGGCCATTTGAGTACAGCGAACTCATTGTCATGTTCAAGAAACCAGTCTGAGATGATTCCAGCTTTATGACATGGCGCATTATCCTGCTGAAAGTAGCCATCAGAAGTTGGGTACATTGTGGTCATAAAGGGATGGACATGGTCAGCAACAATACTCAGGTAGGCTGTGGCGTTGCAACGATGCTCAATTGGTACCAAGGGGCCCAAAGAGTGCCAAGAAAATATTCCCCACACCATGACACCACCACCACCAGCCTGAACCGTTGATACAAGGCAGGATGGATCCATGCTTTCATGTTGTAGACGCCAAATTCTGACCCTACCATCCGAATGTCGCAGCAGAAATCGAGACTCATCAGACCAGGCAACGTTTTTCCAATCTTCTATTGTCCAATTTCGATGAGCTTGTGCAAATTGTAGCCTCAGTTTCCTGTTCTTAGCTGAAAGGAGTGGCACCCGGTGTGGTCTTCTGCTGCTGTAGCCCATCTGCCTCAAAGTTCGACGTACTGTGCGTTCAGAGATGCTCTTCTGCCCACCTTGGTTGTAACGGGTGGTTATTTGAGTCACTGTTGCCCTTCTATCAGCTCGAACCAGTCTGGCCATTCTCCTCTGACCTCTGGCATCAACAAGGCATTTCCGCCCACAGAACTGCCGCTCACTGGATGTTTTTTCTTTTTCGGACCATTCTCTGTAAACCCTAGAGATGGTTGTGCGTGAAAATCCCAGTAGATTAGCAGTTTCTGAAATACTCAGACCAGCCCTTCTGGCACCAACAATCATGCCACGTTCAAAGTCACTCAAATCACCTTTCTTCCCCATACTGATGCTCGGTTTGAACTGCAGGAGATTGTCTTGACCATGTCTACATGCCTAAATGCACTGAGTTGCCGCCATGTGATTGGCTGCTTAGAAATTAAGTGTTAAGGAGCAGTTGGACAGGTGTACCTAATAAAGTGGCCGGTGAGTGTATATATACATATACAGTATATACAAAAAAATGAATATCGAATTGAATCAGAATCGACTGCAAGATACTGAATCGAAATCAAATAGACTCGTGAAATTTGTGTCAATATCCAGCCCTAATAATAATGCTATGCAAACATTGATACAAAATGCCATGTTACAGAAATCTGTTTACATGTTTTCATCTGATTGTGGAGTTTAAACATTTAGAATTGTGTCGAATCTTTTTAGATTGGCGAAATTCTTCTGTATTTGAAACACGATACTCTATATTTTATTGTCTGCAGTGTTTCTATGCTGCACTGTTCTGTTGTAATCTTCTAATTAGCAGCTCTTCAGGTTAAATCCGCAGAGACCAGTAATTAGGTCTGGACCCCTGTGAGTTTATACATTAGTTGCCTAAGAATCTAGGGCCACGTTTGTTAGATTAATACTGTTAATCTCATCCTTCTTGTGGCACTTAGTAGAGAAAGGTTTGATGGATCAGAATGTTGTAGATCACAGATGTTGTTGCATTTGAAATACCATCGTTTTTAATGTGCAGCCATAAAACTAGAAGTGATTTAAGAATATGCCACATTGAGAAGACTTGATTTTTCAGCAAATAATCCTTTCTTGGAAGTTTTAGGAGAACAATGCTTTGCAGGTGCGGAGTTGATTTTTGTGTGTACTTTGTACTTTCTCATTTTATGGCTCATTTGCATGGCTTTTCAAAGTTACAAAATCTATTCCATTGTTTACAATCAATATTAAAGTCCCCCTGTAGTCAATCATTTTATCCCTTAAAACTCAATTATCCCTTCATTTTTTAAATGCTTTAAAATAGCTTGAATGTAACTCGACACCCTTGCCTCGTTTAGTTTACGTGGTTCTATGAATATGCAAATGAGCCCCGCCTCCACTCACTCACAGCACTCCACTTGTTGACGATCACACGTTGATCTGATTGGTTACAAGGTCGTTTGTGACGTCAGAAACACCAGCGATTTCACACCATGTTTTTGAGAATGTCTTTGGTTCACTTATGAATTTACACATGGTTTGTCTTAAAGCATATTAAAAACACCACATAAACATATTAACAACATTAAAAGCTGGATTTTCACCACAGGGGGACTTTAATATTTTTTAATAATATGTTTAGGGATATTAAAAAAAAACAGACCATACTAATTGAAATAATTCTTTCAATTTATTTCCCTCAGGTTATAAAAGGTGACCCATTTGCCTCTGAGAAAATGCCTTATGGGAAACGCTATCATTCGAATACTTTCCAGAATTTGAGGACCAAGAATAAGCCGCATTTTCTATGATAACATTTTGTACCCAATCTGCTGGAGCAGACCTTTTTTGCATCGCCAACCTGCCGTCCTCGTCTCCAGAATCGCTTCACCGACCGTCCCGCAGGGCGACTGCCTATCATGAGATTCCGAATTTACAAGCGAAAGGTGGTAATACTGACTCTAGTGGTGGTAATCTGTGGATTCGCCGTCTGGAATAGTGGTAAGTCGAAGAAGGCAAGTGCCGTGTTTCCCAAGGATTTGGAGACGGGTAAGCGTAGCAGCGCCGCTGGCCAGGTGCAAGTAACGATACCAGTAACCCGAAAACCCGTCAACGAGACTCTACCAGACAAACAACAAGCAGTCGCCAAGCCCGAAGTAGACAACACGACTCTCGTGTACAGAGGGATCGTGTTTCAGCTCAACTTTGACCAGACCCTAAAAAACGAGGAAAAGTTTCACAACGTGCGCCAGAAGGACGACCTTGTCGTCGTCATTCAGGTTCACAACCGCCCCGAATACCTACGGCTTTTGGTGGACAGCTTGAGAAAAGCGAAAGGAATTGAGAAAGTCTTGCTGATATTCAGCCATGACTTCTGGTCTCCGGAAATCAACCAGATAGTCGCGTCTGTCGACTTCTGTTTGGTCCTTCAGATATTCTTCCCCTTTAGCATCCAACTTTATCCTCAAGAGTTCCCCGGGAATGATCCCAGAGATTGCCCTCGAGACATTTCCAAGAAAGATGCCTTAACGTTAGGCTGCATAAACGCAGAGTACCCGGACTCTTTCGGCCACTATCGGGAAGCCAAGTTCTCGCAGACCAAACATCATTGGTGGTGGAAGTTGCACTTTGTGTGGGATCGAGTCCGAGTGTTGAAGGATCACCAAGGACTTTTGTTGCTCATTGAAGAGGACCACTACCTCGCTCCTGACTTTCAACACTTTCTCAAAATGATGGTGTCCCTAAAGAAAGAACAGTGTCCTGACTGCGATATCTTGTCTCTGGGAAGCTACGGACACACCGGCTACTCCAGCAAAGCCAACAAAGTGGAGGTGAAAGCATGGAAGTCCACCGAGCACAACATGGGAATGGTGTTGAACAGAGATACGTACCAGAAACTCCTCAGATGCACTGATGCCTTCTGCACCTACGACGACTACAACTGGGATTGGTCGTTGCAATACCTTACCGTGGCTTGTTTGCCCACGTTCCTGAAGGTCATGGTGAGCGAGGCGCCTCGCATTTTCCATGCCGGCGACTGTGGCATGCACCACAAGAAGTCGGCGTGCATGCCGACCAGCCAGAAGATAAAGATCGAGAACATTCTCCAGAGCAGCGGGAACCAGTTGTTCCCAAAACAGCTGCTCATTACAAAGAGACTCCCTTCTTCTGGAGCCAAAGGACTGGCTCCTCACGTCAAAAACGGAGGTTGGGGAGACATCAGGGACCATGAACTCTGCAAGAGCTACCTTCGATTACAGTGACTTTATATTTTCTCCCTTTTGTTGTTTTTGCATCCTCTAATGAAAGCCTTTAAGAGTTCTTTATGGACTACTTCTTATTGCCTGTTTTATTGAAATATTCCAAATAAATAAAAAAAAGTATGTGACGTTTGGATTTGGTGGTTATGAGCATCATTGAAGTATTATCACTGGGGGGAAAAAAAGTGTTATTGTTGTCACTCTTATATCTATTATTAAAGACTAGCATTTTTGTGCCATTTCAAAGACAACATTTGTATATATGATTTTAAAATCTGCAAAAGCATGAACTTTCTTATAATTATGTATATGTGTGTGTGTATACAGACCTGCAGACAGTGTGCTTTGGATCATTAGGGGCTTTCGCACTTGGTAGTTGTAAGAACTCAATTATAGGAACTAGCCACCAAGGTTGTTCCCTATAGGGCCATTTTCCTGGTTGCATTCACACCGCCACTAGGAACTCTGAAGTGACGTAACTTACGACCTGCCGTTCTGGTGTGTGTTTCCCGTACAATGGCGTAACTCGCTGCTTAACTGCTATACGATGCATCGTTGAAGAAATAAATTCGCTAGTCACGACTGTTTCCCGAAACCGTATTGTCACAAATTTGGTCTTTCAACCACGTTGGTTAATGACGCCACGCATGTGGTGGAGTAATAACTTCTGTTAATGAATCTGTTTGAGATCGAATAACGCTAGCTAGATGTTTTTCTATAAATGACAGACATGCATCTGAGGACTATTTCTCATTTTCTCAGTTATTTGCTCATAGTCTCGTTCTTACGCACTAGAGCTCGCTCACACACACACACACACACACTCTTCAAAAACTACACTTTAAATCTCTTGACAAACTAAAAGACGTAAATTACATTTGTATGTATTCTAAATAAAAGATACAGTTTGGACTGCATGTCAGCTTGCTAATTTTGCTCAAGATAAAGAGTCTACATGCAAACAAGAAACTGCTTCTAACCGCAGGTCGAGATCTGTCGTTCCAATGTCGTTTCCAATGGTTTCAACCGACTCGTTGATGATAACGACAGAACTTGCTACTATAGTTGGTTAACGATGCTTTCGGGAAACACAGCCCTGGTTGTTGTGTGGGACTGAGTAAAGGCTCAGCCAGAGCTTAAGCACTCAGCACTCACATTCTCCATCTTCATTAGTTTACAACCTGTTTAACAGTCCTGTCTAATACGGTATTATAATGGGTTATGTCGTAAATTAAATCGGGAGAACAGACGACAAATGTGCAGTATTTGTTGTCCTTTTTCATACATTTACAGCAGAATGCAAAGAGAAAAAAGAAAATGAATCATGATAAAAAGAAAAAAGAATACAGCGACTGAAAAGAGCTCTTGCCGTAGATATTCTTGTTATAACATATCACGTTAAAATATCAAGTCTTACGTTATTCTCATGATGTCTGAAAAGAAAACATGAAGGAAATTTGACGGATAAGCTTTATTTGTAGGGCAACCCTATGATTTGAAATTATTAGCTTCAGTCTTTTTGAATGGAAGTTCCCCAAACCAGAAGTGCCACACATAATTAAAAACTTAGTAAATTCATCAGGAATAATGTGGATAGGCTATAAACCTTGATACAAGGCTTTTTATAAACGACGGTGTTTCGCGTGCGTTCGGCCAATCAGCGTACACTTACGTCACTGGTAGTTTCTATTGTGCTGGGTTAGACCTTACTCTAAAGTAGGAGATAATTTAGTCCCCGAAAAGGTGTTTCTATACGTAAAATTGTTCCCAGTTTCTACGGTCGAACGCGCCAAAAAGCGTGTACTTCCGCCATTAGTTTTAGGAACTTTGAAAACATTCCTCTGGTGCGAAAGCCCTTATAACTCCACTTTCTGTTCAACATTATGCTGGGCTATTTTTGATATGCAGATTAACTATTTTCTATTTGCTTGAATGTGACTGACCGTTTTCAAGGTGTAAGGTTGTGCTTCATATTGAACATATTCCAGTATTAGAATGGTTTTGAAGCTTTTGCAAGACATTAAAATTGCATTGACTATCTTGCAGTCCTCATTAGCCCCTTATAGATGCTCCGTCCTTTTTACACGAGCTTTCAAGATCTCAATCTCTACAGGTCCGACGCTTTCGGAGCTGTATAGTCGTCTTGTGGTTGTACTAAGGTTTTACATTTAGTCCTTTGACCTGGGTGGTTATTATCGTTAACTAAAACCATAACCATTTTCATTACTTAAAATAAAATGCTATACAAAAACTTATCTCGCAATTCTGACTTTAAATCACGCAATTCTGACTTTATATCTCGCAATTCTGACTATATCTCATAAGTCTGACTTTATATCTCACAATTCTGACTTTATATCTCGCAATTCTGACTTTAAATCACGCAATTCTGACTTTATATCACATAATTCAGACTTTATATCTCGCAATTCTGACTTTAAATCATGCAATTCTGACTATATCTCGCAATTCTGACTTTAAATCACGCAATTCTGACTTTATATCACGCAATTCTGACTTTATATCTCGCAATTCTGACTTTATATCACATAATTCTGACTTTATATCTTGCAATTCTGACTTTATATCTCGTAATTCTGACTTTATATCTCGCAATTCTGACTTTAAATCACGCAATTCTGACTTTATATCACGCAATTCTGACTTTATATCTTGCAATTCTGACTTTATATCACATAATTCTGACTTTATATCTCACAATTCTGAGAAATAAGTTGCAATTATCTTTTAAAATGTTTTATTCTGTGGCGGAAACAAGCTTCCATCCACAATGCTATGTGATGATAAAGTGTTCAGAGTGGTTTTGTAGTGCATTACTTTGTGGTTTCTTGAAAAGAGTCATGCATGATACGACTCGAGTCCCTCCTTCATTCTGCATCTGTGGGATTTGCTTGCAGAATCGTCTCTGCTTTAACATGAAATTAATCTTAATCTTTAAACGCTGCAGTTATCAATGGTGACCAAATGCAAGAGTTTGGGGTTTATGTAAACGACTCAATGCTGTTAAATGCTAAAAGATCCACGGATATAAAATCACTGACGTTTAAACAAAAAACTGCAACTAGTTGAAAGAAACCCCCTGAAAACAGTCAGAAAATGTGTGTTATAGCAAGAGATTTCGATACGACCTCAAACATGCTCATTAAATTCTCAAGATCCAATGAGCTTTGATTTTATAGCTCAATAATACACTTCATGCAACTATTAAATCCTTTGGTTTTTTCCTCTATAAAGAACCTTTTGTGGAATGGAAAGATTCCATGGATGTTAAAGGTTCCAATAAAGAACCTTTACTTTTAAGAGTATAAAAATTTAAGAATAGTATTAAATTAAAACGTACTCAGGAAAACACATATAAACAACCATCAGATGACAAAACATTCAGTGAATACAGTGAAATCAGGAGACAAAAATATACTTATTCAAAATGATTTTAATTATATAGGCTACAGGTGAAACTGGAAAAAATTTGAATATCGTGCAAAAGTTATAATTTTGATGATTATGGCTTCCAGCTTATGAAAACCCCAAATTCAAAATTTCTGAAAATTAGAATATTAAATGAAATCAATTAAAAAAAGGATCTTAAATACAGAAATGTCGGCCCTCTGAAAAGTATAATCATGCATATGTATATAGTTATATATACTAAATATATTAGTTTCACCTTTTAATTTGAATTACTTAAAAACATTAACTTTTGCACGATATTCTAATTTTTTGAGTTTCACCTGTATATAAATTAGAAATGCAACTTTACTGTTTTGTGTAATTATTATTTCAAATCCATAAATATTTAATTAACAATATTTGCACATTGTAGGCTATATGAACCCGTTTCATTTGACTAAAATAAATGTTCAAAAAGATATTTAGTTCTCTATACTTTTACAGCATGTCCTAACGACTCCTTAAAGCCATTTTCTTCAAAAAATGTAGTGCAAATATTTTTCTCCTTTCACTCTTTTAACAAAAGTGCAACATCCATCCTGGAATCGGCACGCCACGGCGTTACTGAATCAGCGCGTTTTTGTTCCAACACAATAGATGCACTTTGATTGACTCCCATTATAAAGCTTGGAAGAGCCAGGACATTTTTTTATATAACTCATATTATATTCGTCTGAAAGAAGAATGTCATAAACACCCCACGCATCATGCATAAGCCAAGATCTGCCCAAAATGACAGAATGCAGAATATTTTTAACTGCACTGACATGTCAGTCATATTGAAAACACAAAAATATACTCTCAACATAATGCAACCGATTACCCACACAAATCTCATGCATACCTGCGCAAAAATCAGTGACGATACATTATATTCTAGGATGCATGAGCATATAAACAGTATTATTTTTAAAATTAACTTACCAAAGAATGCAAATGTTAACCACCAATAAACCCAAACCTGCCCTAAAGCACTTAATGCAGTACAATATGGGTTGCATATGATGATGTAAACAAATTATTTAATTATATCACTCTGGACCCTTTGCAATGGCATGCAACAGGTTACCCGCCCCACGCATGAAGATCTGCCCTATGACTGAATGAGCAGGGTGCTTTGGGGTTGCATTTACATGTCAATTATATTGTGTGTGTACACACACCTTTTCAACATATTGCAACAAGTTACCCACCAAAAACTATGCTCTGGATTTGGCATTACTGTACGGTTTTAAAAATAAAATGTAACAGGTTTCCCACGGATCAGTTCAACATCAGTGTGTTTTGGTTGTAAACATTGTTTAGACACAGTGCACATAACCCGAATCAAACCCAACGCACACTGATTATTGCGCGTTCCCGTGTCAGTTTATGGAAGAGTCTCAGTTATTCCTGACGCCTTTATAAATGTAAAAGTAAAGCTCCTGGCACACATTGAAACAGATTCTCTCGCCGTTCCCGGACTGGTCGTTCACGTTCACGAAGGCTTTGGCCAGGTTCGGGCCCAGGGTTGAGCGGTACCCGTTCGGGCGACTGTACTCTGAGCTCGGCATGAGTTTATACACGCCCTGCCGTGAGGAGGATTGAGTTTTAATTTCATTCTCCTCCTTCCCACATCCCTCCGCAGCCATCTTACATTAGCGTTCACTCCGCTGGTGCACGAGCATGCGCGCGACACAGGCTGTGCGCTGCGCGTTCACGCTAGTTAGATAAAATCGAAGCATCTTTCTCGTCAATTCCAGCTTTCTTTCTTTCTTATATAAGGACAACACACATTAATCAACATTTCTGTAAATGTGCCAGTGTTAGCTAATTAACAAACGAAGTCTAATAAATAAATAAAAAAGTGCAGTACGAGGACAAACTCCATAAAGACAACAGCAGCAAAAAAAAGAAGAATTCTCAGGCAATAAACATACGTAAAACACAGCCAATATTTGTCATATAATTGTTGTATAATTCCACTGAAGGAAATACACCACAACATAAACATGGTCTCTTTATATTTCGTAAACGTGATCAAAAGGTTTTTATTGTTGACTTTAATAATGAAACACATTTGAATGAACGTCAGTTCTTGTGCGCCGAGTCGCTGAAGAGAGAACAGAGAAGACGTGATCAAGTCGTATTTGATTCGATTGTTAAACACTGTGAAACTGTATTTACCTTCACACACCTTATATTTGCAGCCTGTTTTAAATGAGAGGATAAAAGTTACATAAAATATGTGCCTGACTGTATAGACCGCTGTCTTGTCGGTCACTTCTACAAACGCCCAGTACTGTTGCAAGTTTTTAAATTATATCAAATTGAATCTCATTATATATCCTCACAAATGCTTCTGGAAACTCCTCTGGTCAGTCAGAGAATGTGCTGGAAAACTGCAGCGCCTTCCTCTGGCCAGCAAACAACTAGAACGCCTCGAGTACTAGTCCGATTCATTTCCGCGAACCGGTTCTTTCGGACAGTTCGTTTCAATGAATCGGTTCAAAAGAAGCATCGCTATTCCATACTTTAATCGGCACAACTAGATAGTAGTTACACACACACACACACACACACACACACATATATTCACCTTGTGTTGTAGGCTGGTTACTTTTGACCTGATCGAACAGAAAACTGGTTGATTGTTTTTGGGGGGTGAATAAGCTTGAGTGAACTTTTTTCTGGTGTAGCCTATATTATAGCATACTGAGAGATATACAAGCAATGTAAAGGGTTAGTTCACCCAAAAACTACAATAATAGTTT
Source organism: Semotilus atromaculatus (assembly GCA_031834385.1). Lineage (NCBI taxonomy): Eukaryota > Metazoa > Chordata > Actinopteri > Cypriniformes > Leuciscidae > Semotilus > Semotilus atromaculatus. The sequence continues at coordinate 1,224,987 of JAULUF010000010.1, forward strand.
AATTAATAATTTACTCAGAGTTAATCAGAGTTATATTGAACAATATCCTGGCTCTTCCCAGCTTATATAACGGGAGTGAATGGCGCTCCTGGTTTTGAATCCCAAATAAGTGCATCCATCCATCATAAAAGTAATCCATACGGCTTTGATTTAGCCTTGTTTTTAGTGTATTGCATTGAAAACATGTGGGTCAAATTGACCCCTATAGAGAGAAACAAATTTTTGTTGATCATTTCATATTTATAGTCGCTATAATAAAGGTTTATGTTTTTTACATGACTAGAGTTTTTCATAGCCTTGATTTTTGGTGATTTGCACTGAAAACAACTGGTCAAAATAACCTCTAAGCAAGGAACAGTTTTTTAATCACAAGAGTTCATAATTTCTTAAATCTTTTATTTTTTAAGTCTCTAACAAGCTACATTAGAGGTTTTTATGTTTTTATCAAGGCTATGAAAAACTCTAGTCATGTAAAAAAAACATACAATTCTATTGTAGCGACTAAATAAATATGAAATATGAGAAATGATCAATCTAAAGTTTTTGTTTCTCTCTTTAGGGGTCACTTTAACCCACATTGTTTTTAATGCAATTAAAAACTCTAGTCATGTAAAAACAAAACCTCTAGAGTTTTTAATAGCCTTGATTTTTGGTGCAACGCATTGAAAACAATGTGGGTCAAATTAACCTCTAGTACTTTTTGTTGATAATGTCTCATATTCCATATTTATTTAGTCGCTACTATAAAGGTTTATGTATTTACATGACTAGTGTTTCATAACCTTGATTTTTGGCGAATTGCATTGAAAACAACGGGTCAAAATGACCAGTTTTTTAAACACAAGAGTTCATAATTTCTTAAATTGTATATTTTTTTTTAGTCCATAACGACCTACATTAGAGGTTTTATGTTTTTACATGACTCGTAGTGTTGACATTTGATGAATTATATGTAAACCAATTCGACACAAAGTATTTATTAACTCGTCATAAGCTGAAACTATAGGCCTGCAAGTTCAGAGTTCTACCTTTTATAGAGTTTTATCTCTTGACTTCATTGTGAATCGTGGCACCTCAGTGATATTTTGCACAGTTTCAGTGAATCAGCCAATGAGCCTTCCAGATTTTGCTAGGAAGAAGTCACTGATGGACACGTGTGTTATCCGGAACGTTCTTGCTTTGATTGACAGACACTTCTTGTGACTCCTTGCCCCAAAAAAGGACAAAAGGGGTCTAGGATAGTGAACACCCCCCTCACACACACACACACACACACACACACACACACACACACACACACACACACACTCAGCCTGGTGGTCTTACTTTAGCACTGCTATCTGTAGTGGGCATTCCTTCTGGAAGTTTCTCAACGGGGGTTTCGAGAAACTTGTCTCACGATATATAAAGCCTGACGAAGGCCTTTGCTCGGCAGATAAAGCCAAACCAGCGACAGAAGTCGTCAGCGACACCAAAACTCAAACCAAACTCTAGTGGAGTAAGATCTCCATACGCCCGAGACCTTGTCCTATACCGAAGACAATTATCAAGGTAAGAGGAATTACATTGGGATTTGCACTCATTTTAAAACATTGGGCCATTAGAATGGTGTTAATATCTGATTATTTTACAGCTTTACAATTTAAAGTCCATTTTATGAGCATATCTTTAAAAAAAAATAATACTGGGTTGTAGTTTTAACCCAACTTTGGGTCAAACAAGGACAAACCCAAACGTTGGGTTACACTTTATTTTAAGGTGTCATTGTTACAGTGTAATTATATATTTAAATACTGAGTAATATTAATATTACTTACACTTACTATAGGGTTAGAGTATGATTAGGATTAGGTTGAGAGTTAGTTGCATGTAATTATGCATAATTTACTGTTATTACTACGGTAAGTACATGTAACGTATGTAACAAGGACACTGTAAAATAAAGTGTTACCAAATGCAATTTACAAATTTAACCCAACGGCTGGGTTTGTCCATATTTGAAACAACCCAGTGTAGACATTTCCTTTAAAAAAGACATTTCCAATTAAATTGTTGTAAATGCTGAATGCTTTTAAAGCACATCAGACCGACGCTTGGCCACTTTCGAAAGCAGACGCCTGGTTTATTACTGTAAAAGTGAAACATTTCATGTTTAAGAATTAAAGCCCAAGCCAGTTCAATGGGTTGTATATGAAGTGAAGAGCACGTGTCTGCAAGCGTGCCGACTCGAGGGAAATCATGACAGCTGTGGCTTTTCAAAAAATGAGAATAGGTCAAATTGCATTAAAACCTTCTAAAATGTGCTGAAAATGATAGTATGGGTTGCATTGAAGCATTTGCTGAGGACATGTGTCCCTCCTCCCCCACTGAAGCTCTCGACAGGTGCTCGACATGTGCCGTCCATCTCACAGAGGATAGCAGATGAAAAGTTCATATAAAACTTCTTAGTTATGAATAATCTGCATTTTTGTAATTCAAAGGAATTTTTGTACGTATAAAGTAGTGATGGAAGTAATGTAAAATTTTTGGTATGAAAATTTTTTGTTTGTACTATTGGAGGAATAGAAAGACGTTAAATAGAATAGAATTATAGAATTATTAATAGAACCAGTGTTGCCAACATAGCAATTTTTTTCTTAAAAAAAGCGCCTGCGACTTTTTGGACTGCTGGTTAATGACGGAGTCACTTTCTGAACAGCTTGCATTCAACAATGTATTATATTAAAATAAAGTATGTGAGGATGGAGAGAAAACAGATGTCATCTAGCGGCATTTAGCGACTTTTTTTTAAGCAGGCTTTACTTTCTATGCAAGCTTTTTCACCACTGAATAAAAAATAAAAAAGGTAAATGCAACTTTTTATCTCATAATTCTGACTTTTTCTCACAATTGTGAGTTATAAAGTCCGAATAGCATGATATAAACTAAAGTAAATCGTTTTTCTTGCAACTTTTTTGTTGCAATTCTGATTTTATAACTCGCAACTGTGAGAAAAAAGCCAGAATTGTGAGATAAAAAGTCGCAATTATCATGTAAATAGTTTTATTCCGTGGCAGAAACAAGCTTCCATCACTTTCCATTGAAAATAGCTGGCAAACACTGAAAAGAACACAAGCGATTTCAAAATTCATACTTCAAAATAATAATTAGAGGAAAACACAATGTTCAAACTATATTCTATTTGAATGAAATACATTTGTTTTGGTTATTTTCCACTATTAGAGCTTTATATTTCCGAATCCTCATTTATCGGTGTGTTTATTTGCCGCAGATGCCTGAGAAAGCCGCTCCCGTGATGGACGAGGAGGCCGAGACCTTCGCCTTCCAGGCTGAGATCGCTCAGCTCATGTCTCTGATCATCAACACCTTCTACTCCAACAAGGAGATCTTCCTCAGAGAGCTCATCTCCAACTCTTCAGACGTGAGTCAATCAGAGGTTTAACCTCATCCTTGTAACACATCTTTTCCCTCGCGGGTCAAAATGACCCGAAGCCCGAAAATTATAGCTACTTCATTTTTTTTTTTGGACTGAAAGCTTATTTTATTTATTTGGATACATTTAATGCATTTTTGGGATTTTATTTACATTTACATTACTAGATTTGATCAATAAATAATAAATAAATAGCAATTTAAGCCCATTCCTCACATTCTTTCAACTTAAATTCAAAATAACTCACAATTTCATGCATAACCCTTTTAATTCAGCTCTAAACATCTTACATTGAGTGTCTCTGCAGACCTCTTGTGGAAAAAATATTAAATATCATGATATTTCATGACTCTAGATGGCCTTATATCTCTATATGGAGTAAATGAGCTGTTCCTCTGGGTCCTAAAGTCAGTTTACTTCAGTGAGCATTCAGACACACATGCAGACATTATAAGATAATATTTTGGTAAAGTTTTAGCTTTTTAGTTTGTATTTTGAGCATTTTTAGGTTTTTCAATGTGAACTGATGCATCTCGCATTCCATTCATTCCTAAGGGGGTCAAAATGACCCACGAGGGAAGGATTTGTTACTTTTTTCAATTTCAACCACAACACTCCTTTAATCCATTTTTTGTGTGTGTGTATTCGTGGTTCAAGTGCGACAAAAGTCTTTTAAAAAGTGTACAAAATGATTTTCGGGTCCAAATGACCCAAGGGAAGGCATTTGTTCCAAAATTCACACACAATCCATCATAACCAAAGGCTAAATCCAGTTGTTTCAGTGGCCCATTTCTTTATGTGTCTAACAGGCACTGGACAAGATCAGATACGAGAGCTTGACAGACCCAAGCAAACTTGATTCATGCAAGGACATGAAGATTGAAATCACCCCTGATCAGAAAGAGCGCACACTCACGATCATTGACACCGGCATCGGCATGACCAAAGCGGACCTCATTAATAACCTGGGCACCATCGCCAAATCCGGCACAAAGGCCTTCATGGAGGCCCTTCAGGCCGGAGCCGACATTTCAATGATCGGTCAGTTCGGTGTGGGTTTCTACTCCGCCTACCTGGTGGCCGAGAAAGTCACGGTCATCACCAAACACAATGATGATGAGCAGTACATCTGGGAGTCCGCAGCCGGCGGATCCTTCACTGTGAAGCCAGACAGTGGTATGAGCTCTTTAAAAGTTTTGATCTAAATCAAATGGATCTCCAAAAGTACTAAATAACTAATCATGCTCTGCAATTATAGGTCCATCCATTGGACGTGGTACCAAAGTCATTCTCCACCTTAAAGAGGATCAGTCTGAATACGTTGAGGAGAAGCGCGTCAAGGAAGTGGTGAAGAAGCACTCTCAGTTCATCGGCTACCCCATCACGCTTTTTGTAAGTGCCTCTACTTTAGTACCTGGACTGCAAACCTTCCAATGCTTCTAGTGCCCAGATTTTATAAACAGAAAAATATTGCATGATTTAAAGTCGCAATTGAGTGTTATAAAGTCTGAATTGCGAGATATAAAGTTGCAATTGTGACTTTTTTCTCACAATTGCGAGTTATAAAGTCCAAATTGCATGATATAAAGTCGCAATTGAGTGTTATAGTCTGAGTTGCGAGATATAGACTTGCAATTCTGACATTTTTCTTGCAATTCAGACTTTTTTCTCGGAATTCGGACTTTTTTCTCACAATTGTGAGTTATAAAGTCCAAATTACATAAAGTCAGATTTTTTTTTGTAATTGGCTCTACTTTGGTACATGGACTGTAAACCATCCAATGCTTCTAGTGCCCACATTATAAAACATACAAATATCTTTCAGATTGAGAAACAGAGAGAGAAGGAGGTTGACCTTGAAGAGGGAGAAAAGGTGGAGGAGGAGGTGGCAGCTGGCGATGACAAAGACAAACCCAAGATTGAGGACTTGGGGGCTGATGAGGATGAAGACACCAAAGATGGCCAGAACAAGAGGAAGAAGAAGGTCAAGGAAAAGTACATTGATGTTCAGGAACTCAACAAGACCAAACCTCTGTGGACCCGCAACCCAGATGACATCACCAATGAAGAGTACGGCGAGTTCTACAAGAGTTTAAGCAACGACTGGGAGGATCACCTGGCCGTCAAGGTTGGTAGTAATATTGAGTCCGAAATATGACATAAAAATGATTGGACTTTTATTGAGAAGACCACCAATCTTCTTGTTGATACAGCACTTCTCGGTTGAGGGCCAGTTGGAGTTTCGGGCTCTGCTGTTTATTCCCAGAAGAGCCTCCTTCGACCTTTTCGAGAACAAGAAAAAGAGAAACAACATTAAGTTATACGTGCGCAGGGTCTTTATCATGGACAACTGCGATGAGCTCATTCCAGAATACCTCAGTAAGTGTCTCAAGAGTTCATTATAAATGATTCCTAGACATTGGATCCTGATGTGACCCAAGAGTCCCAAGTGTTAACGAGTTAATCTTTCCTCCCAGACTTCATCAAGGGAGTGGTGGACTCTGAGGATCTGCCGCTGAACATCTCCAGAGAGATGCTTCAACAGAGCAAGATCCTGAAAGTCATCCGCAAGAACCTGGTCAAGAAGTGTCTGGATCTCTTCACCGAACTCGCCGACGACAAAGACAACTACAAGAAGCTTTACGAGCAGTTCTCCAAGAACATCAAGGTATATGTGCTTTTCGAGTAGCTAATGAAACTCATAGATGGGGTATCCATGATATATCCTAAAATGCATTTTCTATTTTCTATTCCAGCTTGGCATCCATGAGGACTCTCAGAACCGCAAAAAACTCTCGGAGCTGCTTCGCTACTACACATCTGCTTCTGGAGACGAGATGCTGTCCCTCAAGGACTATGTGTCCCGCATGAAGGACACCCAGAAGCACATCTACTACATCACCGGTCAGTCGTTGGTTAATGAACTTTACCCTCTGGTGCTCTTCATGTGTCAATCAAAAATGATCGATTTCTTTTTTTTTGTCAATGAAATTAATGTACCATATTTTAGTTTGATAATGTTATTTATTCAATATTGTGTATTTTTAGGGGACTTTTTTTACACTAAATTATATTTACGTTGCATTTATAATCCATTTATTTGAGCGTAGACCTGAAAAGTTTATTTCCAATTTAAACTGTTGTGAATTTTGAATACTTTAGAGCGACAGACTGAAAGTTTGATCTGTTTTCAAAAACGACACTTGGCAGATTATTGCTGAAGTGAAAAAAGTTTAAAAATGTGTATTGGTATGAAAAATGCACACATTTTTATTTTTTTATTTTTATATGAAATATATATTTTCTAAAATATATATATATATGTTTCAAAACGTAAAATTTTTCTGTCAAAAATGACCGAAGAGCACCAGATTACACATTACTTTAACCCAAAGATAAAATTTTCTTACAATTGTCAAATCTGTCCGAAGGCGAGACCAAAGATCAGGTGGCGAACTCGGCCTTCGTGGAGCGTCTGCGCAAAGCCGGCCTGGAGGTGATCTACATGATCGAGCCCATCGATGAATACTGCGTTCAGCAGCTGAAGGAATACGATGGGAAAAATCTGGTGTCGGTGACCAAAGAGGGTCTGGAGCTTCCCGAGGACGAGGAGGAGAAGAAGAATCAGGAGGAGTTGAAGACCAAATATGAGAACTTATGCAAGATCATGAAGGACATTCTTGACAAAAAGATCGAGAAGGTATAAATACTATAAAAATATCCGTTAAATTTACAGTAAAAAAAAAAAGTACCGTAAAAAATACGGTAAAGCACCATTTTAGGTTTTACAGACAAATTTACAGTAAAAAACATATTTCATTATCTGATATACTGTTAATATACAGACTTATTGAAGTTTTTGTACTATTTTTATAATCTGACAACAACCATTCACAGTGGTGTTATTGAAGTTAAAACTAATATTGAATCTGCACATTGTCATTCACACAAACACTAAACACCATCATGGTAGCACACATGAACTTTAAAAATGCAATAAACATTAATTTAACAACATTAAATGTAACATCAAGCCCTAATGCACATAACCGATTAGAAAAAACTAAGAAAATTTCAACAAAAATACATCAAATGGGGAATCATGGGAATGTCAATTTATGTTTTTTCACTGTAAATTATACAATGACTTGTTCTTTTTCAAGTCCAAAAACTGTACGATATTTTACTGTAATGTTACATTAAATGTATGGTTAGATTTATCACAGTTACTCATCGTATATAGTACGGAAACTTTCTGTTGACCAATTAACCGGTTTTCACCGTATCGCATTTATACAGTCTTTTAGCGTTAAAATCACATCCATTTTTTACAGTAAGATTTTGAAGTGCATACTCTTCAGAACCCTGAAATGATAATGAATATTTGGATTTGTATCCAAACAGGTCTCCGTCTCGAACCGTCTGGTGTCTTCGCCTTGTTGCATCGTCACAAGCACATACGGCTGGACGGCCAACATGGAGCGGATCATGAAGTCTCAGGCCTTGAGAGATAACTCCACCATGGGCTACATGACTGCTAAAAAGCACCTGGAGATCAACCCTCTCCATCCCATCGTCGAGACCCTGAGAGAGAAAGCAGAAGCCGACAAGAACGACAAGGCCGTGAAAGACTTGGTGATCCTGCTGTTCGAAACCGCCCTGCTCTCCTCGGGCTTCACCTTGGAGGACCCACAAACACATGCTAACCGCATCTATAGGATGATCAAACTCGGTCTTGGTAAGTTTGATGTCTACAAGTTTATTACACTCTACAAAATGCTGGATTGTTTCTTTCAACCCAAAATTGGGTCAAATATGGACAAACCCAACAGTTGGGTTAATTTAAAAATGCACAATGTTCCATTGCACCAAACATTATTATTTATTTTTTTTGTATAGATTATTAGACTCTATTATTAGATTCAAATGTTCTTCACACTAAGAAAAAAATTGTTCTTTAAAGAGCCGTTCACTGAGAAGTTATTTCGGGAACCCAAAAAATGGTTCTTCAATAGCATCACTTTGAAAATCCCATTTTTTAACCTTTATTTTTTAAATCGTCATGAAACAGAAGTTGCGATTGTCTTTTTTTTTTGCGGGGGCTTAATTTTGTCCATTGGATCATTTTCATATATTGATGAGGATTGTCCCGCTCTCGCGCCAGTAAACACGTCATAAAATAAGAGATTATCCTTGATAAACAGTTACGAGGGCGCATTATTTTATTTTCTAAAATTATGATGTGTATGGTTAAATCCTCACTGCAATATTCCATTAAAAATAGAATTGTAATTTTTTATTTCATGGTGACTTTAAGATTGTAGTCATATACATGAAATTTCAGAAAAATACATGAAAAAGTGACTAATTATATTTAATCTGTATTTTGCAGGCATCGATGATGATGACTCTGCTGTAGAGGACATTTCTCAACCCGCTGAAGAAGATATGCCAGTTCTGGAGGGCGATGAAGACAGTTCTAGAATGGAGGAAGTTGACTAACGAGTTTTAGTGTAAATAGCACTAAATTGTTAATGTATTTTTAATGGAATTTTTTTTTTCTTGTGTGTCTACATGTAGTGACCAGAAAATTGTATGTTCTGAGTTTTTCTAATTTAAACTGTTTTTGTAAACATGAGTTGAACATTTTTAATAAATGATTAATAATACATACGATCTGAATCTGTCCTTATTTCGCTTTCTGATTTCATTTCCCATAAGCAGCGATCTAGAAAGTTCATCTCCCCCACTGTTGGCCACGCCCCCAACCGTTGTAATGGTGACGTGTGGATGATTGACAGCCAAGTCCCCCACCCCGCGTGCCCGCGTCCATTGAATGCATTGAGAAGATTCGAGAGATTTGTGGAACGTACGCGTTCTCGAACTCTCTCAACTGGACGTATAAATAAGCGTAACGCACGCGCGAGTTTACGCGACTCTCAAAGTGACAGTTGAGGAGAGAAATCTCACATAATTCGTCAGGAGAACCGCCTAATCTAATTCACTTTAACAAATCATTAAAGGTAAGAAAATATAATCGGAATAACGTCCTAATTCAATACTATTTCACTTGTTTTGTTATAACACTCAAATGTTGTGAGGATATTCGACGTTTAATCCCGTGTCATTCATTCTGCTAACAGTTGTGATGCTACTTAACATTAAACGTAACGTTACACGGAGATTTTTTTTTAAAACTTGTATTTGAGCAGATATGAAGTTAAATTTTACTTACACCTGTAAGTCGCTGTTACTATATTTAAAAGGGCTTAATTTTGAAATGATGCGGTGAATTAGGAGTCCATCTGGAGTTTTAACTTAACGTTACCTCAGAGGATTTTCATTAACGTTAACGTTAGATTAAACGAGGCTATTAAAAGATTCACTCACTGTCAATAAAAATGCTTATGGAAGCATTTGAGGACATCATTAATGATTGCATGTGCATGTTTATAAGAGTGCATTTTAAATATCTGAGTTTTATACATGCATATCGAGGATGTCAACATTAAAGCATAACGTATTGGTATTTTTCCCGACTGAAATTAATTGCATTATAGTGTCGCATTACCATATTAAACGTTTGCACAGCGATAACTGAAGTGATGTTATCCATGTTAATGCATAGCCTATATGTTAGATATAGAGTTCGGTAGGTTCTAGAAGCTTGTAATGATCCGCTTGGACCGGCAGGTGGCGCTCATTTCCCTTCAGCTTAGTGTGGGAGTTATAATAAATCCATGCCTAATGAGTTTAATGGGTTAATAATAGAATTAATATGTTTTATGTGCATAACACTCACTATGAGCCCTGAAATGGTTCAGGTTGAGGTTAGGATAAACTGAAGTGTTTTACAGTATTTAACCAGCTTCCTTTGAATTAAATACTAATGCTTTTTAAATACTAAAGTTATAATTAAATAATGACAAGCAACATCTCGTTATGTTGCTTGTCACTTGCTTTATTTCTTATTTTTTTTACTGAGTGTTATATATCTTTACTGATGCAGTGTCTACAGGCAACATGCAATTAAAATGATTAATTTATTACATTGTTTAAATGAATACATTTTTAGCTCACTCATTTCTGAAATGCATAACTAAGACTAAATTGTAATGTGGACACATTTTCTGTAAAGGTGATTTTAAACGATGTGTATTGTGAAAAGCACTTTACAATTACACGTGAATTGAATTGAAAGTTGAGAACTGTGCAACGCTGATAGAAATGTACAATTAAATTAAAGTTCCCCTGTAGTCAATAATTGTATCCCTTAAAATTCATCTTTGATCACCAAAATTACATATTTAAATGTTTTTTCCTTTAAAAAAATTATTCATGCCTTAAAATAACTTGAATGTAACTTGACACCCTTGCTTCATTTAGTATGTTCTATGAATATGCAAATGAGCCCCGCCTCCACTCACTCAGCTCAGAGATCCACTCGTTGCCGTTGATCTGATTGGTTCCAAAGTTGTTTGTGACGTCAGAAACACCAGCGATTTCAAACCGTGTTTTTGTATTAAATTAGTTAATTTCAATTAATATTAAAAACACCACATATAAATATAAACAACATTAAAAACTTGATTTTCACCACAGTGGGACTTTTAATATCCCTTCTAGGCGCGATAAATAAAAGCGCATCCAAAATGAAAGTTTGTGTTTACATACGTGTGTGTGTGTGTGTAATGTGTATAATTATTTTGTATATAAATTCACACATTTTTGCATGTTTATACTGTATATATATTTATACATAATTTATATACGAATAACACATTTTTCTTAAATATATACATGCATGTGTGTGTATTTATATAGGCTATACAAAATAATTATACACACACACACACATATTATGTAAACACAAACTTTTATTTCGGATGCGATTAATAGCGATTGCCCTTCCATCTACTCTCATTTAATTGTATGCTTTTAACGCATAACTCAAATCTGACATGTCTGAGATGGTGCCAATGATCCTCATCAAATAGTGTGTATTTAATATTGTGTTTGTCCCACACACACACAGATGCCGGAGGCGCACGACCAGCCGATGGAGGACGAGGAGGCCGAGACCTTCGCCTTCCAGGCTGAGATCGCTCAGCTCATGTCTCTGATCATCAACACCTTCTACTCCAACAAGGAGATCTTCCTCAGAGAGCTCATCTCCAACTCTTCAGACGTGCGTAATCCTGCAGTGCAAGAGCAAGACATTCTTAATAACACAAACACAGTCTAATTTGTGAATGAATGAGGCATAAATAGCGCTTTCATATGTACTACTGTACTCCCAAATCATGTCAGGGATTCTCAATCCAACACCATAATTTCTATATAGTTACACCATAATTCCACCACAATTATTATTATTATTACTATTACTGACTGTTAGTTATACAATAAAAAAAGATAACACTTTACTGTTATTTTAAGGTGTCATTGTTACAGTGTAATTATATATTTAAGTACTGAGTAATATTAAGCAACTACATGCACTTACTATAGGGTTTGGGTATGATAGAGTGTTAGTTGCATGTAATTATGCATAATTTACTGTTTTTGCTATGGTAAGTACATGTAACGTAACAAGGACACTGAAATAAAATGTTATAAAACGTTACCAACTTTACAATAAGGTTCATTAGTTAACTACCTTAATTAACATGAACTGAGAATGAACAATACTTAAGCATTTATTAATCTTAGTGATGTGAAATGTGTTATAAAGTCCCAGTATTTGACGTATTTCCAAGTGAAACTGAATATTGAGTCGTTTCAATGTACAGTATGTTCAATGTAGGAGACAAAATTAGGAACCTTTAAAATAGCATAATGGGGCCCTTTAAAAACATTGCATCCATAAATCCATGCAAATAATAAATTTAATAAAGCAATTTAACTAAGTTTTTCTGTCTTATTAAAGCTGCGTAAGAGAACAGTGTAAGGCATAAGGAATTAAATATTTCTTCTGTTTATCATCTAGCTACTATTACATAACTTGACCAATTTTTGCTGATAAATTGTATAATTTAGCTACTTTTCCATAATTTAAGTAAATAGGGTAAATTTTGTCTTCAATGCCGACTTTAAAGTGTGTTTTTGATGCATGTAAACCTGTTGTAGGAGACAAAATTAGGAACCTTTAAAATAGCATAATGGGGCACTTTAAAAACAATGCATCCATAAATACATGCAAATAATAAAACAAAATAACACAATCACAAGCAATTTAACAACGTGTCTTAATATATGAGGACCACAATGGAAATAAGTCCTGGACTTTGTGTTTTAATCCTCGATTGTATTTTGATGCCTTTTGTTTTTATGTTTTTAAGGCTTTCTTGATATAATTAAATAAATAAAAATACAAATAAAAAAAATCAACAGTGTAAGGCATAAGGAACTAAATATTTCCTCTGTTTTCCATCAGGCTTTGGACAAAATCCGCTATGAAAGTCTCACAGACCCGAGCAAGCTGGACTCAGGAAAAGATCTCAAAATCGAAATCATTCCCAACAAAGAAGAGCGCACACTCACGATCATCGACACCGGCATCGGCATGACCAAAGCGGACCTCATTAATAACCTGGGCACCATCGCCAAATCCGGCACAAAGGCCTTCATGGAGGCCCTTCAGGCCGGAGCCGACATTTCAATGATCGGTCAGTTCGGTGTGGGTTTCTACTCCGCCTACCTGGTGGCCGAGAAAGTCACGGTCATCACCAAACACTTGGATGACGAGCAGTACGCATGGGAGTCGTCCGCCGGCGGGTCCTTCACCGTTAAAGTGGACAGCTGTAAGCGGACCGCAAGCACTCGTTTAAATACCATGGTCTTTGAATTATTTTAACCCTCTGGTGTTTTTCGCGTGTCTGTCAAAAATTAGATTTTTTTATTTCAATTAAATTAATGTACTATATTTTAGTTCGATAATGTTTTTTATTTAATATTTTGTATTGATTCTATGGTACTACGCTTTATTTATAATGCATTTATTCACTTCTTGAGCGTAGACTTGAAAATTCAATTTCTAACTTAAATTGTCGTTAATTTTGAATTCTTTTAGAGCGACAGACTGAAGTTTGATCTCTTTTTAAAGATGACACTTGGCAGATTATTGCTGAAGTGTAAAAAGTGAACTTTAAAAAAGTTACAGAATTTTTCGTGTATTGTTATGAAAAATGTACAAAAATACAATTTTCAATTTTGAATATGAAATATATATTTTCAAAAACATGTTTTACTCTAAAAATGTGAGAAAACCAAAGCCATACAACTAAACAAGTTCTGTTAAAATTTTGAGGTTGATATCTTAATAAACGAGCGTTCAGTGAGATTGTGTTCGGCTGCAGTACCAAACGCTTCCACTAGAGTCAATTAAGTTTTATAAAAATTATTATTTATATTATCATATATAATATTATTATTTTAAAAATAATATTTTTTTGACCCAATGCGCTAATTTTTGACCACGAGGAGCACAAGTGTGACTATTTGTGGACCATTTAACCTTTTTCACTTGACAAGTGCCAAAACATTTCTTACCATTCTAATGAAGTAAAAAATTCTAAACAAAATGTAAAAATTTTCGATCAAAAATTACCAAAGAGCACCAGAGGGTTAAAGACGATTATCTTTTAATTATTGTACTGGAACTGTAATGTGAAATGAATGTTTTTTTTTTTATAGCCGAGCCAATGGGCCGTGGCACAAAAGTGATCCTGCATCTGAAGGAGGATCAGATGGAGTACATCGAAGAGCGGCGAGTCAAAGAGATCGTGAAGAAGCACTCGCAGTTCATTGGCTACCCCATCACGCTCTTCGTGAGTCTCTTATTGGTCATTCTGAAGAACAGGAAATTAGATTTTAAGTTAACGCTTCAGTAATTTAACCAGACATTCACATGTTCACGGTTTTCTGATGACATGACATGCCTGACACCCTGGTTTAGATTAATTGATATAAATAATGTTTATTTTTTCCCCTTTCTTACTTCCAGGAGGGAAAAGCTTTTTTATTTTTTTTTATTTTGTTTATTTAAAACAATTTTCCGTTATGTATCATTTAGCTACTATTCCATAATGTAATTTTTTTTTTTACCATGTTTCATTATTTTTTGTATTTTTACATTTTACATTTTTGCTAACATACTGTAATTTAACTACTATTCCATAATTTAAAAAAAGACCATACATAATTGATTTTTTTTTTTGTTGCTAATGTATCATATAACTACTATTCAATTGTTAAAAAAAATACTATATTTTTTTGTTTATTTAAAATTTTTGTTGCTACTATTCTACAGTTTTATTTTAAAAAAGGTATAATACATAATTCTTTTTTTTTGTATTTTATTTACATTTTTTGCCAATAATGTATCATTTAGCTACTATTCCATAATTTTAAAAAAATGAACTCAAACTTACGTTTTTAAAATTGCATAAAAACATCACACTCGACTAGTTACTTTTATGAAGCTATAATTACATTCCAATTGCTTTTTTAATTCAGCAATTTATTCATGCTTACAGTACACATTTCTTCCAATAGAATATTTGAAGATCTTTCTTAAAAAAATAACTTATAAATAAGCAAAATGACAATCACATCCCTCTCATGCATGTACAGATTAGTCATTTAAGCTGTGCTTTGTGCATTAAAAAAATACAATAAATCAAAACTTTTGTTTTCAGGTCGAGAAGGAGCGCGACAAGGAGGTGAGCGATGATGAAGAGGCGGAGGAAGAGGAGAAGAAAGAGAAAGAGGACGAGGAGGGCGAGAAGGACGAGGACAAGCCCGAGATCGAAGACGTGGGCTCAGACGACGAGGACCACGATGACAAGTGCTCCGACAAGAAGAAGAAGAAGAAGAAGAAGATCAAGGAGAAGTACATCGACCAGGAGGAACTCAACAAGACCAAACCCCTGTGGACACGCAACCCTGATGACATCACTAACGAAGAGTACGGCGAGTTCTACAAGAGCCTGACCAACGACTGGGAGGATCACCTGGCCGTCAAGGTGACTGTCTACCTGAAGCAGAGATGGAAAGGATGAGTTTGCAGTATAAAATAGCATGCAAAAAATGCATTTCTTACTCAGTATTTTTGTCTTGTTTCCAGTCCAAAAATAAAAAAAATTCTTAAATCACGATGCATTTGCTAAAATAGTAAAATGCCATAAGATATTATGTCTCGTTTTCTGGAGGAAAGTGAGTTGTTTTTTTCTGACCCCATTGGCAGATAATTTAGTTTGTTTTAAGCAAAAACTTGCGTCATTCCCCAGAAAACAATAATATCTAATGGTATTTTGCAAATGTTTTTAGATTTTTGGACTGGAAACAAGACAAAAATACTGAGTAAGAAATGCATTTTTTGCAGTGTGTTGCATGCCATTTTATACTTATAACACATTTTAAATTTTTTAACACAACTTGTTTAGATTTATGGCTTTGATTTTCTCACAGTTTTAGAGTAAAAAAAGTTGAAAAATATATTGCACATAAAAATTTTAAATCGTTTTTTCTTCATTTTTTCTTCATTTTTCATAACAATAAACGTAAAATTCTGTAACTTATGTTAAATTCTCTTTTTAAAACTTTTTTTCACTTCAGCAATAATCTGCCACGTGTCGTCTTTGAAAACTTCAGTCTGTTGCTCTAAATATTTCAATATTGCATTCAATATTTATGACAGTTTAAGTTTAATTTAATAATAAATTTTAATTTATAATTAAAAATATATATAAACACATATAAATATATAAAAATATATAATTTTAATAATAAAAGGTCTGTGCTGAATAAATAAATGGATTATAAATACAGCGTAAATATAATTTAGTACCATAAAATCCCTTAAAAATACAAAATATTAAATTAAAAAAAGATCAAACTAAAATATATAGTACATTAATTTAATTGAAATAAAAAATATATAAGTTCGGTCAATTTTGCCTGGCACACGAAGAGCAGGATTAGTTTAACCGGCTGATTGTGTGTTTGTTTTTCCTGTAGCACTTTTCCGTGGAAGGTCAGCTGGAGTTTCGCGCGCTGCTCTTCATCCCTCGCCGCGCTCCGTTCGACCTCTTCGAGAACAAGAAGAAGAAGAACAACATCAAGCTGTACGTGCGCAGGGTCTTTATCATGGACAACTGCGACGAGCTCATCCCAGAGTACCTCAGTAAGAATCAAATCAAAGTCTGATTCTGAATATACTCTTAAGACGCAAACGCCACACAGATTTCAGTGTTATTAGGTAACCTTCAGTCTCAGTGTTTATTTTGCTGTGTTTTTAACCCTGTAAAGCGTGACATAAGAAGTATCTGGAAGACACATTTAAGAAATCTAAACTTTTCAAGTTTTTCAATTTAAAGTATGATATAGTGAGGAAAAAACAGTAGTTGCTGATATTTATAAGATGAAATTCTGATGCTTGTGATGTAAATCAGTGAGTTTTTATAACAGTAGCAGATACTTACATAAAATGCATTTAAATATCAATATTTGCCAATAATATGTCTTAGTAAGATATGCTTAGTTTTTATGATCAATATATAATGCAATGCAATACAATGATGATCTTCTTCAAAAGCCTGATGATCATATTTGATAATACTATACTTTCTAATAAATGATGTCTGATAATCAAGTAAACCGAAGCTGCTTCAGTGCAGATGAAATATTACTAACAATATAAAAGTTATTATGTGTACTTGATAAAAATAAGTGCAGATTTGACACGTGAAGCATGAGCTGATATTCGTAAAATTTCACTATGATATAAAAGTCTAAATTATCAATCAGGTGGCAGAAGGGACTGTAGTAGATTTTTTTTAAAGTTTTGTTTAGGGATGCACCGATATAAACATTTTCCGATCCCAAGCACATGATTATAATGTTTTAATTATAATTTTATGAAGCCTATATGACCTTGCTTACCGTATTTTCCTTTTCAAAGTGATTCCAATCATATTTCAAGCAATTCAAAACCATCATGTTGAACAATGCGCATCTGAAGTGTCTCAGCTGAAGGAAATAATACATTATTTATTAATACATTATTAATACATATATATTGCAGAATAAGACTGTATAGACTTATCATTTTTAGTTGGGATGCACCGATATGAAAAGTTTGTCTGATACCGATAATTCTTTATATTTGAAAGACGATAACCGATATATTGGCCGATAAATCTAAATATTGATTTTATATAATTTTTTAGAGCCTGATTACAAAAACAAAAGTCTCACCATTAAAAGCCACGTCCTCAACTGAAGGAAATTATCCATTATTTATCTGGCCGATAACTATAACATTAAAAATGAACCGATATCGGCTGATACCGATATGGTGGCCGATAAATCGCGCATCCCTAGTTCTGATCATTTACAGGCCTTCGGAAAAGGTGCATATCAAATATGAGACAGTAGGGTTAATATGATCCATCTTTCCTCCCAGACTTCATCAAGGGAGTGGTGGACTCTGAGGATCTGCCGCTGAACATCTCCAGAGAGATGCTTCAACAGAGCAAGATCCTGAAAGTCATCCGCAAGAACCTGGTCAAGAAGTGTCTGGATCTCTTCACCGAACTCGCTGAGGACAAAGAAAACTACAAGAAGCTTTACGAGCACTTCTCCAAGAACATTAAGGTGAAAACTGATGCTCTTCTTGCTTAAAACAAGTGCTTTAATCCTTTCCTTGGGTCATTTTGACCCGAAACTCTATTATTGAGTGTTCATCAGAGGGGTCCAAGACCCCAGGACTTTTGTCGCACTTGAGCAACGAATACACAAAAACAAATTTGTGTATTTAAACTTTTTATTTTTTATTTTTAAAGTAACACATTCTTCCCTCTCGGGTCATTTTGACCCCCTTAGGAATTAATGGAATGTGAGGAATGCTTCAGTTCACAGAAAAACCTAAAAATGCTCAAAATTGAAACTAAAAATGCTAAAACTTTACCAAAAGTATTGTATAATGTCCTTATTGTATAATGTCCTCTAGATGGCCTTATAGAGATATAAGGCCATCTAGAGTCATGAAATATCATGATATATTATTTATTTCTACAAGAGCTTGGCAAAGACACCTAATGTAAGATATTTAGAGCTGAATTAAAAAGGTTATGCATGAAATTGTGAGTTATTTTGAATTTAAGTTGAAAGAATGTGAGGAATGGGCTTAAATTACTATTTATTTATTGTTCAGTGATCAAATCTAGTAATTTAAAGGTTAAAAAAAAATGCATTAAAAAATAGAAAACATTATCAAAATGAAATAAAATAAGCTTTCTGGACAAAAAAAAGTAAATATAACTTTAGGGCTTCGGGTCATTTTGACCCACGAGGGAAAGATGTGTTAGAAAGTGCGAGGGAAGGATGAAGGAGTAAATAAATATGATGTTTTCCTCACAGCTGGGCATCCATGAAGACTCTCAGAACAGAAAGAAGTTGTCAGAGTTGCTCCGCTACTACACATCCGCTTCTGGAGACGAGGTGGTTTCCCTCAAAGATTACGTCACGCGCATGAAGGACACACAGAAGCACATCTACTACATCACCGGTTAGTAGTTGGTTAACGAACTTAAACATTATTTTAACTAGGGCTGGGTATCAAAGCAGATTCGATTTCGATTCGCAAGCTATAAATTCGATTCCCGATTCGCTCAATGAATATAGATTTAAGACAAATCCTATATTTATAAAAAAGAACGGTGAACATGAATTTACAAGTCGCTAATTAATAAAAAGAAATTAAGAGCCACAAACCTATATATTAAACTCTTTTTATTTTAGGTACACTTGGGTACATTTAAACAGAACCCAACTCTATATTTCAAATGCATTCAATGAATAGACAGGATTTTGATGCAAGATGAAAAATTGATGCCAAAAATTGGACGAGTCAGAACAGTCGCCGCATGCCTTGATCAAACAGGATCTGGTTATTTCATATACAAGCATAAAATCTCACAGCGTGAGCTGTAACATAACACTCGCCAAATGCGGGTAAAAATGAACTTTGGCGGGAAACGCTGTCAAATAACAAGCCAATTTGGCGTGTTTCTATGTTTACTCACTTTGCTGGGGAAGTTCGTGTAGCCAAATCTGCACGGATTTAGCGCAAATACGCAACTCGTGAGTCCTCATGATATATTAAATACAGCGTATTGCAGAATCTGCGCATTTCTGGCTCACATGAACACACACGTCACTGAGCAACAAATAACGGCGCTCTTGTTCACTTGCATTGAAGTAAAAGCGAATATTAAAAAGCATTTTGTTAACAAAAAAGACATGTTCTGTGTACTGTGTTGGATCTGTCCACCTAAAACACATTTTTGGTTAGAAAAGAAAAAAGGACGTTAAAATCGATTCCCTATTTTCGTTATCGAAACCTGTGTTGGTTGGTCCGATCGATTGTGCAATCGATTTTCGAACGTAAAGTGACAGCCCTAGTGTTGGACCTGGAAAGTCCTTTAATTTGAAGTGTGGGAACCCTGATTTTCTTACAATTGTCAAATCTGTCCGAAGGCGAGACCAAAGATCAGGTGGCGAACTCGGCCTTCGTGGAGCGTCTGCGCAAAGCCGGCCTGGAGGTGATCTACATGATCGAGCCCATCGATGAATACTGCGTTCAGCAGCTGAAGGAGTTCGAGGGCAAGAACCTGGTGTCGGTGACCAAAGAGGGTCTGGAGCTTCCCGAGGACGAGGAGGAGAAGAAGAAGCAGGAGGAGAAGAAGGCCAAGTTCGAAAACCTGTGCAAGATCATGAAGGACATCCTGGAGAAGAAAGTTGAGAAGGTAATGATCAATTAATATAGGAATGCACCGATATGAACATTTTGGCCGATACGATAAGGCTGGTGTCCACCGATGAGCGCTGCGTTTTACCCAAAGTTGAACGTTCTTCGACTCTCGGTGACCGGTAAAAAACGCCGGGCGTTCAGCGCTTCATCGTGAAAAAAACGCTCAGCGTCTCGTGTTTAAAAAACGTGGCGCTCACATTGAAAACAATTGGAAAAATACGCCAGCCGCGTGAAAAAACGCTTTGGTGGACACACGGCCTAACCGATAATTCTTTATATTTCAAAGCCGATAACCAATAAATTGCCCGATAAATCTAAATCCAAAATTGTATTTAATTTTTGAGAGCCTGACAAAAAAAACAAAAGTCTCACCTTTAAAATCCATGTCCCAAACACACGATTATAATGCTCCCTTTCGAGGGAACTCGCACTGCGAAGATGACGGCAGTTTGGGGAACGCCCTTAGCGTAACGCACGAAACGCATCCGATCCTATCGGTGCTGCGTGATGACGCAGATGAAGCAAGTCGCTAGGCATCGACACAATGTCTCGTTCCCTTCTCAGGGAACATGAGTTACAGTCGTTATCTTTCCCGGACCCCATTTTGAAAAGCCCTGAGCTAAACATTGCAGTGGGTCTTCTGTACATCAGGTTTGATTGTTAACTGGCATGTTTATTCTTGCGTCAGGTCACCGTCTCGAACCGTCTGGTGTCTTCGCCTTGTTGCATCGTCACAAGCACATACGGCTGGACGGCCAACATGGAGCGGATCATGAAGGCTCAGGCCCTGAGAGATAACTCCACCATGGGCTACATGGCCGCCAAGAAGCACCTGGAGATCAACCCGGACCATCCCATCGTCGAGACCCTGCGAATAAAGGCAGAATCCGACAAGAACGACAAGTCCGTGAAGGATCTGGTGATCCTGCTGTTCGAGACGGCGCTGCTCTCCTCGGGCTTCACGCTGGACGACCCGCAGACGCACTCCAACCGCATCTACAGGATGATCAAACTCGGCTTAGGTGAGGAGTTGGCTCTAAAAATGTTTTTCAAAAAATATGTTAAAAATGTACAGGCTTAAAACAAAAACTTATTTAAAATTATACTTAAGTGGTAAAAAAAAAAAAGTTGAAGATTTTTTTTTTTTTTTTTTTACATTTGTACAATTCTTTACAATTATACTGAAGTGTTAAAAATATACCTTATTTTAGAATGTTACCGAGAAAACAGCAAAACTAAAACTAAATTGTTTTAAAAAAATGTAATAAAACACAAAAACATGTAAAAAATGTACGGGCTTAAAACAAAAATTCTTTAAAATTATACTTAAGTGGTAAAAAAAAAAAAATTGTTTTAAAAAACTACTAAAGTGTTAAAAATATACCTTATGTTAGAATGTTACAGAGAAAACAGCTAAACTAAATTGTTTTAAAAAATGTTAATAAAACATACAAATATGTTAAAAGTACAAGCTTACAAAAAAATTTTTTTTACAACATAAACGTTCAAAACCTTTTTTAATTGTTACCAAAAACATAAAAATGCACAAATTAAAATAGTTAAAAACAAAAATGTGTTTGAAACGCAATTAAAAAAGTGTAAAATTCTTAAAATTGATACTAAAATGTTAAAAATATACCTTATTTTAGAATTTTACCAATAAAACAGCCAAACCAAACCAAAAATGTTTTATACAAAAATTGAAAACGTAAAAATATGTTAGAAATGTTTATTTAAAACAAATTTTTTTTTATTCTTTAAAATTCTAATAAAGTGTTAAAAATATACCTTATTTTAGAATGTTTCCAAGAAAACATGTGTAAACTGTTTTAACAAACTCAAACTTGTAGTAAACTGCAGTGCAGAATCAGTGTTTAAAGTGTGTAATGACATTCATCATGACATTCAATGACATAAAGACTGTGTGTGTGTGTGTGTGTCTCAGGCATCGACGAGGACGATGTTCCCACAGAAGAGGCGAGCTCTGCTGCGGTCGAGGAGATGCCGGTGCTCGAGGGAGACGACGACGCGTCACGCATGGAGGAGGTCGACTGAGCACATGAAAAATTTATAAAATAAAATTTATAAAATTAATTAATTAAAAAGTGACTGAGGACACACACTCACTGTCTCTAGCTCTGTGTAAAAAGATGTCATTGACCTCTTGTCATCCCACCTTCCCTTTTTTGTATTATTTTGAGTTGTATTTGCACATTTTTTTGTATTTAATAACATTCCTATGTTGATTTTTGAGTGTTTATGGGATGTAAAGTATGACTGTATTATTGACACGACGGGATCCTGAAATAAAGTTCAGTATATCGGGTCATTTGATGACGGCGTCTTCGTGTTTATCATCCAAAACTAAAGACGACAAGTGTCTGAATCAAAGGGTGCATTACAGTAAGTTTCTGGCTAATACAGTCAATGAAAACATAATCGGGTTAAAAACAGCATCAGTTTAATTAAATGCTACAATGATGCATTCTTATCTGACAAATGTACTTTACCATTTAAATATATATTTGAATAGTTCTAGAAATGATTCATGCATCATTTTGAACACAATAGAACTGTTTAAAAATACAGCCTTATTGTAAATTAATTGAAAAAAAAAACCTAAAGTTAAAAACAAGACAAAACCTTATTTTAAATTATCTTAAAAAATTGTCTATATTACTTAAAACAGGAATGTAAAAAAAAAAAAAAAGTTTGTTAAAAAACATGCAAATGTTAAAAAGTACAAACTTTAAAATGTTTCCAAGAAAAATATAAAAACAAGATTTTTAAACATCTTTAATTTTTTTTACTCATTTCCAAAATATTTTGTAGATTTTTAACAAATAAAAGTTTAAAACATAAAAATGTCGTAAAATGTTCAACCTTAATGTAAATAAGAAACAAATGTTTTCAATTATTTTTTAAAACATAAACGTTCAAAACCTTTTTTAATTGTTACCAAAAAATTTAAATATTTAAAAACAAAAATGTGTTTGAAAGTTCCCAAAAACATTGTAAATTGTTATAAAAAAAAAACGAAACAAAAGCATAATGTTTAAAAGTAAAACCTTATTTAATTTTTTTTAAATAAACTATTTTATTGTAAATTGTTACTATATACAGTGCTGTGAAAAAATATTTACTCCTTCCTGATTTTTTCCTTGCATATTTGTCACACTTAAATTATTCAGATCATCAAACAAATTTTTATATTACACAAAGATAACCCAAATAAATACAAAATGCAGTTGAGATTATATACCGGTGTGTGTGTATATATATACAGTACAGTATATATATACACTCACCGGCCACTTTATTAGGTACACCTGTCCAACTGCTCGTTAACACTTAATTTCTAAGCAGCCAATCACATGGCGGCAACTCAGTGCATTTAGGCATGTAGACATGGTCAAGACAATCTCCTGCAGTTCAAACCGAGCATCAGTATGGGGAAGAAAGGTGATTTGAGTGACTTTGAACGTGGCATGATTGTTGGTGCCAGAAGGGCTGGTCTGAGTATTTCAGAAACTGCTAATCTACTGGGATTTTCACGCACAACCATCTCTAGGGTTTACAGAGAATGGTCCGAAAAAGAAAAAACATCCAGTGAGCGGCAGTTCTGTGGGCGGAAATGCCTTGTTGATGCCAGAGGTCAGAGGAGAATGGCCAGACTGGTTCGAGCTGATAGAAGGGCAACAGTGACTCAAATAACCACCCGTTACAACCAAGGTGGGCAGAAGAGCATCTCTGAACGCACAGTACGTCAAACTTTGAGGCAGATGGGCTACAGCAGCAGAAGACCACACCGGGTGCCACTCCTTTCAGCTAAGAACAGGAAACTGAGGCTACAATTTGCACAAGCTCATCGAAATTGGACAATAGAAGATTGGAAAAACGTTGCCTGGTCTGATGAGTCTCGATTTCTGCTGCGACATTCGGATGGTAGGGTCAGAATTTGGCGTCTACAACATGAAAGCATGGATCCATCCTGCCTTGTATCAACGGTTCAGGCTGGTGGTGGTGGTGTCATGGTGTGGGGAATATTTTCTTGGCACTCTTTGGGCCCCTTGGTACCAATTGAGCATCGTTGCAACGCCACAGCCTACCTGAGTATTGTTGCTGACCATGTCCATCCCTTTATGACCACAATGTACCCAACTTCTGATGGCTACTTTCAGCAGGATAATGCGCCATGTCATAAAGCTGGAATCATCTCAGACTGGTTTCTTGAACATGACAATGAGTTCGCTGTACTCAAATGGCCTCCACAGTCACCAGATCTCAATCCAATAGACTAGAGCATCTTTGGGATGTGGTGGAACGGGAGATTCGCATCATGGATGTGCAGCCGACAAATCTGCGGCAACTGTGTGATGCCATCATGTCAATATGGACCAAACTCCCTGAGGAATGCTTCCAGCACCTTGTTGAATCTATGCCACGAAGAATTGAGGCAGTTCTGAAGGCAAAAGGGGGTCCAACCCGTTACTAGCATGGGGTACCTAATAAAGTTGCCGGTGAGTGTATATAGAGAGAGAGAGAGAGTGCTGTCAATTAATAAATCGCATCTAACAAAAGTGTGTGTGTGTGTGTGTGTGTGTGTTTAACTTTATGTAATGTGCCAAGCTAATATTAATGTAGAGCTCATACAGTGAGTGTCCATCAGATGGCAGCAGAATAATACAAAACACATAATAAAACAGCGCCAACATTTCAAACACTCGAGACACACACTAGAAGACACATAAAGCAGCGAAGTGAACATAAATAACGTTAATATTGTGTTTATAAAGCACACCGTATACACTGCAACACTGAGTGGTTGTCCTACTCAGTGTAAAATATTACATTAATGAAATGCGTTATTTCATGCCTGCATATTTCCTCAGATGAGAATGAAAGAACAGTTGAAGTACAGGAGAAGGGAAGATGCAGGATGAGTTCCTTGTCTGTTCAGTTGAGTTGAGTTCAGTTTAATTCAGTTCAGTTTAATTCAGTTTAGTTTAGTGTGGTAATTAACCAGCTGCAGGAGTTTCTCTCACAGACACACACTTACTGACTGACTGACTGACTGGAAACACACGGTTCTGAGTGCCATGCCGAATAAAGTCAAGAAAGACAAGGTGAGATACATATTCTCGTTGTTTTATGTGGAGGGAAATCTGAGAAAATTGGGAAAATATGGATTTATACTCGGATCAAAGAGGCAGATTAGTTTCATCCCCTCAGCTCGAGACATTAGCATTCATGCTAACTCCAGCTCTGCTCACCATAAACCAGGTTATATAGGCGTGAGATTTAAACATTAAACAGATTTAAATCCCTAGATGACAAACATAGCACTTTAAGTGACTTTAAATTAACTGTGTGTGTATTTATGTTCAGATTATTTCTGTTTACCTTCAGGTTTCGTAGCGAAGCTAACTTTAGCCGGTTAGCAGAATAAAATTGGTGGTTTCTCCTTTATGTAAATATAGTTTTCACCGAATGCGTGATTGAATGTACAAAATGCTTGTATATAAACGTAAAGTTTAGGTATTTTTTTGTGCATTTGGTGTTGCAGTCAAGGTTTGAACATGAGGTCCTTAAGCTGGATTGCTAATTTAGATGGTCTCTTTCTGTTCACAAAATGAAGTTCATATTTTTTTAGGGGAAAATGCAAGAACAGTTTTTTAAATAGTTTTTCTTTTCTTTTTAGGATTCAACAAAATCTGCAAAAGTTGTTAAAACAGGAGGACAGGAAAACTCCGACCATGAGGTAATTCAGACTGGATTTAGATCTATCTATCTATCTGTCTATCCATCTATCTATCTATCTATCTATCTATCTATCTATCTATCTATCTATCTATCTATCTATCTATCTATCTGTCTATCTAGGCTGTCTATCTAATTTTATTATGCGTTTCTTGTCGTTTTTATTATTTTTTTTTAAAATATATATAGCACATCAAGATAAACTAAATGAAGATAAGTTGGAAGGCACCGATATGAAATATTTGGCCGATAACGATAATTCTTTATATTTGAAAGCTGATAACCGATATATTGGCCTATAAATCTAAATCCAAATAAATTAAAAAAATGACACAATTATAATGTTCTCATTATAACTTTATGTAGCCTATATGACAAAAATATGATTGAAATATGGAAATATGACTTTTTCTTTTTTAAAGTTATTCCAGTCATATTTCAAGTAATTCAAAATCATCTCATAATTCAAGTTAGGCCTGTTGGAACGAATTCCGAAATTCGAATATAATTCGAATATTAAAAAAATCAATACTATTCGAATGCTGAAGTTACTATTCGAAGATTGCTTTATGTATATTTAAAAAAAAATCATATGCAATCTTGCCTTTCTCGCCACCTTGGCTTACACGCATGTGAAAATTAAATGCTTTTGCTTCGTCTGATGAACAATAAAGTTTTTGAATCGTAACACAAGTGTGCACGTTATCCACACCGTATCATCATAACAATACTGTCAAAAATGGGAAATGTTTAACGACGTAAAAGCGCCCCCCAAAGCGCCCGTAAAAAGAAAAAAGCACATATCTCACCGGATTCGGCGAGCACCGAGCTCGTTTGAACCGTCTAGTCGAACTGAAAATAACGATATAAGTTTCAGAATTGTTGGTGGTGTTTTCGCGGAGATATTAGCTGAAAACCATCGGAAGCGCTTCAGCCGTATTCAACACGAATAACATGTTTATTAGATGTGCCTCTAGTGGACAGAACGTGTATCAACAACCACATGCTATAGTGGCATTGGCGATCCATAAGCCTGTGTAATGTCGTAAATATTAATAATAGGATGAATTTGAGCATTTAATATTCGAATATTATGATGGCCAATATTTTGTGCATCTCTAAAAATAAGAATAATTTAATAAATTAAGTTTAAGTTTTGTAATATTTGACTTTATTTCAACCATAAAAAAAAATTTTTTTCATGGTTTTAGTTTGTTTACGATAAATCTTGTGGTTTCACAACAGACCAGAGCCGATTATTGAGAGATGGGGATGTTTTCATGGGCCAGGCTCTCTTTGGAGGCGCTCGGCTCAGATTTGGCCACAGATTAAAGGTTCTGCGCTGATATGCATCATAATGCATGCGTGCATCAAGATGCATTGATGCTTTGTAGCGCATTTATGAAAGAAAATAGATGCCTGGAAAATATTGCCGTTGCATGACCTAAACACGCGTTCTTTTATACATGAATACGAATTTTGAACCTTAAATCTTGATGTTGATTTATATAAGCTTGTTTCCGCCACAGAATGAAAAATAAAAAGGTAATTCTTACTTTTTATTTCATTTTCTATCTAATTGCGTTTTATAAAATCAGAGTTGTGAGAGATAAACACGCAATAAACACGACTTTACATCTCGCAATTCTGACTTTATATCGCGCAATTCTGACTTTATATCGCGCAATTCTGACTTTATATCGCGCAATTCTGACTTTATATCGCGCAATTCTGACTTTATATCGCGCAATTCTGACTTTATATCTGATGTAAACTCGCAATTCTGAGATAAAAAGTCGTAATTATCTTTGTGTATCGTAAAAATGTTTTGTTCTGCAGCGGAAACAAGCGTCCATAGATTCATGTACACATTGTGCATCAATGCCTTAACTTGTGCTTAACTAATGTCTTCATCAGGGATCGAACAAGAAGGATGGGAACAGCGTCCCGCCGACCACACAGCTGCTAAAGGGGAAACCGTCGGGGTCTCAAACCACGCTTAAGAAAGAGAAGAGAGCGAGCTCGTCCAGATTCAGCCTGAGCAACAATCGAGAACTACAGAAACTGCCTGCGTTTAAAGGTGAGACGCGAGATCTGATGTTCTGTTTATGCGTCAAACGGGATATCCAGTTTGCAGATTGTATTTGTGGCGATATTATTGGTGCATATTATTTAGCCCCGCCCACACAGCCTCGGTTACATCAGCAGAAAAGGAAAGTCGTTTCAGAGGTGGAGCAAGTAATTTAATTTTGATTTTCACGTTTGCATTTGAATGATTTTCCAGTGTTATTTTAGTATCGTTGAGAAGCTATTATAGTTTTTAGAAATATATATATATATTTTTCATTTTATTTCACAAATGAATCACGCATGATTCATTCAGGAATGAAGTAAATGGCTCTCTTTATGAACAGTCATTGAATCATTGGTTCACCAGAGTGATTCACTCAAAACGTTGATTCATTCAGAAACAAAGCACTGTTGTGTTGCTCAGAGACACACAACAGTTCTTCTCTGGCTTTATATAGGTAATATTTTTATTTACGAAATTGAGCAAAAACAGACAATATTGTGTGTAAAACATAACACAACATTAATTACTTATTTATTGAACAGTTGACTCATACAGGGGTATTTTTGCTCTAATATCTTGAATTTTAGGGTAATTCTAACTGTATTCTATAGTGTGATTATTTTAATGCCTTATTTTTCCATAACTACTCAATTAAATTAACACGTTTAATCGACATCCCTAATATATTATATAGTGCACAAGAATATAGTGCAGTAATGGTTTTCATTTAATCCTTTAATACAACTAATATATCCAGTGTTAACTCAGATGAAAATATGAAGGATCTGCTTTCACTTCCTCATTTGTGGAGCCGCAGAGACCCAATTCTCTACGTGTAATATTTCATATTTCTTTGTCTTCCCCTTACACATCACTGTTACTAAAAACAGCTGGGATTCATGCTGAGATCATATTTAAAAATGCAAAACGACATTCAAACCATAAAATAAAAATTCTCTGATCATGCAAATCACACGTTTGCAGTGAAATACTGTGCTTTTTAATTAAATATTAACACGCTAAACAGAAAAAAATAATTATAAAATGAATGTTAACTTTGACAGCCCTAACATATTTTGATTTGCTTGAAATATGATTGGAATCACTTTGAAACTGAAAACAGTCATATTTTCAATCATATTTGGTCATGTAGGCTAGATACAATTATGAGAACATCATTATAATTTTGTGGTTGGGACATGGTGAGACTTTTGCTTTTGTAATCAGGCTCTCAAAAATTACATAAAAATTTGGATTTATATTTATCAGTATATATATATATATATATATATATATATATATATATATATATATATATATATAAAATTATTAGGGGTGTCACGGTTCGATTCGATTCTCGATTTTTACAGTTATTTTTTTTAAGCACAGTTTGCTATGCCATTTTTATACCAGACTTTTATGTAATATAATTTATGACCTTTGTTTGCAATGTACCACACTACATTGTCAAATTTAAAACATTTATTAACAAAATAATGTTACAATAACTTATATCTTCAGTCAATTAGAAACTTAAGCAAAATAACCTGCCATGTAGTTTCTCTTTTGTAACTGCAGTCTTATTCACAGAAGATCAAGTTCACAACAAAACAAACACGGTTTAACAGATACATCTATGTTTTCCTTGCTTTACCTCAGTCTTAAAGTAAAAACATGACTGTGAAAAATATTAGTAGAATGTAGAATTTAATTAAATGCATTTATGATGAAATTACAACATTTTCATGTCATGGTCATTTTGAGCACGAACTGTGCGCTGTCACTTTAACTGCAGCAGAAATAGACTCGGTGTTGTTGTATAAAGATTTATACTGTTCTGAGTCTGCTGTTTTTGTCAATTTAAAGTTTTAATTTAAAAAGTGGAAGAACATGGTACACGCACATACAGTAGCAGAGCTTGCAAATAGGGATGCACCGAATCCAGATATGTGGGGTTCGGCCAAATACCGAATCCACTGGTTAAGATTCTGCCGAATCCGAAACCGAATACCGAATCCTACTCATCCTCAGTCCATTAACACAATAAACACATTAATGAAGTAAACAATGGGGATTTTCATTTTATTTTATTTTAACTGTAAAAAAAAAAAAAATAAATAAAAGAATAAGCAACATTATGCATTTTAACAGCAGCGATGTTGTGTATTGTTTAGGGTCCTTACCACCATGAGACAAATCGGCATTGCAAATTGAACATGTAGCTCGACTTGAATTGCTTTCTTTTGACTGAAAGTACTGCCAAACAACACTTTTTCTGCTCACGAGTTCCATTTTCACTTTCCCACAGCTACTGCATTCGAACGGTCCACAAATAAGGCGTGGCCCCTTTAAGAGCTGCGCGCGCCCTGTTGACCTGTGCAGTCTGTATTGTATGTACCGGGCGCCTCGAACACCCCGGGTTAACCCTGTATGCGGGTTATTTCTGTTTGATGCTCATTTTTATCTTATTTTGTTAAGTAACGCTGTGGACGGTTGAACGTGTGACAGACAGTTACACGAGTTCGATTGGGGAATAAAGTGCGAGTTGTGAGAAGCCCATCGCCTCCGTGAGTCTGTCTGGCCTCTGCAATAACTTTATCTGTGAGCTATCCCTATTTTATTTTTCTTCCTGACACAAACGCGTTACACTACAGGCTTGTTCGACTTGAACCTGCGCTGCACAGACCGCTCGGTTTATGACATCAGTACTGCGAGAGCAATTAAAAAGCATAAGGAGCTGTCGGCTCTCTATTAGCTCTCGCGGTACTTTGATGTCATTCACCAATCGGTCTGTGCAGCGCCGGTTCAAGTCGAACAAGCCTAAAACCCCTTCCCGTAATCAATGGCGGCGTGACGTCGACAAAGCGCGCGTAGTGCAAGCCTAGGGTTCGGTTCGGTGGAAAAAAATTCTGCGTTAAAAAGCCCAATATTCGGCCGAATCCTGGATTCGGTGCATCCCTACTTGCAAACTGTGGCTTTTTTGAAGCGCGAACTTTGAATGCAAATGTGAACGTTGTCAACATAACTCACTGGAAATCACAAATACTCCCACTGTCCCACAGCGGCGCCTTCAGTGGGCGTGGCAGCATCGACGATTCTATTTTTGAATTCCATGTTCGAGATTGTGACTTAATTTCGATCGATTTCGATTTAAAATCGAAATCATGACACCCTTAATAATTATATGCACCCAGTAAAATGTATTTACTTAAATAATATATGGATGCCTATAAAATATCTACATTCTATACATAGATAGGCTAATTAATATATTGATTTAACAGCATAAATGCATCTGAAAGGTTCCTACATTTCAAATTTTACAACCTAAAAGTGTCCGAATAAAGTGTGAGATACAGAGAAATGATGATTTCTGTGTTTTGGTTCAGTTTCGGGTTTATTCCTCTGAGCTTCGAGGTTCTTGCATCTGCAGGTGTTGAAATGCGGTTTTCCTGTCAGTGTTTCTCTGCGGTTTATCATCATGCATCTGAGAAGGGCTATGTCATCGTTTTTCTTTATTTACCATCAGCGTCTCTGGTTTTATTTCCGGCTGAGACCCTGCCCAGGTGAAGCCCAGACCTGGTGTTTCTCGCTACAGGAGTGTGTTAGGAGTGTGTTACTGTACGGACGGCCGGGAGGCAGAACCGCTTCACATTTGTGCCGTTTTCAATTACATGATGATGCAAGAGAGCATGATGATGTAAGAGGGATGTGGATGCTTACAGGGCGTTAAAAAAAGTTTTTAAGAGCTTATGCATTCATTTGATTACCACCCATTTAAATTATAAATGGTATTAAATCGTACAGAATCCAGAAAATAATAAACAGACATTTATGAAAAAATAAAGTATGTTTCATAGCAATTCAATTGATTAGACTTTGTTTGATTGAAAAAAATAAAAAAGTAATTAAACCATTACAAACATAATCCAGAAAAGAATTTCTGTAAAAGTTATTTCACAAATTGTAATAAACTAATGCTTTTTTTTATGTTTTATGAATTCAGTTGATTAGATGGCATTTTTTATTATTAAAATATAATTAAACCAGTAAAAATGGATTAAACAATTTTTTTTAACCGGAAACAAGACATTTCTGAAAAAATATTTTAATTTGATGAATTCAGTTAATTAGACATCATTTTTGATTATTAAAATTTAATTAAACCATTAAAAAAACAGTCCAGACAAGAATTCCTGAAAAAGTCGAACACATTTCATAGGGCACAAATATTGTTAAAATTTGAATAAACTAATGCATTTCCTACATTTTTATGAATTCAGTTGAATAGACATCATTTTTGATTATTAAAATGCAATTAAACCATTAAAAATGCATTCCAGAATTTTTTTTACCGAAAACAAGAAATTTCACAAAAAAAATAAAAAACCCATTTCATAGGCCACTATTGTTATTAAAATGTAATAATACATTAATAAATTGTTTTAAGAATTTTATTTGATTATTAAAGTTAAATTCAACCATTTAAAAAAGCAATCCAGGAAAAGATGTAAATCTGCTTCCGTTCACATTACCAACACACACTTTTCCCACAATCCTAAGCTCCAGAGCCAGATGTCACGAGCAGCCGTTATTCATGGCTCCTCACCAGCACTGGTTATCAGTGTGAGATATCCCATAATCTACATGTACCCTGCATCTAGCCAATCAAATCCACAGGTCCCGCCCCCTCCAGCTCCTACCAGCCAATCAGCAGCCTCCTCTCCTGGTTAAGCTCACATGATCTCCTCCAGCCAATCAGCAGCCTCCCTTTGATGTGTGACATCACTAACTAGCAGCTTCCCTCCAGCAGCGGAGCTTCATTTTCTGCTGAGAGTGTTTGTGCTAAAATGGAGGCTAACAGCTCAAGTTAGCCGGGCCCGTTTGGACTGATAGATGTTGACATGCTCTAAAGACGAGGCCAGGATGGTTCTGGACGCCCCGAACACCAACGGGCCCTTTCAGCCCGTGGCCCTAATGCACTTTAGAGGTGAGACGTGTGTGTGTGTGTGTGTGTGTGTGTGTGTGTGTGTCTGTCTAGGCTGAGAGCGACGAGGAAGGTTTGCTATGTAATGATTTGTGGCCGCCGTTGCGAAGACAGAAGAATTTACAACGTTGGAGGGGTTTTATTTTTATATTTTCTAAAGGAAAACTCTGATTTTTTTGGTGTGGATTCCAAATGTGTTCATTGCATTATTTTTAGACTTTTTCTGTGCATCACAAACACAAGCATTTGTGGCTGCCGTTACGAAGACTGAAGAATTTACAAAGTTTTTTTGTTTTTTTTAAGAAAAACACTGATATTTTTTTGGTGTGGATTCCAAATGTGTTTTTTGCTTCCCACCTTTTTTGGCATTTTTGTGGGTCACAAACACATGCATTTGTGAGTCTACTTGATGCATAAAAATGCTGTTCATGTAGGTTTTGAAACGCAGCCTCGATGTTAATGTGGAAAACTCTGTTTACAATGCGCTGGTTAAGGGGGGGGGGGGTCTGTTTAACTAGTCCCATCCCCCCTCAACCAGACCCCTGATGTCACAGGAAGTGATGTCACAGCTTCAGGAAGAATGCTTGTGTGCAGAAGCTGCAGCTCTTGCTAGAAATGCTTTTTCTCCTCGCGTGCATTATTCAGATGAAGTGATTGTGCTTTTGATTGTTCATGCATGTTTTAAACATGCAGTTTGTTGAAAAGTTACATGCAACTGGAGCTTGATCGTGCAGAATGGCATACTAACATTCCTGAAGTATATAGGATGCATACTGTGAAAGTTATGTAAATATTAGTGCTGTGGCATCCAAAAATAAAAGTTTGTGTTTGCATAATATACAGTCAAACCAAAATTTATTCAGACACCTTCAACATTTCTCACATTATCACAGTTTATTTGCTGAAAATTGTATTAAAATATGACCAGAACACTCTCACATGAATTATGTTGAATATCTGTCAACTGTTAAATGTAACTACACAATTAGATAATACCAGTTTAGCTCATATCTCTTAAATATATACATGCATATGTGTGTATTTATATATACAAAATAATTATGCAAGTACACATATGTGACCCTGGATCAAGTCTTAAGTCGTACGGGTATATTTGAGCCAATAGCCAACAAAACACTGTATGGGTCAAAATTATCGATTTTTCTTTTATGCCAAACATCATTAGGATATTAAGTAAAGATCATGATCCATGAAGATATTTAGTAAATTTCCTACCTTAAATATATCAAAATGTTATTTTTGTAAGTGGATGCAGCACAATCGCCAACAGAAATGGAAACCTTTAAAGGAGATTTTCTCAATATTATGATTTTTTTTAAACCCTCAGATTCCCGATTTTCAATAGTTGTATCTCGGCCAGATATTGTCCTATCCTAACAAAACATACATCAATGGAAAGCTTATTTATTCAGCTTTCAGGTGATGTATAAATCTCAATTTAAAAAAAAATTGACACATAAGACTGATTTTGTGGTCCAGGGTCACATATATTGTTTTATGTAAACACAAACCTTTTTTTTTGGATGCGATTAATCGTTTCCCAGCACTAGTAAACATGCATAGAACCATTCATCACAGATTGCATTGCATTATGGGATGCAGTATTCAGTGCATGTGCAGAACATTAAAGACTGACTGTGTGTTTAGTGGACTGCAGATTAGATCGTCTCGTTTGGAATCAAATCGAGTTAAATAGTTCAGATTCGGTCTTTATGGTCCTCGATGGAGGAAATTTGGAGCAACGTGCATAATATGCACATACTACACAGAATACACAGCTTTTTGTGCACATAAATAGACATTGCACAAAAAAAAAATGCTGAGAATACAAAGCTCTTTAAAAAAAGTTGCAATTGCATGAGTCGGAGCCGTGTGACGCTGGTTGAAGTGTCATTGCAGTGAAGTTTTCACATGTGAACCACACTCGCCACTCCCATGTGCATGAAGGGAAGCGTGAGTCGAGCTTCTCACCGGCCTGACCTTTACAGATCGCACTTCAGTATCAGGACCAAAATAATGAACATGTTTGCAATGCAAACGGAAGTTCTTCATGTTATTTTAGACCTGGTATTAAGATTAGTGATCTGCATTAAATACAGGTGCAAATGTGATTTTGTGAAGAATCACTGTGCAAAAATAAAACCATGTTGTGTAAACATTTTGAAATGCATAAAAACATATTTGAAGTTTGCTTGACGTCAATGCAATGTGCAAAAGTGCTTTAACCTGCTAAAAAGCCTGACTTATGAAATAATCTGCGTAATTATTTTTTTTTTTTTTGTTGCAACATCCGAACCTTTACAAAACAGTTTGGATGTGTAATTTATGTTTTGGATCTTATTTTATAGTTTTATGGCTCTTAAAAAAAATGATATAGTGGGGGAAAAACAGCTCAGTTTTATTCATAAAAATATGCAATTTGTTGCAGATGCTGATATTTATATAAACAAAAATGCTTGTATGTAAATCAATGAGATCTTTATTACAGAATAGCAGATACTGACATAAAATGCATATAATATCCTTATCTGCCAATAATATCTCTTAGTAAGATGATATTTAAATGCTTAGTTTTATGATCAAAATAAAATGTGTAGCTCATAGTATAATATAATGAGAATATGGAGGGGAAAATTATTCAGAGGTCCAAACTGAGCAAAAATATGCAATTTGGTACAGATGCTGATATTTATATAGACAAATAGTCATTTTAAATTCTGAAACTTTAAATCAATAACAGAATAGCAGATACTTGCATAAAATGCACTTAAATGTCAATACGTCTTAGTAAGATGATATTTAAAATGCTTAGATTTATGATCCAAACATATAATGCAACTTATCATATTTAACACATTTTTCTAATAAATTATGTCAGATAATCAAGTATTATTATTAGTAGAAATATTACTAACGATATCAAAGTTATTCCTACGTTTACTTGATAAAATCAGCTCAGATTTGACGACAGAGCTGAAGGAGGACGATTGTACAATTACACTAAAAGACTTTTACTTGATAAAAGAGTCTAAATATCAATGCGACACAGAAGGACTGGAGGAGATTGTGTGTGATATGAACGTTTGCATCATTAGATGTGTGAGAAATGTATGAAATATGTAACATTGTGTGTAACGGGTCATTTAAAGGCCAGTTTTGATGGACTCTGGGCTTTACCTCTGCACAGATAAAACTGGTCAAACTGAATCCAGTTTCCAGCGATAAATAATAATTCAGTATTATACATTTTTAAGGCCAGACAAGTAATTTGTTGAGGTCAATTTGTAAAGAAAGACTACACGCCTATGCACATACGCTAATAGACCTTACGACAATCAGCGGATGGCGGGCGGCCATCAAAATACGTTGGATGATGAGTTTTCTGATGCGGTTGCGGATGAAATTATAGCCCATCCGTGCATCTCTAGTCTGTAAGAATCACAGCTAGTGGTGGAGATAGGTACTGCAGTCGAGTTCAAAATATCAGAGATCGTGGTTTCTCCCGCCTCCTCGGACTCGACGCCAGTTTGAGACGCGCAACAGGAGCGAACGCAGTGGACAATGAACATCAGCAACATGCAGAATCACAGACCAACACAATAACAAACATTCCAGCCTGGAAACACACTTTCAGAGTAAAATCACTGGTGTAGAAGTGTTTTTCAGAGAAACCAGTATATGAACTTAGCATGTTTCCTCAATACATGCAAACTAGTGCTGTCAGTTAAATGCGTCATTAACAGCGTACATTTTTTTTGTCGCGAGATTAACATTCTTTTTGGCCTAGCAAACTTTGTAGTTTTTTTTTCACATGCTGTTGCAACAACCAGTAACGTTAGAAAAACTACAACACCACACCGGATCTAGCTAGGCCGGACACAGAGTAGTAGGCTAACGCTACGTTTTGAGTGGATGACGAGCGTGAGACGCCGAAATTGATGCCAATAAGATTCTGAATGGAAAGTTTACTTTTAAAAAGTTGCCAAATGATTTCATTAACAAGACCAAAGTGATCTGTGTGTTGTCGCTGTGAACTGAGTTATCATGGCCAAGCACACAGCTGATGCGAATTCTACACAAATTTGTCATTTTATTTTATATCGCCCTGTTTTGCTCCCTTAGAAATGGCTGTTTCTGTGACAAAATATTTTTTCACCCTTTTATTGATGGACAGTGTTACATTGTGTGAGAGATTATTTGCTCCAAGTGAGAATGTTAGTGTGAAATTGAACACTACAGTTCATGCCAGTGTTGTTTTCAATAAAAAAAAACATTTGCGCAAAGCAAGCCGATCCACTTTTCCATGTTGATAAGAGCGTTAAAATGAGCAAAAATAATGGGACAAAAAGAAATCAAGGGACATTTAGAATAGATAAAAATGTGCGATTTAATAATTGCGAGTTAACTGACAACTATGAGCACT